>JAVJGJ010000057.1:76108170-76118540 GCA_035590215.1 Microhierax caerulescens | reverse complement strand
CCAGCCCCCTCTGCAGAGCCTCCTGCCCCCCAGCAGATCAACGCTGCCCCCAGCTCGGTGTCACCTGCAAACTGACCAAGGGTGCACTCGGTCCCCTCGTCCAGATCATTGATAAAGACATTAAACAGGGCTGGCCCCAGTGCTGAGCCCTGGGGAACACCACTTGTGACCGGCCACCAGTGGGATGTAACCTCATTTACCACCACTCATTGGGTATTTGACAAACATCAAGATTTCTTTATTTGGAATGGTAATTCTAGTATGGTCTAAGTGTGTTCACTATAATTTGTTCAAAAGTGGTTTAATACTCCTCTCAGTTGTTCAGTGTTGATTTTTGGGAGGGCCTTTCAGATGAAGCCTTTACTGGGCCTTGTATTTACAGAACAGATTCAATAACAATTAGGATAATACAACGCATATACATGTGCATAATATTTTGGAGGACACCAAGCTCCAGGATGCTTTGAATACTTTGAAGATTGTGATGAAAACTGAATATTTTTTGTTTGGGTTTTTTTTTTAGTTTTCAAAATCATCAATAGACTATTCAGTAAAATTCTGAAAGAAAGAATGGAACTAAAATACAGGATACCTAGATAAGCAGCCATACAGCAGAGAAATACTGACAAGGATCAGAGACTAAATGTCAGTAATGGCATAAGTTTTGGTTTGGAGCTATTAATTCACACCATTTGTATGCAGAATGGTGACTGTTACACTTTGCTTGGTGCTGGAAAGATTCAGTCTAGGGTGGGGTGGGGTAAAATAATTAGACACATTTGCCTGAAGACTCTTTGGAGAGTCTTGCATCATTTGACAATATCTCAACAGCAGTGTTCTATGAAGAAAGCATTTAAATATAGGTCTTTCTAGACCAGTAAAAGAAGACTGAGACAACAATGTAAAAAGGTTGTTGTCAGCTATCAAAGGATGAAAGATCAACTTTAATTATCAACAAGATATTTGAAAAACATTTTTAGGTTAGAAAACATGGAGAAGGACATCTAGACGTCTCTGTTGCTGAGCTTAAGAAAACAAGTATATACCAGATACACCTGGAACAGACCAGATGAAGCTCTTGTCACAAGAGAATAAAGGCAGAAAACAAACTACGAAAAGTGGCAAAACATTAAGTGATTGTAATCTAACTTGCTTATTACAAAATGAACTTGGTTTTGGAGCACTGGGAAGGAGAAAGGGAAGTTACTGTCGATGCAGCAATTGTCAGGGTTCTGACTGGGAACCATGCCAGCTTTTGCCTTAATTGTATTCCTGATGAGTTAAAACTACCTATGCAGATAAACTAGATACATGTAGCCTTGCCCCTGTATTGATCAGGACACAGTTATGTTGTATTTTCAAGGTCACATTTTTCTTGCACTTCTAGCTAATTGCAAAGTCACCTACTGAGAATAAATACCTATTAAATTACAGAAAGAGAAGACATATTCAGAGCAGAGCGAGTATATTAACTTAGAAAGATTAAGCATCTGGTAACAGTTAAGGTAATACAGCTCTCTTAAAAATGGTACAAAGTGGAAAACTTGTTTTCTAGCTTTTACAGCTGATGCTTTTTTACTCTCTCCAATGCAGTGTTCAGGAAGTTTCAGTAGTCTCATTTTAAATATGAAGTGTTTGCTAGTATGTTGCATGTTCATCAGTGAAACATGCTTCAGGTTCTTTCACAATGACATTTTTATGTGTTCCACTTCATTTTGAATTAACACCGGATTGACAACGCAAGGTTTACGGGTACTAACTCAACAGGAGCACTTGTTTTGGTGATGTTCCATTTGCAGAGAAAAGAACAGCGCTCTCCAAGGAAAGCAGCCTCAGGGACTGCCTACAGAACAGGAAGCTTTTGTAAAAACATGTACGATACTGCTCTTGTAGACTTCTTAACAAAGATGAGAATGTTGAATTGCAGTTGCAGATAATCTCTGACTCAAAATATTTTGAAAAATATGCTTTCCTTAAAGTGACAATGTTAAAGAAAGATAAAATTCTTGCATTTACTTTTCAAGTGTAGAAACCTTGCACAGTTGTGGTTAACTGCACTGCAGTTTGGCTAAATGCAATGTGTATACTAAGCACAAGAGAATGTCATTTCAGAATATATTTCATGCAGGTAAGGTGAACAAAACAGGTTGGGTAACTTTAATATGTGGTTTTCATTGAAAATACCAATTTTGTAGGAATCCATTGATAGTTTGGTATTATTTTTATTTAATATTTTCTAGGATTTGCCAGCACCCATTTAGTAGATATCAGATTAAAAAAAGTGAATGCCTAATCTCCAATTGCTAAATCTTTAATGCTCCATTCTGCAGAGGTATTTATTCAACAGCTGTGAATATTTAAGGTAACAAAAATTCTTTGACATTGAGAAGAATATTTTGATTCACTTTACTCACCCATTGGAAATGGTCACTCCACGTATGAAAGTTTTCATGTTTTAAACTATTCCTCCCGCTCTGGTACAGGTACCAGCTGTACAGTGGTATTTCAGTACTAATTAAGCTACTGCTTTTATCTTGCTCATAAAAAATAAATGGTTTGCTTTCTATACTAAATACATTGCAATCTCTTTTGTCGTAACTGATTTGTGCCTTGTAATATGGTAGTATCCAGTATTTTTTTGGTTGTTTTATTGTTTGCTTGTTGGTTTGGGTTTTTTTTTATCACAACATTCTTAAGATCAGATATTTTCATCAGGTCAGTCTCTTTTTTTAAAAAAAATCACTACTGAGTTAATATTCTCACAACTTGCTCTTTCACTTCTGTATCAGGGTGATGCAACAAAGATGCCAGTTTCTGAGTGAATGGGGCAGAGTCCCTGCAGAGTATGAAGAAAATTGAATCTTCACTGTACTGGTCCTGAATCATGGTGCAATCTTCATTGTTCACGTTCTTTTTCAAGTTTGCTGCAAATGCCAGGGCTCTAAGCAGAATATCTCTGTGTGTACAATTGCCAAAAAGTAACAGCAATGATGGCACCTAGGGCATTCAAGAAATAATCCATACTTAAGCACCAGCAGTAAGTACACATAACTAAATCTAACTAAAAAAAAAAATATTAAAATCCGCACCTAAACCATATAAACCAGAAACCCTATAAAATACCAGAACTCCATATGCTGTGAAAGCATGCCAGAAACTTGCACAGCATGCACGTTTCCTCTTTAGAAAAGACTGGCGTGTGCCTCACAGGCTAATAAATGCTTTGTACTTTCAATCACCAAAATGTGGTTGTCTGGAAAATTCCCATTTGGAAGAGAGGGTCTGCTTTCTTTCTCTAACGTTGCTTTCACCCTTTACAGTGATCTGAATGTTTTTATGTTAGCACATCTCATTTAACAGAAGTGAGTATTTAGCTACGCTAATCTTGTTTCAATAATGAAAAGTCAGTAGTGGCAGACAGCTCAAAAATAAAAGCCATTGCATGTTTTAAGAAACTTACTCTGGGGAGGAAGATGCAGCACTATTCCAGTCCCTGACTCTGTTTTGGTGTGAGGAAAGGACACAACAGAAATGAACCTGTGTGCCAAGGCCAGCAATAACAAATATCAGATAAAGTTATCCACGAAGACATAATGCAGAGGGAAAGTTGACTTACTGCGCTTAGAGACAACAGTTTTATAGCTGCATTTGAGTAAAGGGGTGGGGATTTCAGTGGAATTTGGTTGTCCTGGGTACAATATGTCAGCTATAGAAACAGCTGTTGAGAAGGATCTTTTACAATACTGGCTGTATTTGATGTCTGTACCTGGTCTTCAATCTGTATACTGACTGCACATCTGGAAATAAGATTTTGAGTACCTTAGATACAAAACTTCATGGTACTACCCCTTTGGTAGAAAGGAAAGGCAAGAACAGGCTTCTGCAAGCTGTCACTGATTATTTGGAATGGTACACAGGAAGTATGACCGACTGTCTTCAAGTGCATAGTCTCTGTGACACTCCCTCTGCAAACAGAGTACCTGTATCACACCACACCCTGGAAGAAAGCTAGCTAGCCTTTCAAAGAAACACACTTCCAGCTACTAATTTTAACCAGGTACTGCCAAAACTTTTAATCTGGAGTTGCATATATGCTTCTAATACATTACAATTCTTCTAATGCATGCACATATCTACACACATACACATGTATAAATGCTAAAAATACAATGAAACAGTAAGAATCTTACTTGAGCTCTGAGAAGATGTCTTGTCATGGCTGGGTTTGCTGATAAGTTCACAAGTACTTTCAAAACTTGAATCTAAAATGAGGAACATACAAGTTCATTGCAAGCTCCAAAACCAGTAAATACAGCAGCGATGGGCATCAATAACGTCAGTGTTGACTTGGAGAGGGAAAGGTAGAATGGGTCAACTGACATCTTGAGTTGTGCTCTTCAGTCTTTGGTACAGGTATAGGGAAAACCAGAGCTGACGGAGTTACTAGCATGTATGTGCTAAGTATAGGCATTTTAGAAGCAATTCGCTTCAGTTTGACTTCAGCATCGACACAAGGCAAGATCGATCAACAACTAACAGCAGGCAAAACATTGAATATTTTTAAAATATACAAAGGCTGGTTAAGTACTGTATTTAAAATGCAATCAGAAGCATACACAAATACACCTTTGTACTTTCCTGGACCTTGTGACACTAATAGTCTATCTAAACACTGGGAAAAGGCCAACTGCTACTTATTGTGCTTAAGTAGGCCTGCTACGTTTTGTGGAAATTTGTGTTTTGGAAAAATGTTTTTGATCTGATAGAACAACTGAGTACATTGATCGTGATGGTACTGTGACACCCTGAATAAACACTGAATTTGGTCCCTATCTGAAGCTTTTATCTTCTTTCAATATTACAATAATTCACAAATAAGCACAATTTCCCACTGCAGTCACTGGGGTGCCAAGAGATGTAATAAGCATAAGGGTACAGAAATCCCTAGCTTAGGTTATCACTGCTTGGCATGTTTCCCTAGAGATCATGCATCAGTGAAGCCTTTCACATGCAGATTCTTCTTGCCCTGTGATGCAGTAGCAATGTTTAGTGGGCAGAAGAGAATTCTGGAGTTGCTATAGCAAAGGCATAGGACAATAGCAGTGCATACAGCACTGCTCTGGTAGAGCTCTAGCCCAATAGTTCCACTATCAGGATTCCCTTCCTCCCCTTCTTCTGAATTTACATTGAGAAAATAATATAGATCTGTGTTTTTGGATATTATGTGCTATCTGCTATGATTAATTAATATTTGGTTTTCTAAGCACAATCTAAACTGTTTTACAAAAACAGTAAAAAGGAGGCAAGTAAAGCAGCTTCATAAATGGTTCGTTAACAATACACTCCCCAGTACCTGTGTCCTTTCAGTTCCTTCTGAAAGCAAATGAAGAAAGCATGGAATTGAGTTTATCATCTTATGATGGTAGTCACTGGTAACAGACATATTTGTCAGCAATCTGAGTCCAGCTAGCTGCAGTTCAGAGTTCAGGGGAGCTGACTCAATGCTCCTACAAACTTGTGTAATGTATACCTGGGGAAAAAGGGAGTGGGATAATAAGAGAAGGCATCTTTTGATACAAGCACATTTTCTATTCACAAATAGTATCAGTTGCCTAGCTACAGTAGCATAAATACTTCTTGAACACTGCTGGCTGAATACATAACCTGGAAACAAATCCTTTTTTGTTTTGTTCTGAATATATCCAAACATTCTATCAGCATGATAGAAGCAGACATTACAGAGTTATGCTCACTAAACTTCCTGAATAATAAATTGCTCTGACAACCCAAACTACTTGGACTCCATCACTGAAGTGGCACAGTTGCTTTAAGGAGTTATTTAAACAATCACTTACAGCAACTAGTATCTTCTCAAATGCTGACTACAAGCTAAGGACAAGTCTTCTTCCAACTATGTGGTCCATTCACTGGAGTACTCCTCAGCAACAGTAATGACACTTTATATTAACAACTATTATTTACCTTATTTTCTTCTGGATGACGGTATACAACAAATCTTGGAGTTCTAACTAAGAAAAAAATTACTTTGCCTTCACTACAGGAGTTTTCTACCTTCTTGCTGTCGGCAAGCACTACTTTAAAAAAAGTTGCTCAGTACTAAAGATGCTGCAAACCACCATGTACAGTCAAACTGCGTTTTTATCAAGCTAAGGAAAAACTAGTGAAAAACTAGTAAAAAAACTTAAAATCTTTATCAGCTTGCTGCTTGGACACTTTTTCACTTATTGATTAATCTGACAATGTCAGAAGTGGATGCTTTTTTGATGGTTGGTCATTTCAAATCCATAGCATCTACTGAATTTACCAGCAGGACTTGTTACCATTTTTACACACTATTCTTTTAAGATGGAAGTATCACCCTGGAAAATTGGTCTCATACAAATCCTCATACTGTTTTCTCCTCTCTTGCCTAAGGAGTCATGCTAAGTTCAGTCTGCAATCCATCCTATTAAACAACCACTGCTGATGTTCTAGATACATTTGGAAATCATCTTGCCTCACATAATCTTACTATAAACTTAGCAGCACAATCTCTGTTTAATAGCATGTGGTAAAAGCCAAATACAAACTTCCCAATAGTCTTTAAAAAAAAAAAAGCCAGTGCCAGTGATGCAATGCATTGTTAAGTTACACTTTTGGCCTTGGGACACACAGATAATCCAGATCTGCTGACTTGTATGTCTAACTTCAAAATATCTTGGCATCCTGGTTTGTATTTAACAAATATGCTGAAAACCCTGTACTGTCCTCTGTGTCTCAATTACTTTGATTTTCCCCTTTAAGAAACTTACCTGTATCTCTTCCTGATTTTTAATATTCATACTCAAATTATTAAGTGCATTTAATGCTTTTTCTTTAACTTTGGGAACACAATCTGATAGCATCCTTCCAATAATAGAAAGGCCATCCAAATTTCGGATTATATCCTGAAATACAGAACAGATATTAGTAAGACTTTTAAAAATTTAAATGCTGAAGGCTTTCCTCAAAGTTTCCATCTTAGTGCAAAACCAGTGCGAATGAAGACTTCCTGAATAGAACTCTCTGTTTAAAGACAGAGCGTTAGCAGACATTGCTTTACTGCTCCCACTGAAATTAAGAATAATCCTTCTTAGGGCCAAAGTATTATTTTACATTACTTGACAACAGCACAACACCTTTGCTTTTAAAATCTGGCCTGCAAAGCATGCTTAAAACATTTTAAATTATAAAGAATCAAAGGTAATTATTGCATAAAGATTTTACAGAACAGCTGAGCCAGGTCAGAGTACTTAAAAGTCCTGACTGAACAGAACAGAATTTCAAGATGCGTCTTTATATTATTATGGTGGAAGTTCTAAAACTTTATCTTTCTGTTCTGTTACACCTGATTTTATTTTTTTTTCCTAAATCTTTCCCACTTAGATTCTAACCATCACTGAAAAAACACATGTACTGTTTTCTAGAAGATGAAAAATGGGCCAATGGGCCTTGGGATTCAGTTATGTTCTGCTCTGATTTATACTAAGAAAACAGTTTTGAGAAGCCAGAATACACAACTGTCATAAGTACCATACAAAAGAAAAAAAGAAAAGGAAAAAAATAATAAAAAAGGTGGAACCCTGGGTGCTGAACATTTACAAAGGCATGAAAATCTGCATCCAGGTCAAAGGTTTTCTGCATCATATTTCCAACTGATTTGAAAAGACCTGGACAGTTGGAAAGCTGCTAAGATGTACGTTGCATACAACTCCGTAAAGATAAAATATTTTAAATTATCTCAGTAATTCTGATCCTGAAAGTTTTAACCCTTCCCCAATTCAACCCTTTCAGTAGCATTACATAACTGTAAGCAACAAAAGATAGGTTTACAGTACATTTAAAATATAAAACTCTGTACAGACAAAATTTTAAGTTGTACAAATATTAAGCTTAGATAAAGTATATGAAGCTAGTAAAATATATAATTTGGGACAGCAGAAATTAAGGCATAGACAAAAAGAAGATTTTAGAGCACAAGCTATCCTAGCTCTCAGTCCTGCGTCACTCTTTGGCAAGACAGCAACTCTCATCTTCCATACTGACCGGCATTGAAACACTGTTGTTTTCTACAGAACAATACTTACTTGATTTACAGAGAAGGCAGCACTGTTGCTAAGAGTAATTAAAGCTTGCTCTTGAATTAATGGATCATCTGTGGCCTGGAGCAAATGAATAAGTTTCTGTAAAGCATCCGCATCCATGGTATGGGTTGATGCTAGAGGACTGTTGTCTGTCAGTGTTTGAGAATGAAATACTTGATACCAAGTCTGAGACATTTCACTTAGTTATCACTTAACGTTTTTTACAAAGCTGAGGTTTAGCTCTCAGTTGTAAGCTGCATTGTTCCAAGTTTGATTGTACCCAACCATTGTATCAGAAGACTGTGTTTTACAACAGCAAGCCTTCCATCCTTTTCCCCCGAGTCCTCCAACTACCTCTTTTCAAAATAGAAAATAAAAGGAATACATAAGAAGAGCCTGAGGTACATTACTCTTAGGTTAACCGACAGCAAATTGCCCCTTCAAAATCATTAGGAATATTCACCAAATACATTAATATCTTTCATTGTGTTCCCTGAAATGAAATGTGGAAATCTACCTGGACACTGTAGGAAAACAAGACTTCTGACTTGCAGGCTACCACTTCAGAAACTATGATAATGACATTTTGCTAGTACCCTGAGGTCCTTTGACAAAATAACAGCCACAGTGTTAAGAACACTGCCAATCATGGCATGACTCAAGCAACTGAAGCAGGCTGTTTCTGAGTCAGGATGATGTTATGGAGTACCTAGCTTTTTTAACAGGGTGACACAAATGCCACCAAAGGCCATTTTCCACCGGGTTTGAGGCAGAACTATTTAACTAGTTGCAAAGCCTGAAAACCCGATCTATGACTATTGAACTAGTCATAGATGATGCTGGATTACTTTTGAGAAGCTAACCAGTCCTCTGTAATTCCACATATTTGCTGCCACCATCTCACCAGGCAAACACCATAGTATGCTTGGGGAAAGGGGAAGAAAAAGAACGAAGAGGTCAACATTATTTATGACATTGAAAGAGCCAGCTTGAAAAATGAAATCTTTTTTTTAATCCTCATCTTCATCTAAACACTTTTTTAGCTGTAAATTATAGGGCGGGCACAAATAACTTTAATAACAGCAAATCAGCCCATTAAGGAAATATACTGAATGGACGTATGCTTTGGGGGAGTTTAAAAAAACAAAGCAGGCCTTTCTAAACACAAATCGTGCTCTGGAGTCCTCTGTGAACGCCGCAGGGCCATCCGAGGGCCGTTAAGTCGTGCTGCGGCTCCCCCTCCCGCCGGGCGCAGGCCTGCCCCGAGCCCGCCAGCGAGCCGCGCTCCAGAGCCGGGCCTGGGGACGGCCGGGGCCGCCTCCCGCCTCCCCGGCGCATCGGAGAGGCCCGGCGGCGGGCGTTCGGCCTGCAGCCAGCCCCGAGGCGCCGTCCCCGCCCGCCCGGCCGTCCGTCCCCTCACCTGACGGCGGGCCCCGGACGGCCCCGGCCGCAGCCCGCTGTCCCCGCCGGCCGCCCGCCGCTGCTCCGCGGCCTCCTCAGGGCGCCCGCCGCCTTCCGCTCCCCGTGCCGTGCCACAGCGTGCCCGGGCAGAAAGTTTGCGCGGTCTCCACTGAGGCGTCGTACCTGGGCGGAGCCAGGCGAGGCGGGACGGGACCGAGCGGGGCAGAGCTGCTCCGGGAGCCCCCGGCAGCCCCGCACCCCGCCGCCCGCCCCTCCTGAGGTGCGACCGGCACTGCCAACAGCTCCCCCCTGCCCTCACACGCTGGAATGCTTCCGCTAGAGAAAATAGTCCGGGATCTAGCGGCTGGCTGCCCGCCCGGTGGAGATGTGGGGCGAGGCGAGGCAGGTGCCCGCCCTTCGAGCCCATAAAGCCCCGGTGCCCGCGGGAAGAGCGGCGGTGGCGGGAATTTGCGGTTCCCTCACGGTGGGGCACGCCGCTCGCGCGCACTCTCCACCACCGGCCGCCCGCGGTGCGGATGAATACTATGGGGCAAGTAGTCCCGGGAGGACTTGAGCCGGGAGAAGCGGGCGAGTGCGGCAGAGGGGCGGGTGCTGGCGTCGGGGCGGCTGCTGGGAGCCGGCTGCAGGGAGCCGCGCTGCCCCGCTGGGCTATGTCTGCGCCGCAGGGCCAGCTCAGGAGCTCCTGAGTGGACAGGATGGAGTCGCGGTGGCGGAGCCGCAGCCTGGCTGCTGGCTGCCTGGTGCTGCTGCTGGGGTGCTGGGGGCCGGAGGAGGCGGTGGCGGCGGTGAGTGCGGGGCACCCTCCTTGTTCTTCTTAGGCGCTCT
>JAVJGJ010000057.1:76088537-76108070 GCA_035590215.1 Microhierax caerulescens | reverse complement strand
ATCCTTTGTGGCAATGTTCTCCCCTGCATCCAAGAAAGGATGCAGATTATCCTCGGCCCTCTGTTTGTTTCTAATGTGTTTGTAAAAACATCTTAGCTGCTGCCCTTTGAGCACCTACAATCTGTAAGCGTGCTGTGCCTCTGTGGTGCACATGGCAGCAGCAGCAAACACTGGCAGTGCTTAGCTCGGCTGAAAATCAGACCAGGGCAGCCAGCCAAAGCACTGGCAAGGAAATCCTGGTAGTGCAGGACCGGGAGGGCTCTCTGGAGCACTAGATCCGGTGGGTGCTCCTCTCCCTGCCCCTCAGTACGTGAAAGCCTTCCACCACGCCTTGCCCCACTGGACGGGGGCGCGGGGGGCAGGGGCAGGGGGCCGCCCCAGCCGCCTGCAGGCGCTCCGCTGGGCGCTGGCGGAGGGCGGCCGCTGCTGCAGGCCGGTGAGCCCCGGCCGCTCCAGCCCGCGGCTCCGTTGCTACGCGACAGCCGCCGACGGCTTCGCCCAGCGCCGCCATGGCGTACATCATGGCAGCGAACCCTGAGCTCCGAGCTTACTTCAGGCACCGCAACCTCCTCGAGGTCTACGAGGTAACGGCGAGCGGCTGACGTACTGGCTATAGCGAGCAGTGGGACCCCAGCCCCCGCCTCGCCGCTCTCTGCGCAGGCGCTTGCCGCGGCGGGCGGGGAGGGCGAAAAGGGCGGGAAAGGCTGGCCTGAGGGGGACGGCTGGGCGTGCGCCATGTCGCCCCGCGGGGTATTGGAGGCAGCCCCCTCAGCCGCCCCTGGCCCTCTAAGAGGCGACTGGTTGTCAGCCTGGCCCCCACTGGAACCACAGACTCCCCCGGTAGCACCCGTGGGGGGGAGGCGCCCCCCCTCCCCGCGAAGGGGCCCCCCTTACCCCTCAGTAGTGCTCTGGTAGGGCCTCTGGGGCATGTTTTTGTTCTGCTCCTTTTGGTGGTGGCTTGCTTCAGAACAGTTTATGAAAACTTTAAAAACCGAAATAAGGTGGGATGAGGCAATTCTGCTTCTTGATCCGTATTTAAACTCAAATGATGACTGAAATGAAGGCAAATGCAGTGAACTACGTTAGTACCTTGGCTAGATCTGCTTAAGTTCCTCAGTTTTACTTACAGAAGTACCCATAGATTTCAGCTGGGTACATCCCTCCTTTTTAAGTGCTGCAGATGCAATCTGTAGTTTTTAATGGCCCATCAAAGGTAAAGGTGGTGGTGAACCATGTTTCAGTTGTTTGTGGGTTAGATACTTACTGGCTTCGGAGTAAATAAATTTCAGTAAAATGTTAGAGAGTAAAACTGTTTGTCACAACATGATGGACTGTGGGGGAAACAGAGTTGGTGGGTTTGCCTTTAGGATTCTTAGGTGATTTTCTGTATTTCTTTAGTTTCCTCCCTGTTTTGTCACATTCACCTCTGCCAGTTTCAAAATCTGCAGCAGCTGTTTCTCAGTTTCCTTAAACCAAACAAAGGCACAATGCACAAATACAAGTTTAAGAGACATCCTGATGCTTTTAAGCTACCAAAAATGGGCACCATTTGCAAGCAGCTATTACAGCCAGGATTTCCATGGAAACATTAATAAAGAAATCTTGAGCCAATTAGAATAATTACAGAGCAGTGTTGTGTGCAGACTGAGCGCCTCTCCTGAGAGTTTGTCTCCTGATCATTCTTTGTGGTTTTAAGCACAGAAAAACAAAGGAGAAGATGTATCTGCATGAGCTGTAGTTCTTGATTCAGCACTTCAAAAATAGCTCATTATTGCATTTCTGAGCAAAAGTTATAAATACCTTTATAGGGACAGTGGCATTAAGTTAATAAACTAAAAATGAAAGAATTAAGGTTAAAGGGAGTTTCTTAAAAGAAAGAATCAGTTAAAAATTAGCCTATGTAAGAGTTTTTTTAATAATTTTTTTCTTGCTTCTTAGAGGTTGGTGTTTGCTGATGTCTAGGCAAGTTCTTACGTGATTTTATTATATTTTGGTTTCTCTTTCCATTTTCCATGAATCAAAAATAAGGATATAGAGTTCTAAAATGGCCATTTGCTTACGTCTTTTTATGATTAGGTTGTGGTTTGGACACAGTTCAAATGCAGTTGGACTCCGAATAATCATGTCCAAATAATTTGAGATTCCCTGCTGCATCTGAATGTTTCATTCCTGTCAGATTTCTCTCTTCCGAATTTACTTTTAAACAGTGCACATAAAAAGGCAGGCAAACTGTAATCCTGCAAACACTATGTATATGACAACTTTCACTGTTGTTAGTAGCTGTATTCTTACAACGTTAAAATTAAATTTGGGTGCAGAGCTGGCTTACGATTTTTCTGACCCAAATGAATTCTGTCATGAAGGGTAAATGGCTAAAATGGTAGGAAGAAGAATGGGGTCATGGCTGGAAGAGAGAAGCCTTTGAGCGAACCCAGTCTTTCTACACTGGGTTAATGGTAGGCTGAAGCTTATGGCCAGTCCAGGCCTCGTTGTGTTTCACACACCCTCCTCTTTTGCTCCTCTTCCTCATGGAAATAACAGCAGCAGCAGCAGACCAGACTTTCTGGGTCTCTGGAAGAGACAAAGTTGACAATGGTTTTGTCAATTTTGCATCAGTTCCATCATCCCTGTTAAATTGCTGCTTTGAGCTGCTGCCCATCTTGCTAAAACTGCTCTTGGGGGTGGCAGGCCTTTATTGTCTTTGCAAAATGCATCTGGTTTTAGGGTGTAGTCTCTTATTGAAGGTATACCTGAAATAATATTTAATATTTATAACACTGCATTGACATTTAAGCAAGGTGTTGTGGAATAGCTAAAATGTATATATGGTAATGCAGTTTGAATATACAGTGAACAGCACATCTTCAGCACTGGAGGTGTGAGGCTGGGAAATAACATATTTGTAGCAACAAATCAAAATAACAGAATTCTTATCTTTTTGGGTAATTTTTTCTTTTGTATATTGGTCTTGCATACTACTTCTTGTAATAGTCATGCTCAGCATAATGCTTAGAAACCTAGGTAAATTACTCATGATATTATGTTGTGCTAGCTGCTGTACATTTATCAGACAATGTTCCCTGCCCAGGTGCCTTATGAGCTGATGGTTCACCATCACCAGCAAATGGACATGAAGGAGCATAAACAGGCATGAAAATCACAAAGACACAGTAAGATAATTTTTGGTGATCAGGAAAGGGCAGTAGTCAAAACATGTCAAAACTAACTATGGTCAAGGGGTTTTATCCAAGCTTCACAGAAAAGAGAGTTTTTGTGGAATCTGTTTTAGTTCATTTTTTGATGTTCAACAGGAAAATGCAGTCTAGTAGTAGATGCTTCTGGAAAAGCAGTGCACTTTATGAGGGTCTGCAAGAAAACAGCAGTTGTTAACGAAACTACATCTGACATCTACTGGTTCTGGATAGCTTATGGGGTTTGGGAGAATCATTAAGTTTAAAGCTTGATACATCTCTTAACAGGTAGATGCTGTGTTGATTTGCCCAGTACTAGGAATAAGAGAAAATGATGAAAATATACCATTAAGATTTGTTTTTGTAAAAATGAGTATGTTGTATTTAGATTACCTGATTTTTGAGGCATAGAATTTAGATCTTGAAACTTTTTGCTTTGGAAAACTTTATAGACAAGACATGGATATTTCTTCATCCTCATAGGGAATATTTTCTAAAGGCACAGCTAATAGTCATCATCCATGCCACCCAGTCACATTCTCTATTTGGTGTTGGAAATAAATGGAAGTTACTGTTTAGAAAATGTCTGTTAACATCAACAAAACTATTTGTCTATTTACTGAGGTCATTGCAAGGATGAAAAAATGGTACAGCTGAAGAGTTTGTAAAATTTGTTTGATATCAGTATCTAATACTTTATTTTATTCAGATGATGAATATGCTGATTTTCAATAGCTCTCTTTCACATACAAATAAGGAGTAAGAAAGTATGTAGGCTAGATGTCCAGAGGAAGGGATGCTAAAAATGGTTCTTCCATTAGTGAGCTTTAAACTGAATGCTGCACAATTTTGGGACTTTTCCTTTGTGAACTTTTAAACAACAGATGAGCTTTTTCAGGTTGATAAATAGAAGCAGTTAATATAAAAACCTGACTAAGATATTGAATTCTAGCTTAATAACTTAGGTGCACTGTAGATGTTTTGATTTTTTTTTTAATTGTTTGGTAGTTGGTTAGCTGGGGGTTGTGATTAAATGCAACTAGTGATCATTTGATATATGAGTATAGTTTTAGTTGTTTAATATTATGACTAAATAAAATTTATAGATTGAGAAAAATTGTTGATGGATTCTTTCAGATTGTTGAGAGTCTTGTAGAAGTCTAATAGAAATAGCCAGACTTGTAGAGATTCAGCTTAATTGTTTTCAGTTTCACACCTGGCCCAAGCATCACTGGAGAGAGCCTGAATGAGGATTGCAAGACCAGGTGTTACAATTCTCTTATTTAAGTTTTATAAAGGAATGTTAAACAGAGGCCTTGCGCTCCCGTATATAATTGAATAGTTTGGCTTTACTGTGTTGGAAACCTTTCAGAACATCCAAAGGAAAAAATAGTTGTTTGTGTTTGTTTGTAAAAGGGAAAAAAAGAAAAAGGTAAACAAAACTTGAAGTAACAAAAAATGGCATTCATGTGGTAGAGGCATACTGGCTTAGTCCAGCAGAGGGAGTAGCTGACCAGTGTTGGGATTGGCTTTGGGAAATATGTCCATAGGAAAATTTTTGATCAAAGCCATTTAACTGCCTGTATATTGCTTAAAATTATATGTCATGAATTACAATGAGAAGTGATGGATTTATAATATTTTCTTAATATAGTCCATCATCGAGATTGCAAATTACAACTTTGCAAAATACATATTTGTTAAGATTGAAGAGATGCTAAGGTTGGAATCTCTGTGTTGATTAGTGTTTTTGTAAATATTCAAGGTGGCTAAACTGAGGACAGTTGCCTTTCATTGTGTCTGTGCATAAAGAAGCATTTTTCTTTGCCTTTTCATATTGGTCTTAACTCAGAATCAGAGTGGCCTGGGTTGGAAGGAACCTTCAAAGATCAACTAGTTCAACCCTCCTACTGAGGGCAGGGACAACTTTCAGGTTTCTCAAAGTACCATCCAGCCTGACTTTGAACACTTCCAGGGATGGGGCATTCACAACTTCAGTTCAACAGCCTTCAGGTAACCTTTCCGATTTATATTATTGCCTGATTCTGTTTCTAATCTGTTCTGATTAGCATGCGAAAGGCCTCTAGCATGCTAGAGTTCCCGGGCTGCTCCCTCTATCTGCCTGCTCTGCCCACTTCTGCCTCTATGTTATGCATGGCTTTTGCTTTATATCCATATCATGGTTTTGATTTAGAGCTTTCCTCTTTTCCCTTGTCCTCCCACCGTGCTTCCTGAAAAGAATTCAAGCACATGCTCCACATTAATAATAGCAAGAGGCCATGTTTTGAAAGGAAAGTAGTATTGCATTGAGTTCATGCAGTGAGTAAACCCTTAATATTATTGTGTTGTCTTGTCATCAACATGTAGCAGTTGCTTCAGATATTTCCTGGGTTTAAAAATTATTTTATATTGATATAGACTATATTTATATAGTATTACAGTTATAAGCATGAATCAGTATGAATGTTAGAAAGCATTTCTAATGAGGAAAGCATTTCTACCCACTGAGTGCACAGTTGTCACGGTTTGGGAAAACTAAACACAAGTGGATGGTGAGATTGCATAGTCAGAATTTTGATCGTGATCTTTTAGAGGCCACAGCAGACTCTGAATGGCAGTATTTAGATGAGTACCATCCAACTGCACCATGGAGAATGCTGGTAGTGAAAAGTGGGAAGAGGCAAAGAAAACCAGCTCTCTTAAGTGTCAGGGCTGGAAGAAAATCTGAAAAATCAGGTGTTGGTTTTGTGATAACTAATGAAAGCAAGTTTCTTTATAACAGACAGAGGGAAATATAAACAAGAGTGTGTCTCAGGACAGCATCTTTTGCATTAACATAGATTAATGACTAGTTAAAGATATGTAGTCTTGTTTTGAAATTTTTACCAGGCACAAAAATGTTGTTTATAGTTATCATTAAATATTCACTTAAATAACTGCAATTTGCCTATATACTTCTAAAAATCAATATACTTTGTATGTTCCTGCTGTATGTGAGCTGATGAGTCAAAAATCATATGCAAATTCACAAATGAGAAAAGTGGTTCATCAGTTGTGCATTATTACTAAAAGATAATGCAAAGTATGTGATAACACAATCCTGAAAAGCAAATCTTTTTTTCAAACTGCATTTTATTTTTAACACTGGTTACAAGATAGATTTCTGGCCATGCTTCCCATTCAACATACTCTATACTACACAGGATTAATCTTGGTTTACATTCTGGTTTTCATTAAGTAAATAAAATTATCCAATCTTCTATATATTCTTTCTTTAATGCACACTAAAAGCAATGAAATTCTTAGTAGTAATTGTTGAAGAAATGCCATGTATTTTATTACTAGCCTAAAGCCAGTGCTTTGAAGTCTAGCAATTGAAGTATGCTGATACATGCAATATTACCTTTAAAAACTGAATGAAAAGGAAGGTAAATGATAAAAAGAAATGCCTCTATTTTACAGTATTTTAAAAGATGTTGGTAAGCTTGTGTTTATTTTAACAGTTTCATATCTAGATGCTACTTTGCTGTTAACACAAAGGTATTAATTTGCAGTTTCTTTTTGCAGGTGCTGCTTTGTGGTGTAATTGTTAAGCGTCCAGAAGATCCACTTACATTTTTAGAAGAAAAGCTCAAAGAAATAATGGAAAAGGGATTAGAAGCTGTCTTATGGTACATACTAAATGATTGTGTCTGTGCACTGTGGTTTATAATATTGAACTTTGACTTTTAAAACATGCTAATGGCACAGCATCTACTGTGTAGACTGCAAATTGAATGTTAATACTGCTTTTTTGCAAATATTAATGGCATATGATATTGCAAATGCAGTAAGACAGTATCTTCTAAAACCATAAGAATATTTTTCTTCTGATTTCTATGGGTGCATTTTTTTTGTCTACAGAATAAAGAGTATAACCTCTACTTAATGCTTCTCTTTCCTTAGTTAATATATTAAACCCTTTTGTGGTAATCACAACTGAGGTAGTGTTGTTTGTTATGACTTCATTGCTGTCCACAGTATATTTACCTATATGAACCAGTGATGTGACTTTTTCAAGCACCGAATCATTAATTGTAGTATTTCTTTTTTGTTCTCTGTGTGTTCTTTCATCCTTCTAAGTGAAGTAATGACAGCATGAGCTAAAAAAGTCTAAGGATTTAGTTCTGTTTACACTGGAATTTCAGAAAATACTGTTTGACTTCAGTGGAAGGAAGCTTTGGTTTCTAAAATATGTACAACTTCTGTAGGCTAAATATGCCACCTGAATTTTTAAAAATATGTTTCACAGCAAGTGCTTTTTTCTGACCTGTTAGTGCTTTTTGTCCATTGTTAGGAAAAACATCATTAATTTATAATTAGTCTGTACCTGACAAAAGAGAAAAAATGTGTATGTATATTCTTAACTTACTGTGCAGAAAATAAGATACAAAGTTTTGCATTAGTTCTGAATATTGTGAGATCATATGTTCTTACATTTTTTGAAGCATGTTCATTGCTGTTGGTGCAGCTCCTGTGAAAGTTACTTCCTCTCCTGGTTTAACTTGCACACATAAATTCATGGTTCAGCTGCGTTTCAAGAAAAGTTGTGTTTTGTAAATATGGCATCTTTGAGGTTTATAGATTCTGGTCCATTGAAAGTTTTGAATATCACAAAAAAAGTTTCAGGTGGTGCAGAGGGAAGAGCAACAGGCTATAATGGTATTTGCATTGACATGAATCATAACAAGACAAAATACCCTCTTTTTTTACTTGCTGGACTCGATCCAAGAATGCAGTTTCATTTGTAGGTGTCACAGCTGTGCAATAATCAAGCCTAATGTTTTAGGATATCATCAGGATTAAGCTGCAAGAAAACTTTAAATACTGAGAAGAACTACAAAGGTTGTAGTGTAAGCAGAAAACAAAAAAGATGAACAAAATTTCATAACAATAAGTATGCCTGGAGACAAAAACTCTGCTGGGGAGTGAAAGAGCTTTGTACAGGAAGGAGATGGAAAGTCATAGTTCAGTATGAATTAAATTCAGTGTTCATGTAAAGTCTATACAATATAATTTTTTTAGAGTTTGTTTGCGTAGGCGTGCTGCCACTGATACAACCTTTTAGTAAGGGAATGTTCTGTTGAGATACTGAGTTCTGTAAAAAGCCTCATTGTTGTCAGAAAATTGCAGTGGATTAAAACTGACCCCAAAAGGCACTGCTGATCTATTTAGATGGGAGCTAGAAAAACTTAGAGAACGAGAATTGGAAAAAAGAGGGAAGGCAATATAGTGGACAAAGTGATGGTTAATGCTAGGAAAATAGGTATCTTTTGCTATGTGAAGAAGCTTTAATTTCAAAGGGCTAGCCAGGGGGTACTTACCTCGCTTTTATGTTCTGTGCATTTGTCACTTCTGGTTGAAGTTCTCAGTAGGAGGTGGATAAAAAAGGTTAATCTTTGCGCCCACTCCAACAGAGATCTCAGGAGTTGCCTGGACCCCCAGCCTCTCTGCATACACTCACAGAGTGACCTAAATACGTTGTGGTAGCAGGTAAAATCATTACAGTGGGTAATGCAGATATGTGCCCTTTTTGTGCCCTTTCCTGGGATTCTCCATAGGGTAACACCAATTCCTCATATCACAAGGTGCATCAACAACCTGAACCATAATGATGAGGTTTTATTGTTTAGTTTACGTTATTTATGATGTCTTTCCTAGAAATTGAAAACTGACTTGGTTTCTCTTTTAATTTTGGATCTCTGGTAAATACTTTTTGTTTCCATATTTTTCATGGAAGTATAATGCAGCATAATCTTTTTTTATTTATTTGACTCTTGCAGTGTGTTGTCTATTTTTTTATTAAATGAAAACAAAAGTTTACCTACCTAGACATGGCATGGCCTATGTACAACAGCAGGAAACATTGCTTCAACTACTGAAAATTTGAAATTTCAAATTTGAAATTTCAAATCAATATCAAAAAATCAATATTAAGATGAGAAACAAAATAGTATCATCTGATAGGAAATGTCCGAGAGATTACATGGAAGCTCTAATGTACACAGTATTTCAACATAG
This sequence comes from Microhierax caerulescens, assembly GCA_035590215.1. Taxonomy (NCBI): domain Eukaryota; kingdom Metazoa; phylum Chordata; class Aves; order Falconiformes; family Falconidae; genus Microhierax; species Microhierax caerulescens. The sequence goes on along the minus strand of JAVJGJ010000057.1, from coordinate 76,098,819 downwards.
CTCTTAGAGTAGCAATAAAACATGATAATTTGTTTTCATATTTTGTAAACACATTAAAAATACAGCTGCTATAGGTATTTTTAATGAAAGTGATATAGGTCTTAATCTTTAAATAATACTATTATAATGCCGTAACATATAACTGTAATCTATTAGGTACAGAGAAAAAATACATTTTCTTTTGGGGATACTAATATGGTTAATGTAATTTATTTCTCTTTTAAAGGTGTATGTGTGCTGATCTGTCTTTACACCCAAAATTCAAGAGGATTTCAGAAACTCACTTGAACACTGTTTTTGGACTAGATGATGAAGAGCTGGTAAAAATAATTGAATATTTGCATTAATTCTATGCTGTGAACAAATCTAATAAAATACTTATATTCTGTTTTTAATTCTTCACGTTACTCTTCTATAGCCTGTGCAAGGAATATGATACTTTGCATTTTTTTCTATTGATACTGATTTGTATCCAAAACCTAATGTCATCAGAGGTAAGCCTAGTGTCTGTGCGTATGGTAGGGAACAAGTAGTTCTTGTTTCATATTTGGTTATAATTTAAAAGAGTTCCACATAAATATGAATCTAGTTTCAATAGCATGTTTTTTCTGTGCATTATTTAGTTTTGCTTAGGGTGATTCCTAAATTTACAGTTGAACCAATAAATCTTGGAAAGTGCTATCTATGCTAACAATTAATAGTTACAGTTAAATGCAGTATCATTGCGCATGAGGTAAACATCTTGGTTTTACCGATCAAAAAAAGTCACGCTTATTTTAAAACATTTAGAGAATGAGCAAGTTGCTGTATAACCATGCTTGGAAGTGGTCTAAGCAAATTAGTCAGTAAGTTGGCATGCAGTGTGACCAGATTTTTTTCTTCATTACCTCTGTATAACTGTACTCAATTTTGTCTTCTCTTGGTACATCTGTACTGTGAGTTTACTGCAGTTTCACTTCAGCTGTTTCCTCTTTGACCGACCACTCAAATATTATATTAATCAGTCTAAAAGTGGAATGGTTGGTTTTTATGGTATAGACATAAATATACAAATGTGTCACAGTCAAATCCTCTCAGAGATTTTCTTAGGAGTAAGAGCAATAAATGAGATAAAAACAATTTTCTGAGGCCCAATTCCTATTTGCACATTCAAAGGACCGTATTCTCTTTTACAGGGAGTAGTTTTACACAATTTTGGGTTTGTAGAAGCTCAAACAGGTTTATTAAAATACCAGTGAGTTAGAATCATGTGGTAAGTGGTTTACATTGCAATGGATCACAAAAAGATTTTTGCAAAGAGTAGCTTAAGTATTTGTTTAATAAGCTAAATTGCTGGATACAGATGATCAGTAAAAGAGTGGATATGAGGGGTGAAAGACTGAGTTTCAGTTACTGAGCTTTCCCTCAAGCACACATACTAGTTCTGTTTTGTATGCTAATTTAGCTGTTCCTTTAACTTCTGTGTTGTAATTTAGTTACAAAGTACTTCTAAGTATACATAGAAAATTATCTTTAAAATAGATATTTTAATTTGTACCAATGAACATGGAAAATACGAGATTTCATATTTTTGTCTGATTTTTAAATATTCATACTATAGCACTGCTTTGTGTACTGATGTCATAAATATTTTGTTTAGATGACTGACAAATTATGTGCCAAAGCCTGGGACTTTTACAGCAGAAACTTAAAGAAGCTGTGTTTTAGGTAAGTATATGCATTTTACATAATGCCTCAGGAACATAATTGGAAAAACCTTTTACCAAAGCATGTAGTTCCTTTGGGGGAGGAAAAAGTTTTCATCATTCAGATTAGAAACTTAAGAGTTGCCTTTCTTTTTCTTCAGCAATGTTGTTCTATGTTAAAACTAGTCAATTCTGAGTTTCCGCCTGTTCCAGACCTGAATAAAGTCCTTTGACATTTCTACACTTTAATCAGTTGTATTTGCCAAGAATGTAAGTATACCCAGGATTAAAAGGATAATTTGGATCTGTGTCTGAAAGTAAAAGATCTACATTCTCTTGTGCTCTCTTTTGTTTCCTTTATGCTTGGGATTAGATAACTCATATTTTAAATAATCCAACTTGTCCTTTTAAAAATGGGGATAATACATAGATATGATGATTATAATTTCTTTAAATATTTTTATTTTAAATAAAATTTAAATATTTATACATTAAAAAAAATTAAATGTTTTCCTTTACAACAGCATTTTGAAGATTGTTTGAGCTGACAATTTTGTTTAATTATCACAGAAGTTGGACTAGAACAGTAGAATGTTCCATTTATAATTGCTCCCAACTACATGATTTTTTTTTTTATTATTTGAAATGAGAGAGATTTTGGCAAATGAAAGTGGTCATGTAAAGTCTAATTTATTCAGTTGTCTTTCCAGCAAATCAGATATGGAGAAATAGTGTATTTTAATATATTAGTGACATGTAATAATTTGAAATACATTTTTTGTTCTGAATCTCATGCTTATTACTTAGGTTAGAGGAGAAATGGGATTTTTATCAAAGGTTGAAATTGTTAAGATATAAATTGAATTTGTGATCTATTACATTAATTTTTATTTGTCTTGCCAAGAAAATGTAAATAGCACTTAAGTAAATCCATATATCTAGCACTTCTAAGTTATTTTCTATAAACACTAAAATTGTCCTCCCATAAGTACAGATTTCTACATTAAAGTATAGCTGACAGCAACCGCAGTACATGGTAGTGGAAGCAAGCAAGTTTTTACAGCTTGATACTGTAGAATATTATGAACAAATAGAAATTTTATTAAAATGAGTGAATGAATTACCACTGAAAAATATTATCAATGCATATTTTAATTAAGTTCTAAATATCAAACGTCAGTTCTGTTCAGAAGTTTGTATTGTTGAGCTTGACTGCTTTGTATTTTACAGCAAATTGCAGTTTTAGAGATTTTACTTCATTCAGGTCAGGAGCCATATTAAATTACTCATTCTGTTTTACAATTCAGAGGATGGATAAAATATATTCTGCTGAAGAAGAACAAAAGAAAAAAGGCAGTGCAGAAGATGGGTCTAGCAGTAGTTCATTATAATGGCCAAATATTAAGAGTTATTATACAGAAGTGGAGTATGTGGGTGCAGATTCACAAGGAAAAAATGACATGTAAGTCTATATAGCTGCTTTGCTTAAGACAAAAAATGCATGTTATATAAAATAAAATGATGCTGTGTAAATTAAATATGCTTGGTCCAACAATGTATCTAGCTATCTTTTTGCAGGATGCCATTCATTAGCTGACCTGTGGCAACTCGATGCCATGAGTACCATGAGAGGCAGTTCTCTGTATTCTTTGCTAGGACAGATGGTGCTGGTACTCTTCTATGAAGACTGAGCAGTGATACTCATGCAAAGCAGGCTTGAGAGGTGTTAGGGAAATGGAGTGTATGTCAAAAGTAGAGTGGAGTGAGTCAGGATGCTTTTGTGTGAGGTGAAAAGTACAGCAATGGGGATAAAACAGGAGGGATCACAGAGTTTGACTCTTGGCTTCAGTTAGATGGAATGCCTGATGAGAGGTGGGGAAGAAATGTAGATCAAAATAAAATAAGAAAGTCAGAAGAAATTAAAAATAAATACTTTGTTCATTCTGCTTGAGACTCTGTGTTCCACAGATCCTGCAGCTATGAGTTTTTTAAAATGTCTCCACACAGCAGCAGCTGTGAACATAGACTCTGTTAATCTGAGTCCACCCAGACAGAAGTTTCATAAAATTAAAAAATGGGCCAAAAGCACTATCTGTAGCTTTGAGTTTAAGCTCAGGCAGTTATGTATGACTCAAACATTGCTCTTAAAGAGCCAGAGGCCCAGGCTATTTTCTTGCTCCGCTAGGCAATTGTGAGAGACTTCGTATTCTTTTTTATTACTTTATTTTATATTATCTTCTAAATATTACTTTTAGCCAAGGCACCTTTTGTTAATGTTAAATTCACAGAAGCAGAGGAGGAGACATATGATGGGGCATAGTTACACAATGTCCTTTTATGACAAAGCTGTTATGTGGAGAAAACACCATTCAGTTATTCTTTGCTCTGTGTTTCTATTTGTTGACTCTTGACTAGTGTCGGTGTAACTGTGGGATTGCACTGTAAATGAGGTTGCTGGGATGATAGAGAATTAAAAAAAAAAAAAGGTTGGTCTTTTTTTCTTAAATAAAATTTGATCACATTGGTAATCTGTGGAAAACTGTCAAGAGTGAACATTGCGTTGTGAGAAAGAATTAAAGGGTCAGGTTAGTAGGCTGTTAGATCCTGATTGATGAAAATCAGAACAAGTGGATTTAGGTGCAGTCTGGACTTCCCTTGCAATCCTGAGAGTTTTTGCCTTCTTCCCTTGAACAATGAAAATTTTAATGTATATTTATATATATATATATATATATATATATATATAAATACAAATAGGCATTTGCTTTGCAAATACTTCCAGTCTCTGTATCTTACTGGTTTTATAGTCTAAAAAGTTATTACAGTTTGTAATTAAATTGCAGAGCATACACTTATTAAAGTAATATCATACAATATGTTCCCTAGAACACATAGTGTTTGAGTGTGACTCAGGTAACAGAAAACAGCTTTATACTGTCAACGTTTCATCTCTTGCCAGATTCAAGACACACTGATTTTTTATTTTTATTTTTTTCACTAACAAGAATGGATCTTAAATATACCTTTATAATAATTTATTTCACTTGAATTTCAGGACACCTTTTTGTTTAAATAATAGTAGATAAGTGATTCTATATTGTGTATTTAATATATCAAAATTTACATTTTCATCCTTTTGATAGTGAAGACTGCATGCCACACTAATCAAGGTTATATCTTGTCCATGAGACAGCATTATAAAGGGCTAAGCTACTTAAACTGCTGTATGTTCTTGAAAGTATCAAGTAAGAAGTGTCAGCTCCCTTTGTAGCTTATTTAAGTTTGTTTGCCAACTTAAATGACAAAAAATAATTTTTAATATCTTAAGGTTTTGCAGAAAGTTGTACTTATTTCCTCTTGTTTTTATTGCAGTGGCTGTGAAAAGCATTTTATTTTGATTGCATTTGTAACACCCTTTACATATAGGAGGACAGTTATATAATATTCCCCCTGGTTTGTTTTTCTTTTGCGCCAGACTTCAGTTGCTTCCAAACTTTCCTTAAAAGTGATTTTTTTAAATGTTTACATTCATTCATAACAAACGTGACCTTTCATAAGCTGTTTTACTGTTCTTCATATGTTTAACACTGGTGTAACACTTAGCACTTCACTGAATATATTCATAGACTCGTAAAATTATTTATGTTGGAAAAGACCTTTAAGATCATTGAGTCCAACTGTTAACCTAGCACTGCCATGTCCACTGCTAAACCATGTCCCTGAATGCCACATCTACATGTCTTTTAAGTACCTCCAGAAATGGTGACTCAACTGCTTCCTGAGCAGTTCCAATGCTTGATAACCCTTTTGGTGAAGAAATTTTTCCTAATATCCAGTCTAAACCTACCCTGACAGAACTTGAGGCCATCTTCTCTTGTCATGACTTTTGACTTCTATGCTGTCTGAAACATTATTAAAGTTTTGTTATTGTATTTTATTTCACTGAGGTCTGTATGCATCTTGTACATCCAAGCTCTGTGAAATTATTGGGTAATTTAGTAAATCAAACTGTAGGTCAGTAATGTCTTACACAGAATTCCGATAAATTCAAAATAGTGTCATGTTTACGCATTGCCTGCTGACTTGAAATCCTATTGCAAAGGTCTTAATTATATCTATTGTAAAAAATTGTTATTTATTTCCTTACAGAAGCTGAATTGAATAGCTATTTTATTGAAATGTAATTTGACAGACATTCATCTACAGCAATTAAATGACATACTTATGGTCCCCAAATTGATTATAATTATGTATGTTTTCAGTGGCAGTGGAGAGACTGCAACAGATCTTTAACAAAATATATTTAAATGCTGTTGTAAAAGCTTGGCATGCAGAGGCCCACAGTTCTTTGAAAATGAAAGCATATTTTGAGATATGTGGATAATATTTTGAATACAGTAAGCTCAATGATTAAATATTAAATCTATTCTAACTCTTATAGAAAAACAGGTCTATCGAAATTAAGAGAAGCATTTTAATGTACTACTACTACTCTTTAGCGTTGATGATGTTATGGGAAGCAGATCATTACCTCTGTATTCTGCAAGTAAAAGTTTGGTCATATCTTAAGCAGCAGAAGGGATTGAGTGATGTTGTATATCATCCGTGATCTTGGTGGCTTGGACCAGGTGGCTGATTTCTTATGGGCAGTATTACCAGTTGAGATGATAATCGGTAAAGGTGATGCCTCTGGATCCCTGCCACCAGAATCCAAGAGGTGTAGATTCCTGCAGAGTGAGGAGGAGCCTCATTAACCTCACCTCCTCCCCCAAAGTGTGGGGTAGTCAAAATTGTGATCACCTGGGAGTAGGCAGGACATGGACAGCTCCACTCCCAGCAGCTCTTACTGGTCTCACTGGGAAAAACAGGATCTTCTAATTTCTGGGAAGGTTTGTCCTGCTAAGGAAAAGAATGCCATAGTTTGGTGGGATGCTCAGCAGTTACCATGTGGGGAAGGGGAGAGATGGGAGCTATAAGACCCAGCTGCTGCTAATTGCATGTGGGTTCCAAAACTCCCACTCATACAAAAAAGGCTCTCCCACTGTTTGGCTCCTTTTCCTTTCCCTACTGTAGGATGGTCAGAATGGAAACCAGCTGTGGACAATTTATCAATTGCTGGCTGCCAGACACCAGCTGTCAAATCCTTCCTGGGGTAAACCTGTCATTAGTCCTGCTTCTTCCCTGTTCTCTCAAATTAGTTGGTGGACTTGCACTTTGTTTTTGTTTCTTCTCCCTCCTATACATTTTATTTCTCCTCTTTTCTTGTTGGTGTCTTAAAGTACTTAAAATGTTAGTCTGACTAGACTGAGTGGACAAAAGCTGTCCTGTTTCTGGAGCATATCAGGGTGTTCTTAGGGAATAGTATTCTTAAATTCTTTCCACACTTAATAGCAGTTGTAAGGATTGGTTTGACTTCCATAATTAGATTAGAACGCATATAACTGAATCACTTTTTAATTGTGTACTTCTGTATTATGTACACTTCTGTAGGCATTTTGTGTGCAACTAAGTTACCTAAAAATAAGAATAGGAAGTTACAAAGCTCATTATTGCCATTTACTCTGTTCTTTCTGGCTTTCCCATCCCACTGCTTTCTTCCTTCCCATTTTCTTTATTCCTAATTTCTCCTTTCCTGAACATTTCATCTTTCTTTTCTGTTCTCCTTTTTTCCCTGTAGCAATATTCAAATGAAAACCAATTTCACAACCTCTGAAACTCCTGTTTCTAGAGCTAGAATAAAAGGAGATTCAATGTTACTCCCATTTTGAAATTATATACAAAAACTACTTTAGTATCTTTCATCTAGTATACATTAGATACAAGTAACATCAGAGGGATTTTTAGTAGTGATACCTCTAGAAGACTTGTCTGAAAAATTGACGTGTGCTAGTAGTATGTTTATGTCATACCGTGTGTACAGTATGTTTTAGTTTGGAAATGCAGGTGGTCTCCTATGCTTCTCTATTGTAATGCTGTGATGCAAAATTATGAGATGCACCCTAAAACTATGATTATTCTTAGTAACAGCAGTTATAGATGTTCATAGATGTGTAACTGTATGTGGATTTGAAAATACCTAATTAAGTTTAGCAAATTTATTTTCGTTTTTTGAATATTTAAATGTATTTGAAACTTTGAACCTGCAATTAAGGTAAAATTTTTTTTCAGGGTTTGGTAACAAAGAAAAGTCAGAAAGGCAGTTTTGAATCAAGTGATTGTACTGTCGGGCATAGACCATCCCATTTACCAGAAAAAGCCTCGTTACAGGTTTGTGATAGTTGGTGCTCTTTTTTATATGTATACTTCATAAATGGTATATATCATGTTTTGTTGAAAAGGATGTGTTTGTGCGATGGAAAGGAAGGTTGCTGCTTACATTTTTCACTTTGAGTCAGGTGGAGTCCTTTGAAGTGTGGTAACGCTATTCTTTCTTTCAGTGGCAACTGATCATGTTCTGTATGCCCTAACCTGACATCCAGAAGCTTATCTGAGTTGAAACTGAAAGAGAAAAAGGGAGACTCAGAAAGGGAGACAAAGAAATCAGGAAATCTGTAGGATAGGTAGAGAGTGAAACTCCTGAGAGAAGGGGTTTGTTTGCAGTGAATAGAAGGTCATAAACCAAGCCCCAAATATGATAGAAAGCAATTTAATTTTCTTAAAAATACAGAGATGACTATGGATATTGTGCAGCTCCCTAAGACAGAAAAAACCTGCTAGGCCAGAAAGCAAGAGTAGAGGGTAGGAATCTACTGCAGGGGTACTGTGGGTAGGGAAAGGTTTCTTTCCAAACATTTTTACTGAATTTATTTAAATTTGTTTGTTTAAAAGGTTGCTTTTCGCAGTATTTTTGTATCCTTACAAAATGTAACTTTAGAGAGTGAAATCTTGTTAATATGCTAACTTCTACAAGAGAAGGTAGTTCAACATAGAAACAAGACGATTGATTTGTGACAGTATTTTAGAAAAAGAACAGAATTATTAACTGGTTGTGGGACCTTCAGTTGTACAGGCCAGTTTAGCTAAATTATAGGTTGGTTACTGAAAATAATTGCCTTTGAGGGATACATTGGAACTATTGCTGAAATGTTTTAATTTTGTCTTCTCATTTATCAGCTTTAATTTGTCCTATCATGTTTTTCCAGTAATTTAACGTTGCAAAAACATTAAAGTGGTATTTCAGAAAAAAGATGGTATGTTTTCCTTTTAAATATTAAGGACTATAGTGAACTCAAAATTCAGTTTTTATCCAATGAAGTCTAAAACCCAATTGCAGATACTTAATTTTAAGCACGTGCATAATGCCACTGACGTCACAGGCAACGTAAATCTGTTAACTAAATCGTGTACATAGTTTACAGACCTTACTCACCCAAAGTACAACATGCTTTAATTCTTCTTGATGTTATCTGTATGGATTCCACTGGTGGTGCTTGTGGTTTTCATGATGTGAGACTGGTTTATTTTGACTTTGGTCCATCAATGGGATTTAGTCTGTGCTGTTTACTTAGTACTGGCTTGTTCAGTAACCAGAGAACTTATGCTATCAAATGATTCAAATACGGGCCTCTTGCAGCAGTGGTAGGTAGTATCTCTCCTAAAGAATTTGGGAGTCATGTACTCATATCTCTGATTACTAAGACATTGGTACAAGTTAAGAAGGAATCTCTAGTATCAACCTCTTCTTCAAAAGCAGTGTACTCAAAAGGGAATGTTCTTCCCCTACAAGTGTAAACACCACTAAAACAGAGAGATTAATTTACTATATGAGTAGCAGAATGACCAAAATTTGATCTGCAGTGCCACCTCCTAATGTTCTTTTTCTGAGTAAGGTAGTATTATACACTGCAATGGTGTTATATATAAAAGATAGTATTATATAAGAGTATGTGTATATATATTTATATATATATATATTTATATATATATATAAAAGGTAGTATTACAGCTTGCATGTGTCCATACCTATTCAACTTGTTATACCTATAAATAAACAGTTATTTGTATTTTCAGGAATTCAGATGGTGGTAGTAGCATCCTTTCTTCATTAAAAACCCAGTAATAGTGTAATCTCTCTGTTAGTTTAACAAACAGTATTGACAGTGTCATTCCTTTTTTTTTTTTTTTTTTTTTTTTTTTTGGGTTGGTATAAATTTTTTTTTTTTTTGTTAATGTATTGGTGTTTTTTGTTTTTGACATCCAAACCATGAGTTCAAAATACAGTGACATTTTAAGCTATCCTCATAGGTTGCCCTTTTTTGAGGTCATATCATGTTCATGGTTACATGTGCCACTGTCGCAAAGAATCAAATCTCATGTACGTAAAGACTATGCACATGAAAACCAGGATCTGGATATTAACATATCAAAAGGAATGACAGCTATCCCGAGGTATGTAGCCATGCTCTGATTAAGGCTACAGAGCAGCTGTAAAAACAATATAAAATTTTCTCTTCTGTTTATATATAAACTTAATTTTATAGCCTATATAAATCAACTACGCTGTCAAGTGCTATTTTAGTGGCTTAGCAGAAAACATCGATGTCTTCCGTTTCTAAAACAATTCCAACTCTGAGGTCTGGAACTGAAAAGCAAGGTAG
>JAVJGJ010000057.1:76061970-76078890 GCA_035590215.1 Microhierax caerulescens | reverse complement strand
ACAGAGACTCCACAGCCTCCCTGGGCAACCTGTACTCGGTCACCCTCATAGTAAAAGAGTGTTCCCTGACGTTTAGGTGGCACCTCCTGTATTTCAGTTTGTGCCTGTTGCTTTTTATCTCCTCTGTCACTGGGCTCTATGAAAGAGCTGGCTCCACCTTCTTTGCACCTGCCCTTTGTGTATTGATATACCTTGGTAAGAGCTCCCTGAGCCTTCTCCACCAGAATGGTTGCAGCTTTCTCTGCCTTTCATTATGGGAAATATGATGCAGTCCCTTAATCCTCTTTTTGCCCTTTGTTTGACCATGGACCATATGTCCATGTCTCTTGTACTGGGAAGCCCAGAACTGGACATGGTAGTCCAGGTATGGCCTCACTAGTGCCAAGTAGCAGGGAAGGATCACCTCCCTCAACCTCCTGGCAGCACTCCTTACCATCCACCTTCTTTGTGGCAAGGGCCCATTGCTGGCTCCCAGTTTGGTGTCATCTGCAAACTTGCTGAGATTACATTCATCTCATCGTCCAGGTCGTTAATGAAGATGTTAAACAGGACTGGACCCAGTATTGGCCCCCAGGGTGTACTGCTAGTTACTGGCCTCGAACAAGTGGCTTACACAAAAAAAAAAAAAAAAAAAAAAAAAAGAATCCAAGCATGGTCTAAGGTATTAATGTGACATTCAAGTTTTAGGGCAAATAATAGGTACTTGATTCGACTGCCAAAACAGGGTCCTTCTGATTGTAGAAAAGCATCTTAGTCCTTCTTCATAATATGTGTGAAGTACATGTGACCATGTGATCAGCAATTAATTCCCTTTTTGACAACGTTTTGAAATAGTTTCAGGTCAGTAATCTTTTTCTTAATGCAGTTGTATGCTTCACTAAACAGAGAATGGGCAGGAAAAATAACAGCCCTTATGACCAGTGTTACAGGTTCTGTGAAAGTACACTTTCAACTAGCTATGAAAGTGTACTTGATTTGTTAGGAATTACCTGCATCCTAAGTGTTATTCAGCCACTTTATCATGTAGAGTGTTAAACCATCTTGGTCGTGTTTTCATGAGAAAAAAACGTCTTCTGCTACAACTAGGCAAGATCCCAAGAATCATTTTTGCTTTCTGGCACAGTTTTCCTTTAGTGTTTCTCAAGCAGGAGAATGTTATGGACTGACTCTTTTCTAGCCTACACTTTAATTAAATGCAAATGCATAAAAAAGAAAAGGAGATGTTTTCATTTTCCAAATAAAAAGTGTATTTTTATGTTTCAAGACTATAATGCATGTATTATTTGATCAGGTAATACACCATTTAAATTGTTGATGTAGCATATAACAATTTCAGTATGTTTTGGGTTTTTTTGTTTTTAGAAAGTGACTGTGTAATTGTGGGTGAGAACAATTTGCTCTCTAGAGTGGTGACGGAAAAGAACAATTAGCCAGGAATAAAAAGTAGATTTGATCATGGTCTTGGCTTCCAAATCAGGATAAAATAACATTCTCAGTGATATCAGCATGCAAGTTATTTAGTGAAATAATTTAATTTAATATTACAATGAACTTTGGCAGCTAATAAAGCAAGCCAAAGTAAATCATACACAGCCACGTCGCACAAAACTAAAACCATAGTAATGTTTATTGTGTTTAAAACTAAAAACATGTAAAGAGCAGTTGTGATAGAATTAGATTTTATATACACACTGCCTTTTCTATCACATTAACCAATTCATATGTAGTTAAAATAATTTAATTTAGAAGTATCAGCGTGTTGGTTTTATCATTTGGAATATTAGTTTGTTGTTTGCCATCCATTTCCATTTATCTTACCTATCAAAGACACTGAATTCAATTTGTGTATCTACAGAGTATGTATTTTCCATTTCTGTTGATAATTTATGTTTTCCGTAGGCTCAAACCCAAAGATTATGTCCATTTACATCTACTCAGTGCTATTAATCTTAAAGTAATTGTGACAAATTATATATGATGGTCCACTGGGGCATTTTAAAAAAAATAAATTGATAAAGCTGTTTCTTCTAACTTTGAAGACACCCAGTAGTTCTTTTTAAGAATGCAACCCATTCATATCAGTGTACTACTGCTATTTAGATTAATAATTTCTTCTGGTAAAACTCATGTATGTTGATCATACAGCCTATTTGTGCCATTCTTTTGAAGCTGTTGTGGATGGTTTAAAATTTCTGCAAAACTATTTCTCTTTTTTAATGATTGAAAATCATATTGAAATTTGACATTTCGGCTTACAAACTGTGTTGATCTGTCTGTTCAGTTATAGGCTACAGATGTGATGAACCTTTCCATTTGAACTTCCCTGAGCTACAGTTCTGACCTAATCTTTCCAAATAAATCCAAGATTACACAGATTTTGGCAGCATGTTTTTATTGTTAATGGTAAACCAGCAACGATATTAACGAGGGATTAGGTCTGTTCAGACGGCTAATCTTAATATTTTTTTTGTAAATCAGCTGCAATTTTTATAAATTGGTTTTATGTACTGCAACTTTGGTATGTGGTGTTTGCATGAAATAATAGTCATTGTTTAATATTTACATTTGAATGTTATATGGTTCCAGCTCAGACTGTCTGTGGCAAATGAACATGTTACTGTGCCAAAGAAAAATGAGTATATGAGATGCACAGATTACAGCTCAGCTGTTTGTGGGATTACTTCACCCACTCAGTGATCTTAGAGAATCATTTGCCTTCCATGTGTGACTGGGAACTGCATTTAAAATCTGCCGTTCATATTCATAGTGCAGGAGCTAAAATTTCCTTTTCAAGTGTTCTATTCCCAGTAGTGCTCACAGTATTGACAGGTTTATCTGTTCTTCCTGTACCCTGTCATGACAAAATATGGTGCAAAATAATCTTTTCTGTGTTTCATGGGTGCTGGTTAGAGAGAGGGGCACTGCTTCTGTAGAGTACTGTAGTTTATCCCTTAAGACAGCAGTCCTAGCACATATACTGCATATCAGGAGGACAACACACTAACATGCAATTGTTTCCTGGATGTGGAGGGAGCAAGAAGGGGAATCAAGAGAGAAATTACTGAAAGAAAGGACTTAAAAAGCATATAAAGGAAGAGGAAGGCCCATGATTTTCTTTTAGACGTGGAAGTGCTTCTGGGACTTTTGTGATTAAATAGTACAGAAGCAAAGAAATGTCCACGTTAAATTGTGGTTTGTGGCTGTGGTGTTTCATGGAGGGTGTACTTTAGTTTACAGTACATTTCGGTGAAGCTTAGAGAAATAGCAGTTAACCCTGTAATGCTGAAGCTTTTATCAACTGTTAGTTGTTTCCCCCATGTGTATGTTTTTCAAATACATTTTTGTCTTTTTTCTTGGGCTGCCTCCTTCTGTACTATCTTCGTAGTTCCTTTATGCTTTTCCTGTTCATACAATATTTCTTAAAGAATTTACTACTAGGCACTGTCAGGAGAACATACTAGCCTATATTACCCTTGCCCCAGTCTGGTATTTCCATTCTTATATCATTTGCAATTGAAATTGCAATTGCAATTGAAATTGAAATCTATTCTGCCACATCCTCAATATGCGTGTCTGAAAATTCCAACATGCAGAAAACCCAAATGGGTTCCATTTTTTCAAGGTTTTTCCAGTTTTCCAAGGAGGACTTCCCCTCCACCCCCTTTGTTTTAATTAGAGGAAAATAAACCGTCACTTGAATAATCCTTTATCTATTTTATAACAATTTTCTAGTATTGTTGCAAAAACTGAAATATGCAATAACTTTAGACAGTAAGGAATAAAATCATAGTGCATTGTAGTTTAAAGAATTTTTTCAAGGTTTTTCCAGTTTTCCAAGGAGGACTTCCCCTCCACCCCCTTTGTTTTAATTAGAGGAAAATAAACCGTCACTTGAATAATCCTTTATCTATTTTATAACAATTTTCTAGTATTGTTGCAAAAACTGAAATATGCAATAACTTTAGACAGTAAGGAATAAAATCATAGTGCATTGTAGTTTAAAGAATAGAACTTCTAGCGACTCTTTGAAGGCTCAAGAGGCCATCTAAGCAAAACAGTAGCAAGGACAATTCCAGCATTCAGGACTTTAGTCTGCTTTCTTGACTGCTAAAAGTCTTTTCACTTGTTGATCCTCAGAATTTTGAACAGATCCACTCTTAAGTATTGAATTTCATTTTGGTGTTACTGCACAAGTGTTTCTTTCATGGAGCTTCTGAGATGACACTGATTTCACAAGTTCACACTGAAACCTTTATTTGCAGGATAGTTGTTGAAGTGTCCTTGTTGATATGTCCCTCACTTACAGATTTCACATTTAATAGCCATCACAAAACATCTTGTGCTGTTAGATATAGGCAGCATGTTCAGCTCATATCCCCTTGAACCTCCAGCAGATGCAAACTTTCTGGTGCCACTATTTGAGACACCTGAATGATATCACATACACACACATGTGCACACACACACACACGCACGCACACACATAAACCCCAGACCCCTTAACTCTGCATTCTATTGAACAATTGTCCTATTTATCACTGTGACCCTCAGGTTTTAGCCTTGGTCCTAAGAGGGACATTTTGTGATCTGTTTTGGAATCCCCAGGGCCTTTGATCTTGTTATTTACAACAATTAGGCCACTGCTTGTGATCATCAGTCCTATTCCACTGCTTTTCCCACTGGTAAGCTTCTGCTGACTGGAGTAATCAGAGCCCTCCCACCCAGCTTTTAGCCTATATTCCTTTCCTTGATGGCCTTTTTTACGTAGACTTTAGCTTACCTCAAGCTAGTTGGGTTTTTTTGGTTTGTTTGGTTGGTTTTTGGGTTTTTTTTTTAACACTGACTCTTGGCAGGAATTAACCTAACATGGTTTATAAATTCATTTTTTCCTACTCATCTTTTCTCCATTGTTTGTGCTGCCAATAACAGATGTTCTTCTGTGGTTCCATTGTGTGTCCTGTTCAATCATTCCCAGCAGTTCCATTCTGTACTGAAATAATCCTTCAGAATTTGAGAGGAGGAGGAGTATTTCACTTAATGCTGGCTACTACTTCTAAAAGATTTTTTTTCTTTCAGGACTTTTAAGAGTCTAGAAAATGCCCCATTTACTGAATGTTTCTGGCCAAATGGGATTTTCATCTGTGTTCCCATCTTATCAGGATTAACCTTTAGTTATTATGATATTGCTTAAGATATTCCCAGGAGTAGGGATGAGTCTGATACTGTTGTATTTGTTATAAAAGAGGTTGCAGAAGAAATGGCTAAATTATTCAGTTTATCCATAAAGCACCATTAAATGTATTCATAATCTGAATAATGGAAGACGTGAAGGAATGCAGTTAATAATAAATATGTGTTTGCTTAAGGCTTCTTTGGCATTCCTACCTTCAATAATTTCTGAATTTTTTCCTTCTTGTTGTTCTTTTATTTCATGTTAGCATAAAAGTGCTGAGTGCTTTGTATTGTACTTCTAAAACACAATGTGTGACCTTTTGGGCTTGTGGCTAAAGCACCAGAGGGATCCACAAAGACCGTAACTGTATGCGGATCTTTAAAGAAGCAAATTTTCTCCCTGGGGTGTTCCAGAACTTTTTCCATGATAGCCAACAGACATTTAAAGTTTTGGCCTTGAATCTTTATCCTGCGCTTACATATTTCTTACTGATCTAAAAGCAGGAGATTGCTCGAGGGCTTGAGCTGGGAATACTGAAGTTTTAACCCAGCATCTCTTGCTTGTCCACCCTGTGAGCTTGGGGAGTTGCTTAGCCTTTCCATATGTAAAGAAGGGTTTATAATATCTGTCTTTAAGAGGTACTAGTTCTGCTAGTTCAGTATTAACTAATGCAGAATTTAAAAAACCAGAACGATTGTGTAAAAGCTAAGAAGAGTAATTTAGTAAAACCAGCTTTTTTTTTTTGTAAAAGAACCTTTAGCCTTTAACCAGTGTATTATGTAGTGAGGAGTTTTATCTTTAGAGATATTGTCTACTTAGCTGGGGCATTTGTACAGCTCTGTTACCATAGTATTAGAATAATTGCAGTTTAAAATTACTGTTTATTCACATAGACAGTTGTGTGATAAGGAGGTGTTAGAATGTGCATTTTACAAATGAGCTGGGGGAAGGACAGACCTTGAAAATGTCTCACACTTCTAGTGAGCACTCAAAAGCATACTTACCTTCAGTTTGGATGGGCAGTGGTGTGTTGGATGCAGACCACAGCAGCCTTCACATGGTCCTTTTCACCTAGAAGTGATGTCATGTAATCTGTGTCAAACTGACATGACAACCTAAAACGTTTCCTAGAAAGACTTCAGCTCTGCCTACTGTAAAAACCAAACAAGGCAAATATGAGCAGGTAGAGCTGGATCTTGGGAACCAGCCATGTCTTGCCTATGTGTGGTTTCAGGCAGCTCAGGTACAGAAGAGGCAGAGGCTGAGTTAATTGCTCAGGACTGAGCAGGAACACTAATAAATCAGCAAGTAGAACCACCTTCTGGGTTTGAATCCTAATCAGTATAACAATTGCCATTCCTGGTTTTCTAGAATTGTATTGAAGGTTAGTCTTCAGTTTGATTTTTCATGCACAGTAAAACAACAGGAAGCCGTTACAAAAATCTTAGAAATGTTTTCTGGGAATATTTCAGGAAACTGATACATACAAAGAACTGGCAATACATTCAAGAAAAATGTATCTTGGTTACAGTCCTGCAGCAAGTTCTGTGTCAACACATAAGCTGTGTTCATACGTAACGCAGCTCCTCCCCACCACATTATGTACATTTGTGTCTATCGATTTCTACTGTATAGTTTCAAATATTTGTCAAAATATTTCACAAGAATGTCCAGAACAGCTTGTCAGAAACGATTACTTGATGAAGAATGCTGTATAACTAATGCCATTCTGTAATTATTAACTGCAATAAAAAGAAATCATTGTAGGTAGGTAGTCCTACAAACAGTATAATTAACAAAAAATGTAAACAGTATGTTTTTCTTCCTCAAAGTATCAAATATTTGAATGCACTAAAAAAAAAAAAAGTTTTTTTTTTCCCTTATTAGCCTATCACAGTGACAATTACACCATGCTTCTTTACTGTTTGAACTGATTGTTCTTTGTGTCTTTCCCATTCCTCATCATCTTTGTCCAGATCAAAAGTTTCTGGATAAATGGGCAGCTTGTCTTTTGGGCACTCCTCGTAATAACTTCGAACATATTTTCCAACAGACCATCCTTTGTATTCCTCAGGCATTTTGCATTCTAGGCCATTGTAGTGAACATTGTAGTGGTGCTTCAACCAGTAGAAAAGATAATGAATGTTGTAGTCACATCTCCAAGGATTCTCTCTCAGCCACAGTATTTTCAGAAAGTAAAGATCTTCCAGTACTCCATACTCAAAATTCTGCAAGCTGTTGTTTGATAGATCCAGCTCCTCTAAGTTATTGAGGCCTGAGAAAGCAGCTGGTCAATAGACAAATAGTTATCAGTACCTGATAAAGATAAGTTAGAAAAAAACCCATGCATATCTGCAACAGGAAAAGCATTGTCATAATTATACATTTATTAAAATTTTTGACTAAAGGCTACAAAAAAAGACTTTTCAAACACTGAACTTTAAAATATACCTTGTGCCTTGGGAAGTGACATATTGGTATAAATACATTGACATTAGGGGATTTATGCTGCTGTTAAAATTGTAAAACAATTAAGGAGCATGTATGAGTGTAGAATAGGGAGAGTAAGGTGAATGGATGCTTGATTTGCTTGTAGAAGTCTGCTGTTACTGCCATGATACAGAAGTAGAAATAGGGAGATTGATCATATACTAGACAACATGCAGAGCCAATGTTACAGCACAAACAATCTAGTAAGGCTACAACAAAGCTTTTGCCAGAAGTCAGACCACACTGGTCCTCCTCCCAGCCTGATGACCTCTCCCACACCCCTCTTTAACCACTTTGTGGGAACAAGCTACAGCTGCACATCATTCATGTCAATCAACCCACTGCCTTCAAGGCAAGGCCACAGCTGCATATTATCAATGCCAATCAACCCACTGCATTCCTCTGCAGGCTAGTAGGTTCTGTATATATGTGTGTATTTGTGTGTGTGTATACAGAACATTTAAATTAATATATATAAGAATTTATATTTACATTAAGATATGTAAGGTAATAAACATGAAACTCCATAATAATGTTGTTGAGTTACATTTCAGAGAGCAGTTCACACTTTTTGCAAGTATACTCTTTAATGTAATGGCAGAAGTCTTTATTTATAAATTGACTATGCTTAATGTTAAACCTCGTAAGTACCGTTTTACTCATATTGCCACTTCTGTTTAAATTCCAAAATGCTACTAGAGAACTCTCTTTTTGCTTTATACTTCCTCTTGCTCTCTCTCTCTCCTTGTGTCTGATTTCATAATTAAAGGCTGAATACACAAAGGTGATAAGCAATTCTAATAAGGCTACTTGAGTTCTAACTATATTATTTAAGAGCAATTATATATAGTGATTTTTCACGCAATAGAGTTTAAATCAATTTGGTGTGTCTGTTACTTGCACAATATAACTTAAAAGCAGCCTTATTATATAACAAGTTTTCGGAAAGATATTTGAAAAAAATCCTTCAACTATTTAGCATTTGGGGAAACGATTAGCCTTCGGTCTGTAGACCGAAGTTTTAGTATTAAGAAAGGGCAGCTGAAGTCAGTCTCTCTTCATTGATTTCCATGATGACTACATTTCAGTACAGTTTACTCTGAATTGACTGGTACATAAGGTAAAAGTTTCATCAACTTCTAGATTTTTAACTCCTTTTTTCCCCCCGTTTATATCTGATAGAGATGTTGTCAAAGTTTATAATTAATAACACACATAATCTTTTAATTAATATATTTAAAATTATTCTTACCAGGATCAATGTAAGATATTCCATTACTGTTTAGGTTTAATATCTTCAGTTCACTGACATCTTCAAACTCTTTGGCTCGTAGTTGTCTAATTTTGTTGCTGGACAAATCAAGTTTAACTATGTCTGGAGGTATGTTACCTGGAACTTTCTTTAAATCTTAAAAAATGAAAAAAAGATAACTTGTGTCAGCTTTAGTTTATTCTTAGTACTTAGGTATCACACAGAGTTTTGTCAGACCAGCATTGTTTCTTGTCCTCTTTCCCTTTTATCCCCACTACTAGTGTCAACATGTTTCTTTAACTTCTGAAATTCATTGCTTTGTTCACATGTATCTTTGCATTTCATATGAAAATTGCTTTCTTCATTAGTGCTAATAGTAAAGCTTCTTTCTGTGTTTTGTATTTTTATTTTAATAGAGCTGTACTGCTCATTTGCATAGGGACAGGGTAGGTAGTGAAGATACTACGCTAATAAAAAGTATGGGTGAAGGGCTTGGTCATTTAAAGAAAAGAAACCAGGATAACTCTATTAAAAATGTTCATTGGTATATGAACATCTTCGATAATCAAATTATAGTGTGCTGTTTTACATTCTTCGGTTTTTGTTGCCAAAAGGTAAAATATTTTAATTTTATATCAGCAATAAAAATGCTAGTTGATATAGTATGTATAATTATAGTTCTGTAGTTACAGCTATGTAGTGGTTTAGTAATATTTAAGACTTTGTATTTGTTATGATACTTACAGTTATTACATGTCCAGGCAGCATGGTGGCATTCTATCTATATCTATTTCTCTATCCTACTTGTATCATTGGCGTTACCAAAGTAGCCAAGCACCTCTCAGTCATCTCTGTGTGTATCCTTTTAGTGTTCCTTGTAAAAGAGTTACAAAAAGAATAGCTTCTAGTCCAGTGGTAAGGGCATATTCTTGAGAAGTGTAAACTGTGGTTTGAATCCTCTCAGGGTAATGTTAATAAACCTAATCTCCAGGATTATGTTTACTCAGTGAGTGATCTAATCCTGGGCTGTTCTTACAAGAAAATGAGCAATATGTCTTACTTGACTGTCTTTGAATGAAAGCAAGTAGTTTCTGGATCTGTGCTGAAAATTGTGTTTTCGGTGTACTTCTGAAGTTCTGAAGATGCCTAATGCATCAGGTATTCTTGAGACTAAAATAATGTATCAGAATCCTCCTTATATCTGATTTTAAGCAGAACTTTACATACATAAGTATATATAATATATATATATAATACATAAGTATTATAACTACTCCAGCCTGCTCGGTTGGAGTGCTTCCTGCTTTTGCAGATGTCAAAGTTTCAGGGCCTATTTGTCACCAAATGAATGCAAATAATGCTCTAGTTTAGAGACTTGGAGGGTTTGGCAGTACTAGAAAGCAGGGTGTTTTTTCAACTGGTCTTGCAAATACAAATTCTTTTGCAGAAAAGCAAACAAGTTATTTCTGCATCCAGCTTTCATTGTTTTGTTTATTTTTTGTTGGTTTTTTGTTGTTTTTTTTGTTGGGTTTTTTTTGTGTGTATGTAAAACAGATTCATTCTGAAGTACTGAAAGATCTGGCCTATCACTGGTCTGATGAAATATAAATAAGTTCTTCAAAAAGGAGAACATGCACATGGTTATATGTGTTTTAAAGATGTTTCTTTCATGAGCTTTCTGACATCAACTGAAAGCCGCTGACCTGTTGTCATAGCTCTTTAGATATACATAGTATTGTTACACTGCTTGTCACTACATCCTCTCCATTGTAAAGGAATGATGGGTTGCAGCTTTTCTTGTCATCTTACTGGTTTGGCAGCTGATGCACTTTTTTCCTACTCTGAAATCTTGTCAGTGCAGATTTAGAGATACTTTTGTGTTTCCCCAGCATTTTGGGTACACTATACTCCAATTTCTGATGAAAATTCCAATGAGATTGTGCATCTGCTGCACAATAATCATATGCAAAGGCAGTAAATACAATGCTTTCATCAAAGATTACCATATGTTCAGAAATCCCAAATGTCCATGGAATATCTGCATCCAGCTGTCAAGCATATGCACAGTAGATCTGATACTTCGTAAAAAATATTGAATGTACACAATGTGTCTGTGCTAGACACTCAGGAAGTCCTGGACTGATATACTTAGTCCTTGATCTGAAGGAGGGAGTCCTTGTACCATCCAGTATACTCATGTAGAGGTCGAAGTCACTTTAGTCCTTCATTATTAGTACTAAAGACAGTAAACCACTTTCTTAAAATACCGGAAAAACCTGTGAAACTCCTGTGATTGTTTCTGTGGACTTAGAGGAAAAAAAGTAACATGTTTACAGCCAAAAGTTTTTGAGTATATTCATGTATTCATCTCATCCCTTTGATACCACTAAATGGGGAGAGCTGGAAAGTGAGTCTTATATTAAGGTTATAATATGTGCCTGGCTTTTGTTCAGTATCACAGTTTACTGGAGATTTAAGGTAATAATGATATAATTGGAATCTTATGAAGGATAATTCTCGTTGTAATCTGGAATCTAATAATTAAGATCCTATCATACAGGGAAAGGTAAGGTAGGTTAATATTAAGAAATTAATGACTGTTCACCAGTAAAACCCATAAATTGTTAATAGAAAAAGATGTAGTCACTGCATGGTAAAACAAAGAGAAAAGTGAGCCATAGGAAGAAGAAAATAATTTAACAGGGTGGAAAAAAGTAAAGATGTGGACTGTTTTTTATGACATACGTAGTGGATAAACCATTCAATCAAATACTGAAATCATTAATTACTTATATTTAGGTATTGTCTTATTACAATGGCTTCTGAGCTTGTCTCTGGCATTAAGGTCCAAGAATAAAAGGGCACACAGAGCTGTTAAATATATTTAAGTCACTGTTAAAGCAAATAGAAGTTTAGCAAACACATTGCAAGATGCAAGTGGGCAAAACATACTGCAGTGATCTGGTACTGCAGGGTATGCTTCACAAAAGTTGGGAAAAAATCCTCCCAATTTTGGCTAAATCTAGTAGTGCTTTTTATTTCAGATTTGTAATGTTGAAGAATGACTTTATTCTGAATTGTTTTTTTTTTGTTTGCTTTGTTTCATCATGGGATAAAATATGGGAAATATAAAGCACAGATAAATGTGCACTTTTGTGTTGATATATGTCCCAGCTGGTTTACCCTTAAGGCTTAACTGTGGCTTTTAGGAGCCTGAGAAGGATTTAGGAATGGAGTGGATCCAACTGTCTGACAAATATTTCTTGAAGGCCCTTTAACTTTGAATTGTTTGCTGGGTGCTGGGAGGAAGAACACAGAGGAGGTATTTCTTTACAATCAAAAGCATACAATTTCTTGCCTTAGCAGAAGAAATCTTGCACAGAAAATGTGCAACGCTGTCCTTTGCAATCAGGTTCCTTTAGGCATTGTTTCTACAGCTGGCTGTCTCAGTCCTGCTTCACAGCTCGCTTCTGTCAAAGTTGTTGCTATCTTTGTGTTTGTACACTGGAGAGAAGAAAGGACACGCTGTGCTTTTCTCTATCAGGACAACAATTTCAGCACAGCTGTAATTTGGCTGATTAGTATGTTTATAGTTGTAAAATCAGACTAGTGAGGTGCTGGTCCTTTAGTAACTTAAGTATGTGCTTAATTTTATTCCTGTTGATTTTTGTTGGATATCTTATACTAGAGTACTAAAGAATACCTGTGGAAATGGTTCTGCAGAGTACAGGTAAAATGTGGAAAGACTTCCTACTTGTTGCTTGTAGTTACGAGAGAACAATTAACAGTATTTGTTAAAGTAAAGCGAGTACTGGTACTATATTAATTTGCTGTAAATAATATGTGAGTAAGTGTATTAAGGGAGTAAGAATACTAAAGTCATTAATTCAGTTTGAAGGACAGATACAAACCTTTTCTTTTGCAGTTCAGAGTTGGTACAGGGAACACATACATATGGCACAAAGAAGAATCAAATTCTGGTTTACCAGCTTCAGGCTTCTCCCGTTTTATATTTTGGGGGTCCTGCCTGTCCTCTTCACTACACAGCTGTTCAGCTTTTATCTGCTTTAGCTTTTGATTTTTCAGTTCTATTGGGTGCAAACACTTGGCATAATTTCCCAAATTCCTGTTTGTTGGAACCTGTAGCATTGTAACAAGAGTTTCTAGTTCACAGTTGCAATGCCAGGGATTATCATAAAGACGCAGGTAGTTTAGACTGGGTGTATAAATGAAAATCTCCTCAGATAAACTCTTAATTTGGTTATGTTGAAGTAAGAGTGTGGTAAGTTTATTCAAACCAAAAAAAGCCTCACTCTCAATTTTTGATATCTCATTCTGTTGTAAATCCAGACTTTTCAGTACTTTATACTTGGAAAACATATTATTCTTCAATTTACGAATCCTGTTTCTTGCTAGTAGCATGTGTTTTAAATCCTCTGGCCAATCAGGTGCCACAAAAACCAATTTTCTTTCCTGACAATCTAGGTATTTCTCATGAAGATAAGTGTATATATCACATGGTATCCCTCGGGCACTGCGCTTAGCAGTGCTAGATGCTTTCCTTAGGATGTTTTCCCTTTCATTGTTTCTCAGACTCCTATTCCTTGTCTTCCTACAGTCAGATGCTTTACAAAGAAGAAGTAGTAGTAAAATACTAACTACTTGCATCCTGACATTCAGCTGGTTGCAGTTATTTTCTGTGACAGCTGGAACAGTTGAAATTTTTGGATAGTCTTAGCAGTGTTGTACAGATCTGAGAAGGCTCAACGGGGGCATGTGGGATCCCTGTGTTGGAAAAAAAGTAAAACATTAGAACACATGAAACAGGCATTTTCATGGAGGCTTGTACATAATATGCGGCATTCAGTCAAGTACGCGATCATTACACTACCTGGAGCTTTACAAATACTTTGAAGATTTAATGTCCTATCTCTTTTTGTTGTTGTTGTTGTTTTTACTGTCTGATCTACTGTCGTTTGTTTTGATTGAACATGGGAAACTACATGGACCAATTCCTAACTGATCTTTGTTAGAAGGCTCTCATGTATTCAGGAAAATGGCATCAGGCTGAATCTTCTTTGTGTTTAAGTTTGTCTTGGAAGAGGAGCTTGAAGCTGATACTTTCCAGCTTTCTGGGTGTTGACCCACTGGAACACATACAGAGCCAGACTGGGGAAAGTCATTCAGTGCCTATTAAACCCCGTTTTATACTATGCTCAAGTGTGGACATATTTTCAGGTTTAACCCTGATTTATCATAACTACCCCTGCTACTAACAAGTGTCTCTTGTGGCCTATGTCAGGTAGACAGAGTTGGCTGGACTGCTTTGAGAAGGACCCAAAAATAATCTTTTGCAAGAGCCTATGAGGCTATGTGTCATCTAAGTGTAGGCAGAGTGCAAAGAGAACCTGCAGATCCTGGCCATGGCCTGCTTCAAACCACTTCCAGGTGTGGTCACTTGAGGAGAGTACAGAGGGGTAAACCAGGAACTTTTGCCTTTCCAAGAAAGCCAAAGACAATCATTAGGAATTATTATTAGGCAAAAACAAGGCCTGCTCTCTGCAATCATGTCCAAAATTGCCTCAGTATTTTCAGTAATTTTTTGGCCTATGTTCCCCCCTGAATTTCCCATACTACTCCTGTGCACTACCCTTTTCCTTCATTTTCAGTAACATTTGGCACAAGGTTGTGTTTACTTAGAAACATTTTAACCCCTCAGGTTTTTGTATTTTCTAGCTTTTTTCAATCTCACTAATTTCCTACTTTTGCTAGTCAATATTATTCCTTCTGATTTTTTTTTTTTTTTAATTCTTCACCGTTTGGCTTAACTGCTTAGTTACTTTTTCTCTCTGACTGTAGACATTTTTGTGTTGTGCTCAGTCCTTTTTGACCTTAGCACCTGGGAAGGTATTGAATCCCAATCTTGAGTGCAGATCATTGCGCAGACATTCTGTTTCTAAACCACCATTGTTTTGGACTCAAAGAACTTCCTCTTTATCTGGACGAAAAATGGCACAATAAAATGGCTAGTATCAGGTAAAATTGTTTTGAAAGCAGAGAAACCGTTCATTTTTGAACAAATTGGTAGATCAGTTTAAACTGCATCTCCACCAAAAGGTGTTCCCAGTATTTGTGCAGTTTTTACTCATTAGATAGGTGGAGCAGTCCTGTCTATGCATGCTACTGCATCCCTCTAATCCAGGGGTCCTCAAACTACGGCCTGTGGGCCAGATACGGCCCCCAGGGTCCTCAATCCAGCACCCCCCTGCTGGGGGTTGGGCAGGGGGAAACCAAGCAGCTGCAGATGACTACCTGTCACTTAATCTGCGTGCTGGCCCCCTGGTTAAAAAGTTTGAGGACCCCTGAATCCATGTGGCAAGTTGTTAATACTGCCTTTGAAAACTCACTGTTTTTTCTGCTTTGTTCCTGTAGTTGTCAGTTGTCCATATGCATTCAGATTCTCTTAGTTCACAACGTAAATGAGTGTTTGCATTGAGAACTTTATCCCTTACCCAAAGAATGAAATTTTATTTATTACTTTTTGGCAGCTATATGCTAGTCAGTGTAAATTGATCATAGAATTATAGAATCATAGAATCATTTAGGTTGGAAGAGACCTTTGAGATAGTCAGGTCCAGCCGTTAACCCAGGACTGCCAGTCCACCACTAAACCATGTAGCTAAGCACCACATCTATGTGTTTTTTAAACACCTCCAGGGATGGTGGTTCCACCACCTCCCTGGGCAGCCTGTTCCAATGCTTCACCATCCTTTCAGGGAAGAAATTTTTCCTAACATCCAATCTAAACCTTCCCTGGTGCAGCTTGAGGCCATTTCCTCTTGTCCTGTTGCTTGTTATCTGGGAGAAGAGACCGACCTCCCCTACCTACAGCCTCCTGTTAGGGAGTTGTAGAGAGCAATAAGGTCCTTCTGAGTCAGTTCCCTCAGCTGCTCCTCATAAGGCTTGTTCTCTGACCCTTCACCAGCTTCATTGTCTTTCTCCAGCACCTTGATGTCTCTCTTGCAGCGAGGGGCCCAAAACTGAACACCACGTTCGAGGTATGGTCTCACCAGTGCCCAGTACAAGGGGACAGTCACTATCCTCGTCCTGCTGGCCACACTGTCCCTGACACAAGCCAGGAAGCTGTTGGCCTTCTTGCCCCCCTAGGCACACTGGGGGCTCATGCCCAGCCGGCTGTCATCCAGCACCCCCAGGTCCTCTTCTGCCAGGCAGCTTTTCAGCCACTCTTCCTCAAGCTTGTAGTTTTAATGACTTGAATCATAACTGGGATCTTCTGTGTTGTTTTGAACTGATAACCATTCTGATAATGTCATAAATAATTCTGTCCAGGAGAGCTTGGAAATAGAAAAGGAGGAACTTGGGGGAGGAAAGGTAATAAGTAATTATTGAAATATTCTTTCTTCTTCCTTTTCATCTCCTGTGCCTGAACTGGAATTTTTTACTAGTATTACATATTGTCTGCTAACCAAATTATACTCGCATGTAACACCAAAAAGAGCGGCTGCTTTCAGTAGCATGTACAGGTTCACAGGTAAAATCGTAACTGTGTCTTATTTAGTGCTAAAGCAAAAAACATGTAAGAGGTGTGTAATTTCTGTGGCTTAGCAGCCTTAAGGATGATTTTTAATTGGTTAACTTCTTTTGATTCTTTTGAGTTATGTGGTCCCTCTCAGTATTGTTCTACTCTTCAAAAAGCACTGAGTTAGACAGTGTTAAAGGATATCATTGAAGTCACAGTCCCTGTAGAAAAGAATATGCAGATCTATTGTTTCACTAATGCTTGATTGCAATTGAAAACATGTATTTGGCTTACCATATAAAAACATGTTTGTAAAGATTTTAAAAATGTATTTCTTCTAAGTCTATAAACCTTTAATACTGCATTTTCCATATTAGTTCTTTGTATCCGGGGGGGGGGGGTGGGGGGGGGGGGGGGGGGGGGGGGGGGGGGGGGGGGGGGGGGGGGGGGGGGGGGGGGGGGGGG
>JAVJGJ010000057.1:76048403-76061870 GCA_035590215.1 Microhierax caerulescens | reverse complement strand
GACCCGGGCCCACCCCCCCCCCCCCACCCCGTTTTTTTGTTGGTTTTTTTTTTTCCATTTCAGGGTAGACAGATAAATAATTTTTGAAAATTAGGTTAAGGTAAAAATATTGCTATGTTTAATAGGAGGTCTTGCATCTTTACCTTGGAGAATAGACTCAAAATTTGGCAGGAGAGTGTCTGGAGCTATGTGTGTTGCATCTATTGTCAGACATGTACCTTTAATTATTTTGTTAGAATTGCAACAATCTCTGCCAAATAGGAGTTTCTAAAATTAATAGATTTTATGCTCACAGAAGAGAGTGTCTTAGGCAGCTAAATGCTCTGAAATTCTATACATGCAGAACATAAGCAGGGTTTTCCTACCATTCCTCTGATTGCTGCACCTCTACTTTCAGAGGGAAAAAAAATGTTCGTGTATATAATTAGATACTTGTGTCATAATATATGGGTGGGGGGGACAGATAAACCTATGTGGAAAACTTAATTCTGGCATTCCTAACTCCAGATTGCTTAATAAGTTAGCTTTCTGGTTCCTTGGTAACTTAAGACTGAAAACAGCTTAGTTCTTAAGTCAGCCATTAGTTTATGGACTGTAAGACAAGACATTTCCTCAGGACAGTTTACTCCAACTTTGTATTCTACTTTTGGGGTTTTGTGCTTTCAGTAATCAGCTGTGGCCATGGTTTCAGGGAGAATATTGGCCTAGATGGACTGAATCTGTAATAGGAATTCTTACATCTGTGTTGTACACTGAGAATGTGAACTGTTCACCTTTAATATGACTTTTTGTTTGTTTGTTTTTAGGTGAATGTAAGAATTTGCAAGACTTAAATCTCTCTGAATGCCAGGGATTAAATGTAAGTACTACAGATTTTTCACATGAACTCTAAATTATACCAAGAAGGAAGATTTTTTGAAGTGCTGTGGTTTATTGGGTACAGAAATCTTCCTGATAACAAATAGAAGATAAAAAAAGAACTTCTGTTCTTATGTACTCTGAAAATGGAGTTTAGCAGGATTCAGAGACACTCGGTGAACTTTTCATTTATTTTCTACAGTGCCAGGGCAAAATTGCATATTCAAGCTCAATTAATTTTAATAAATGAGCTTCAAAATTTCACCAGTCTGGGGGAGGGTTTTTTTTTGTTATTTTAAGTTGGGAGTTGTCAACAATGTGTTTTAATCCTATATAGTTTCCAGGTTTCTTTATTCCTTCATTCAGTAGTACACTTGGGCTCTAAAAATGTCTCACAAAATTTCTAGGTATTTGTGAGAGCCTTTATCTGAAAGGTCTCTTAAGTATGCAATCACCATTATATATTTGGCCATTCTTTTTCCTTTAACATTTTAAGTTTTATCTGGCTTCCATTAATTCTCTTTAATGTTTTTTCATTGCTCTTTTCTGATGGAAAAACAGTGTTTGACTCTGCTTTAATTAATAGTTTCTTAGAAATTACACTGATACGGGCAAATTTTTCTAATAACAAAATCAATATAAAACTAAAATCAATAGTTTTTATAGAAGTTATAGTTCTTAATAGATTTGTATTATGCATATGTCCGTTTATAGGCTGTTCATAGTGTTATGTATATAAACAAGTAATTTGGCATAGTTTAGTTGTCTTTGGAGTGATGTGTCTGGGTCTAGCACAGAAACACGCCAATGTTTACACACAAGGTTTCAAAAATTACCACAGGTAAACTACAGCTTATCAACTTCATAAAAAAATGGCACATGACAATCGAGTTAGAGAGACAAGAGCTGCAGAAGAGTCATGAGCTTCTAATTTATAATAGTCTGTCTTGGTTCTGCTTTACATATATCTTCATATCTCTTTGTGCTGATGTTAGCTTTACTGTCAAATAACTTGTTCTCACCATTTTCACAGAGTATATAATTTTCTTTGCTGTACTAGCTACAAGGAAGGGATAAAGATATATTACTGAGTTCTTTGAGTAACACTGTAGATTCATCTTGCTACATAATACTTGCCATATGATAATTACAGCATAATATTTAGAGGTTGTATGCTTCTTTAAGGATCTTGTTGAGTGTAGGTTCCTGCATGAAGACAATAAGAGGGCCAGGCCTTGCCAAATTGTAAAGACTGAAAATGCTGTTTCATAACTGCCTGTTCTGTTTGGTAGTTCGCATGCTTGGTAATACACACAACAAGCACATTCCTAGGTGATGCCAGGGTCTGGTTCATGGGATAGCAGGGACTTGCTGATTACACTCGTGTCAATACAGCTCAGTATTGGCCAACTTTTTCGGAAGAGGACACTGTGACATACGTTTAGATTGTTATTGACCAGGACTCTCAGGTCAGTGTGTCTGACAGCTGTTTTCTGTCCAGTGTCCAGACTGTACTGATGCATGGGGTTATTCCATCCCATATGCAGGACTTTGCATTTACCTTTGTTGAACTTCATCAGGTTTCTGTCAGCCTATTTTTACAGACTAAATCTCTCTGAATAGCAGTTCTAGCCTCTGGTATATTGACATGCCCCCTTGTTTGAAATAGTCTGTGAATTTGCTGAGAATGTATTCTGTTTCTATCATCCAAACTATTTATAAAGACATTTAACAGTGCTGGCCTCCATATGGACCCTTGAGGGATGCCAGTTGCCACAAGACACTGATGGCACTTAGAACCATTGGCGACAGCCCTTTGGCCTGGCAGTCTGGAAATATTTTCACTCACCTTGAAACCCACTTATCCAGCCTTTGTTTTACCAGTTTGGCTATAAAGGGTACTGTGGCCTATGTGGAAGACCTTGCTGAAGTCAAGATACACAACAGCTGGTTTTCTCCCCCATCCATAGATCAATAATTTCATCATAGAAAATTATCGCCTCGGTGAGGAATTGCTGTGCTGTTGGTAAATCCACACTGGCTGCTCACTATCATTTTTTCACCCTTCGTGTGCTCAGACAGGGCTTCGAGGAGAATTTGATACATAACCTTCCTAGGGACTCATGTGAGGCTGACTGGCCTGTGGTTTCCTGGATTCCTCTTTTTTTCATTTCCTGAAAATGGATGTGACATCTCCTATCTTCCAGTCATCAGGAATATCCTCTGATTGCCATGACCTTTCAAAAATGATTGAGGCCTTTCAGTGACAGGAGCCAGCTTTCTTAGTACTCTTGGATGCATCCTGTCTTGTTCCGTTTCCTCAGGTGCTCCCTGATATTATCTTCTTCTACCATTGTTCACTCCCACTGACTCGTGATAGTAGGCTCCTGCAGAGCACCTGAGAAGCCTTAAGACAAGCCTTAGCAGTAAAAACAGGCAAAAAAGTCATTGAGTACCTTGGCCTTGAAGATCAACCAGCTCTCCTGGGTCCTTTTGCCTTCCAGGGCTGTCTGCCACGAGCTCCTGTTAAGCACATCCCCAAACAAGCCAAAATCTGTTCTCAAGATTCTTCAGGCTTTTTCTTCTACAATTTGTCCTGTTTTCTTCTCCCAGGATTTGAAACTCCCCATTTTCATGGTTGCAGTAACCAAAGCCACTATAGTTCTTCACATCCTTGACCAGTATTTCCTTGTCTGTGAAACAAGTCCAGAAGAACCTGTTCCATAGACCACTCATCAGTCACCTGGATCAATAAATTGTCTTCAACACATTTGCGAAGTCTCCTAGATTGTTTGTGCCCAGCCATGTCACTCTTCCAGCAGATACCAGAGTGGTTAAAGTATCTCAAGAGTAACCAGGATAGGCAATTGTAAGGCTTCCTTCAGCTGCCCAAAGAAGGTTTCATCTACCTTCTTTTCTTGATCAAGCAGCCTATAGCAGATACCTACCACAATGTAATCCTCATAGGTCTAGCCTCCAATCCTTACAAATAAGCTCTTGACTGACTTGTCACCCATTCCAATAAAAAGCTCCATGATTTAGGCAAAACTTTGCATAGAGTGCAATCTGGCCTCACTTACCTGGGCTGTCACTCCTGAGTATTCTGTAACCATACATTGCAGCCCTCCTGTTGTGTATGCTATCCCTTTGCATCGCTGGAATCCCAATGAAATCACAGCTTTGCACCTGTGTGTGGACATTGAACCTTACTGGTTGATTCCCATGCTACAAGTGTTTGTGTTCAGACACTTGAGATGGACCCCTGGTTGTGCTGTTTTCACATGGAAGGTTTCAGAGTTTTCCCCTTCGTGCTGTCCCCCCAGTGCTTTCTTACCACTCCCTATAGCTTCAGTTCTCTTCAGGTTATAGTTATCTTCCACCAACATACCTATTTTTACTAATACCACCTCTCTCAAATCCTTTGTTGCAGAAATATATTTCAAAAGCACAAACTGCCCTCTTTAAAGTTGATTAGTATTGAATTTCTAGCTATCTTGATGGTCCTTTTGCCTGATAACTGAAATAGTAAATAAGGTGACCACAACTTGGCAAAAGATACACACTCAACTATTACATTTCCATGTATAAGTACTGACTTTTTGCCTTTCTATTATTGACATTTATTGTAAAACATTCTTCATACTAGCAAATTCGTTCCCATTGTATTATAATTGAATGATATATAGAGTAATATAGGTAGTATCACTTTTGCAGGTCAATAAAACATGGAAGCCTTATAATTAAATATAATGTTACACCTAGAGGGTAGAGCTAAACAGAAGTATTTTGTAAATGGTATTACTGGTTAGAGAAGTGTATCAGACTTCATGGAGAAAATGCACCAGTGTTTTTAGATACCATTTAGATAGGACTGGCTATAAAGAATCTTGGTTTAGCAAAATGTGTAAATGTACTAACTTTCCATCATATGAAAAGGACCCTGTGCTGTGTAGGACTGTGTAATGTGTGATATTTCCACAAATTGGAATGTTAAAGTTACCATACTTAAGTGAGTAACAGTAGCATCACGTGTCTCTCAGTGTTCTAATTTGAGGCTTCCAAAGAAAATGGCAGTGATGTATAAAAATTATTATGATGATTTAAAGGTACTTACTAATGTTTTTTCCCCTTGTTACTCTGCATAAAAATGTAAGATAAATTAATACAAATAAAATTCTATTGTAATTCTGGATTTTTTTTTAATTGTTATTCAGGATGAATCGATGAGACTCATATCAGAAGGTTGCAGAGCTCTTCTCTATTTAAATCTGTCATATACAGATATTACTAAGGGAACACTATGACTATTGTCAAGGTAAAATTAAACATAAATATAAAAGTGTGTTTGTTTTAATCTTGCAGGAAACTTAGATGCCTATGTAGTAGAAATACTCCTTTTGAGTGATTTACAGAATTCTGTCTGCTATACAAAATGAAAAAAATGCCCCATACAGTTGACTTAGCGGTTCTTTTCTCTTTTTAGTATAATTAAAAATGTACACTAAATTACCCTATATAGTTCACAGAATTTTACAGAAACTTTTAAAAGAACATGGTAGCCAAAAATTTCTTGGGCATGTCCAGTTACTCATGATGATGCAAGAAGTTTACAAGTTAGATATGTTCTTAAAAAAATATTTTTGCAAGAGAGGATTGTGGATAGGTATATTGTGTGAGCCAGGGCCTTGTGTGACAACTGCAAAACAAAGAGTTATTCCAAATTCTTATTTGGAAGACTAGTGAGCTGAAGGCAGAGAATTTACATTCCTACAGAGGTCTGCCATTCCTGGTTTAGATGTAAACCTTCATGAGACTCAAAGTCTGCTTGGTAGCTAGAATTGCTGCAGTAAAATCTGCCATAAAGGAAAAGAGGCATACTGGTCCATGGTAGGAGCCATCACAAAGATTTATATAGATTTGATGATAGCTGTACATTGTTGCTGTTTCCCGTGAGGAAGATGTCTTCCTTTCAACAGCAGCCCCACAAAGTCCAGAAACGTATTTTCTTTGGCATTTGTATAATACATTTTGACTTTTGTTTTTCTTAGTCTATAATGCCATATCCTCATATAACTAACATTTGGTTTAGCAGAATTTTCTATTTAGTGCCTCCAATCTTACCACTCAACTCTTCATCAGTATTAATCTTGTCACAGTGTGTGTTTTCTGCATGTTGGCTGATATTTTGTCTTTTTGAAATTCCATATATTTATGTTGAAGTTTGGAACAGCTGTTCTATAGGTAATCTCAGCATATGTTATTCAGGTTACCTGAGCATGCTGTTGCCACCAAAAGTCAGAACCATTTGTTTTTTTTGACATGTAAATAGCACATACTCAAGAAAGAATTCTCCAGAGTAGTTGAAGCTTTCAATGCAATAAAATGTTTAAAATAAAAAGGAAAATTCTCCACTGAGAAAATATATTTTGCAGTTAACTTGTACCTCGTTAATAAATTTTCCCAGTCACACATAATGCTTCTGATTTAAAACCATAAGATAACACTGGGTTTATTGTCAATATCTGGACAAAAAGCAAAGCTCATTGTTTCTAGGATTATGGGGATGTACAAAAAGTGAAGATTTTGATAGCACACAAATTTCATCATCAATTCAAAACCATTAGCTCTCACAGGTCCTGTGTAATGAGGTAACTAATACAAAGTTCTTAGAGGTGGCAGTATTGCATTTTGTAATACTGCATGTGAAGTTTGCTGTTGTAACAGATGTCCGTTATTGGAGCAAGAAACAAGTGAAGTGTAGATTGAGTATGCTCAAACCTGTTTGGTCAGTTTTGATTCTCTCCTACTCTTCCATACAAGCATCTTAACCTCTGTTTTACACAACACAGATCATCAGCTGCAATTTTCCCTCTGAAAAGTTCTTTTGCATATGGTAGACGTGAATATTCTGTATCAGGAATAGAAGTCAGAAGGTGATTTTGTTGACTGCTTTAAAACAATGATGCTGAGAAATTGAAAAAATAGTATGACAGAATTCCTGCAGAAATTATCTGTAACACAAAACAGGGATTTGTAGTAGTCTGTGTATGAAGTTTAAGTTTTAAGAAAGCTGTCACTTTAAAAATGGCAGAAGGTGGCATGTGTTAAAATTCCCAGATGATAAAAATGAGTCATGACCTGTAAAGAAAATCTGTCACTTCAAAAGTATTGGAAGGTTGTGGCCACAGTCTTCAAAATGCAGTAGGAAAGGCTTCCCTGTGTTTTAAGTTGTGAAAACTTGTAGCAACATATACTTTAAAAAGAGTAAAAACTACCAGAGTATAAAAAATAGTCTCTTAATACATTAGATATTTTGCCAGGTAAGTTTGGAAGTGTACTGTTTCTGAGTTTGACTTTCCTCACTCATTTCTGTGGAATATGTCACTAAAATGCAAAATGGCTTATACTTCTACAAGGAAGGATATTTTTATTTCTGTGTTTAATATGAATTAAATGGTTCCATTTAAAAAAATGCACCACTAAAACATGCCCTTATATTCTAATATCTGGTTTTGATGTACATTGTCTGTCTTGGGTTTTTTTTTTCCCATGAAAAGTGATGTTATATTTAATTTCTTAATATTTTTGTATTCTCTTTTTTTTACGATAACATTATTTTCCAGCTTCCTATCTCTTTTTTTGTGTGTGTGTTCAGTTCATGTTAATGTTTCCCTACTCTGTATTGAAAGTATAAAGTCAGTTCCAAACATGTATGTCACTCCTTAAGCAGTCAGGTCCTCAGTGGGTGTTCTCATCTTTCTTCAAAATGCCTACTTTTGCTGACTTGCAGAACTGCATGACTGTGTCCCTACAACTAAATGTCTACCAGAGCAGTAGGTCCTAATTCTAGGTTTTCATTTTCTGTATGCTTTAATTTTGTGGTGCTTGTGGCAATTGTTATTTATTCCAGTTAGAAATGTAGTTCAGAAAAAATGAATAGTTTTTAGTATGTTACAAACCAAAGCTGCAGATGGAAACTTAAGTACATTCAGAGTATAGAGTCTTGCTTTTACGGAGTGCTGTTGATTAACATTTTCCACTTATACAGTTTGTTTTCTTTTAACTAACATTTAAAGAAATGTTTTCCAAAAGAACAGATCAAAACCTAACATTGGAGGATTGCCTTTTGGATAATTTCCTTTTGTATCTCTTTCAATTTTTCAGAATCTTTTAATAGTACTCTATTAAATAATTATATGACTTGAGAAGCTCTAACTGTACCCCTCTGTGTTTTTAATGTCTTTTGATAGAGTTCTGGTTTTCATTTGCAGCAGGCACTGCTTGTAAAATCAATGGCAAAGACAGTCCAGCAAACTTATACTGAAAAGTCTATTAGGTTTCAAAGTATGCACACAAAAATGCCAGTTCATTAAAATAGCACGCTTTTGCAGTTATTTAAGATAACTTCAAAATTATACTGTTTTCATATGGTGAAATATGTTGTATGATAGTGCTATTCCCCAGTAATTTACAATATAAGGAGCAGAGGAAAAAGCGTAGCAGAAGAAAGGGACATTCAAACTTCAGCAAGGAGATAATTCTGTTTCATATCAAACATCTTCTCTTTACAGTGATTTTCAGAATACTCTTAACTAGGTATTTCACGGTTTTTTGATTCTGTAACATACCCTTGTGATAATTTGCTCTCTGTTTTGGGTTTTTTTGCAAAGCAGCTTCCCCAGTTTACAGTATCTGAGTTTAGTTCAATGCAGCAAATTCACAAACAAAGGTTTACTGTACCTGGGCTCTGGAAGAGGCTGTCACAAGCTCATCTATTTGGATCTTTCAGGTTGCATTCAGGTTTGTAGTTCACGTCTTTCTTTCATTCTGTGAAGAAGAGAGTCCTTTATATGACTGGCTGCATCCTGCATTCATGGTATACTGAAGTAGAACAAGCACTGCAGCAGGCTTCCAGGGTTTTGAATTACATGACTACAGCTGTTTAAATTTTACTAAGGAATAATAGCACTATAGGTTTGAATCACTTCCAGCAAACTGTCAGAACTATAAACAGCTAGTACTTACTGCATAATGAGAACAAGGCTTGCTTTTTGTAGCCATAAATAGACTAATTCTATGTCATGGTTAGTTAGGATTTTAAACCAGGAGTTTTGAAAATGAAGTTTTTACTAAGGCATAAAAAAATTAAGAGCTACTCTGCACTGGAAAAATATGAATTTACACTTGATCTCCTGATAAGGAAATGAATGAAAAAGTGAATTTTTGTTGCTATTTTATATTAGTTGAATATATAAATTGAAGTAGTATTTATAACAAGCCTAAAAGTAGTTACTGTTTTGGATTATTTTAGTCTCCTACTAAACTTCTAAAGAAAACCAAGGTTTTAGAATCTGGCACTATTTTAGAAGCTTTCAAATATATATTGTATCTTGAAACATACTTCAAAAGTCATATGAAATGCCAAACTGTAAGGCAGTAAAAATTTGCCAATGTTTTACTAAAGATTCCCACATGTATTTCTTTATACACTGAGAAGATTCTCCAAATTACAAAATACATGTGAAATGATAAAGAGACGGAGATGGAGAATATAATGGTTTAACTTCTATCTAGCAAAACCTTTGCAGAACCAAGGAGGAAGAGAGATAGGGCAATAGTCTTGTTCTAACTGCTCTTTAGTCTGAGAGTCTGTTTCTTGTTCCTGAGAATCATGCTGAGACTATTGTGTGGTGACAGTGTGAAATTTGAAATGAGGGCTGAGGTTAGAGGAAATTTAAGAACTACCTACCTCTGAGTTACTTTTTCAGAATGCCAGTAATTGGTTATTTTTTTCCAAAAGCAGCATTTCTGCTTGTTCAGAAATGTAATCATGAGCTGTAAGGATCTGCCTCTAGAAAGCATGATCTAATAGTAGTCAGAGAAAAGTAATCATCATTGAACTGGGAAAACCACAACCCTCCGCTTTCCAGAGGGAAGTGGGTTTGCTCACCAGTGTATTTGAAGGCTCTGAAAGGGATTCCACAGCTTCCTCCATTTTGGGTTTCCCCACGATTCTGGAGCAGTCCTTAGTGATTATGACTGAGTACTTAAATAAATAGTTAAACCCCAAAAAAGCTTCAAATTGCATCACTGTTGCAGAAAGCATTTTAATAAGATAGAATTCTTTTTACCCCCCCTCATTGGATGAAGTAAACCAAAGGGAACTTCTGTCAAGCTAATGTTTCGGAATTAGTTAGAAAAATGTAGTGAAGCTATAGTATAAACATTTACAATATGCTAAAAAGTGGTCTATGTAACAGAATATATATTGTATAGAATATATATTTTTCCTGGTTCTTCATGTTTCCTGTTTTTTCCTTCATTTTAACATTACAATTCTGTTTATATGAGGTTTTATATTACCATTACTACTGTAGGATTTGAACATCTGTTTAGAAAGCCCATCTGTAAAATGGGTGATTATGCTATTTTGTAAGTGGCAACTTGAGTGCATTTAAATAGCTTGTTAAAACATATTAGGCAGAAAACTGGGAATTGAGCACACATTTTCTAGTCTGCTGTCATAAAACAAGGCAGTCCGTTCCTTTGACTGTTATATTAATGCACAGTAATAATACTGGGTGAATTGTAGGTATGGGGATTTTGCATCAAATCCCAATAATTCATGTTGTGACATTATGACACAGGGGCTAAATATTTAATTAATGATTAAAAAATATTTTCATAAAAATACAGAGATTCTTTTGTGTCCTGCTCAAAAGGTGTCCTGTTGTATTATTTGTATTCTCAGAGAATTACCTAGAAAGTGTAAGATTTCTTTGTTCTGCTTCTGAAGCTGTACAGTATAGGTGGAAAATTTTCTGCTATTAGACACAAAAATGAAAAGATGGAAGGGTATAAAGCAATTGCGTATCATTTACCTCATTTATCAATGTATTAGATTGAGATAACAGTTTGGTGAGAGATATCTTCAGTTAATTAGAAACATGGAGATTTTTGAAGAAATTGACTTTTTATTTTTGGTGCCAACATCTATGACTGATTTTCAGACTGGAACTATTTTGGCTCAGAATGTGTTAGAGCGGTGTATCAGTAGTTTACAACAGCTGGATAAGAGATCACAAGCCACTGGGAAAAATAAATTTGACCCTTTAATTTCTTGACATCCTGCAGTGTTTGTGGGGATTGGCAAATGTGTAGGCATCACCAGTTTTTACTATCTGAGTTCCTCCTGCTCTGGCTTCATTCAGAAAATTCTCATTCTGGCAACTACTCTCAAATTCTGTCGTCTTTAGATGAATCAAAGAGCAAAAAGGGGCCATCACTTAGGGAGAAAATCTGAGTTATGTTCTTTATTTATTGAAGAAGAGGACTGATTGTTTACATTTCCTAAGTACAAACTCATGTAACTGAAGAACACTTTATTCTAAGTTACACCTGCACTCTTCTGTATTTTTAGAAATACGCTAGTTCAGCAGTATGATAATATAAACTTTTTTTTGGACAGTGGAAAATAACATGTGGAGGCAAGCCAGCAATGTAATGTGCCAAACATCTGAAAAGGAAAGGATGTCACAATTTGTTTTATCATTCCTGACAAACACAGAATTAAAAAAAAAGGTAGCCTCTTGTGTACCACTACAGTCCTTCCTCAGTCTTGAACTGATTTTCAAGTTTCTTCATTCGCAGTGCATTGACAATACTAGAATTATTGAACGGTGTTTCTTCAAAATTCCTTCTGCATTGCAGACATCATTCTGCCTTGCAGGGTTGGTTCCACAAATACAATCAGTTCAGGAGGGTAAAGAAGGAATTTTGAAGCAGTACTGTATGTGTAACAAATAAGCCAAAACCTGAATAAAAATTCCATGTTCCTATTCTTTGGAATTAATTATAAAAGGATGAAATTAAATGAATGTTGATATTCTTACAAGCATTTTGTCTTTTCACTAGATTTATTTTCTAAATCTATGGGGACAAATCTTTAGCTGTGGTTTGCTCCATGTTTGCTTTGATGTGCCTTCATTTCAGATCACAGTATACTGGCATACAGTTAAGAAAAGCCCCCAAATCAGTCATTTACATATTAGACTGAAAACTGCTTGCAGACAATTATATTTTATGTATGATCATTGCATTGACTTATGATCATGCAAGAAAAAATTATCTGAGTCATGCAGGAAGAGTCTGTTTTGCAGAATTTTATAGGATCTAAGACTCATAATAACCTTCAAAACATCCTTCCTCAAAATTGGTTTGAAGGAGGAGGTTTAAGAGGGATTTGACTGATCCGAGGCAAAGAATGCGGTATTAAATTCTGTATGTATCCTAGCATTGATTCTCAGGTCAAGCTGTTTGCTCTTGAGGCAATCTGTTAAACATTGAAATTCCAAGTGAGTTGTGAAAGCAATTGTATGACTAAAATGTGCACAAAATTTCATATTTCTACACCTTATCTTCAAGAGTGCCTGGAGTTTCATAGATAATCCATGGGGGCTTTAGAAAAGAAATTAAAGATTAAGATTTTATTGTTCTAGGAATAAAGGAGAATAAGACAAATACATATGATCTTGCAGCAGCATCTAACTGTTGACAGATCTGGCTCCTATCTGAATGCATGTTTCACACTGGAACTTTCTCAGACTGATGCCTGAGATCCATTATCCAGCTTTAAGTTAAAAAAAAACCAGTTCAAGTTAAAAAATTTTGAAACAATCTGTGCAGGGGTATTATTAGCTGCTTCAGTATAATTGTTTTTGGCTCACATGGAGGAAAACACTAAATTGCTGCTATTTGTGGTATCAAATGGTTATGTTAAGCAAACAGTATTTTTCCAGACAAAGAGATTAAAAGTCCTTTAGACTGCAGTTAACATTATGCAATCATTACTAAACTCCAGAAACAGATAGGCTATTTCTGTCCCTTAACATTGTTGAATTTGATCTGATTATCTGCTACCTACTATCTATCCTTTCGGGAATGGGAATTTCACTTAATTTTAGTTGCCTAACCTAAGGTAATGCCTAGAAAACCACCTCTCCGGAGGTGTTTCAGACTTTTTCAGGTCTGACCTGTCTTGGGATCTTTCTTGCTCTTTTCTATACAGAGTTCCTAGGTTTCATAATTGTCTAACATAGGCACCTGTTACGTTCCTATGTTCAGTGGAGTAAACAAAGGCTTTAACATTTGCAGTCTATTTTTTAAATCCCCATCAATATTATTGGCACTTTCTTGACTTAGCATTTTCCCCACCTATTTCCCTAATTTTAAAGTCCACTCAACTGTCATTCTTCTTCTACAACCATCAGGACAACATGTAAGCCTTGCAAATATTTATCTTTCTGCTCAGTTAAATGGCTAACATTTGCTAAGTCAGGTGCTTAAAACCAGGCTTCTGAGTGTACATTATAGTTTTTTTCAGTAATAATTTTTAAATCTTGGCCAAAGCAACAAGTAATGTAATGTAACTAAGATCCATAATTTAATTGTATTTGCATTTGAATGTGAGGTACCTAGACATGAGGGATCTTGTATTCCTGTTCTCTGTGTCTAACTGTGATCACCAGCCTGGGTAGGCACTCTTAACAGAGTTCATGGTACAAAAATAATCCCAAATACAACTGGCAGCAGCCCCATTAAGCCCCACAC
>JAVJGJ010000057.1:76008336-76018875 GCA_035590215.1 Microhierax caerulescens | reverse complement strand
ATGCACCCCAGGACACAGCTGGCCCTTTTGGCTGCCAGGGCACGCTGCTGACTCATACTCAACTTGCCATCCACCCAGACCCCCGGATCGCTTTCTGCAGGGCTGCTTTGCAGCCTCTGTTTCCCCAGTTTGTATGTATAGCCAGGATTACCCCAATCCCAGTGGAGAATCTAGCCCTTGCTTATACAGCTGGCGATCGCCCAGCTCTAGTCTATCCAGATCTCTCTGAAGGCCTCTCTACCCTCAAAGGAGTCCACAGTTCCTCCTAGTTTAGTATAATCAGCATACCTACTTGACGTACATTCGATCCCTGTGTCCAGATCATTTGCACAAACATTAAAAAGCACTGGCCCTAAAACTAAGCCCTGGGTAACCCCACTGGTGATCGGCCACTGGCGTGATGTAAACCCACTTACTATATAACTCTTTCAGCCTAACCTGTCACCCAGTTGCTCACCCAGTGTATTATGGACTTGTCCAGCTGTGTGCTGGACAGTTTATCCAGAAGAATGCTGTTAGAGACAGTATCAAAAGCTTTGCTCAGATCCAAACCCACCACATCCACGGGCTTGCCTTGGTCAGCTAGATGGGTGACCTTGTCATAAAAGGAGATTAAGTTGGTTAAGTGGGACTTTCCCCTCATGAACCCGTGCTGGCTATGACCAGTGACTGCACTGTCTCTCAACTGTTTTTCCATTAAACTCCCAGAATAACCTTCTCCATAATTTTACCAGGCACTAAAGTGAGACTGATAGGGCTGTAATTACCAGCGTCTTCCTTCTTACCATTCTTAAAAACTGGGGGAGCTGAGCGTAGGGCTGAGTTTTCAGCTGTGAGTCTCAAAGATGCAGCTTCAATGTCCATCACCCTTCCATGGGGGTTAAGAACATCACAGACCAGGTGCCATACCCCTAGCACTGTACAGTGCTCAGACACGCCAAAGGGACTGAAAGTGGAAAAGAACTAAAGTTTAAGCATGGTTGATATAGCTGAGTATATAACTTGATCAAAGTTTATGAGAGTACAAAATATACTACTATCTTACATAGAGAGTACCCATACTAGGAGCGCTCTAACCCCACTCTAACAGGACCGCTGTAGACAGCGCACTCCCTGCTAAACCATTCCAGGGTTTAATAGTCACTTTAGAGACCACAAGACCAATGCAAATGCTTAATAACTTAAAAGATATTTCCAGTGTGCTTCATGCTTTCCAGACCCTCCTTGGTTTATTTCCTTCTGTCTCACCACAAACAATTCTGCTGTCATTACTTTTCTTTACTTCTCTCTGACTTAGTTTTCTTAATGCCGTTTCAGAGCTTCCTTCTTAACAACTCTACTTCTAATTAAATTACTTGTTAGATACAGCACGTGTTTTGAAGGATTGATACGCAAGAGTAGTAACTGAAAAAATTACTGTAAATGAATACATTGTTCATTCTGAAAAAAGATACTTCGAATACATTTAATCTCCTTATAACTTCCTGATTTAGTTTTTCTCCTATTAAGCCTCAAGGGATTTTCTTTTTCTCCTGGATTACTGTTGTTGGCTTGCTTTTTCTATGACTTCATATCTCTGTTTAGAGCAGTAAACAGTGTGTCATCCCTTTCAGGCTCTGGTTGCTTATACATCTTCCCATAGAGGTGAGGTGTAGCAGGAACATAAATTTGTGCAAGTGCCGATTTATGTTGGGTGAGCCACGATCAAAGAGCTGACATGACTTCTCAGAAAACTGTGTTATTGTAGCCTTTGCAGGATGAGCCAGGATTATGCCTCTGCCTCAGTCCCATATGCTATGGGTTCTCCAAACGTCTTGATTAAACTTTCCTGACTCAGCCAAGGAATTTCCCAACCAGTTATTTTTACTGTAAAGGAAGCCCTGGAGAGTTATAGATCTTTGCAAAACAAAAAAGAAACCATGAGACACACATCTCCACCCAGTGTTATCTTTGCCCTTTTTGTGATTTTTAGAACTAGGCAAACTTCGCTGATTTTACATTCTTGAGCCTGATCTTCTGGTATGTGACAGTGGATGGTTCTTTTCTTTGCCAGCCTCAGTCTCTAACGCTTTGCACAATATATTCAGTGATAGGAAACTCCTACCCTGTGCCATTTGAGCCTGGGACAAAAACTCATCAGGTGGATCGATCACGTAGAATAATTCAGCACTGAAGATTTTTTGCTTGTTCCTTCCAACAGGTCTGAAGAGCCCCCCTAGACCTAGGCATGCTGCAGAACAGACTGACCACATCAAGATCTGAGTGGCTTTTCAATCAGACTCTGAAATTGTCATTAGAAGGAATGATATGAAGAAAATAAAAATGAGTTCACAGCTAGATTCAGATATATTCCACATCCTATATGTGTCACAGTTTAGAAAAAATCTGTTTTTACTGTAGTTCAAGGCCAGTGTTGCAAAGATGATATAAAATTTATCTTCTGCCAATAACTACATCAAAAGCACAGTAAAATATGGCAGTAATTCTACAGTTAGTCATCTTGCAGTAGCTTTTCAAGGACATCAGAAGCAATGACAGTACTGTCACTAATATGTCCCAATAGAGTTTTATAAAACTATGTATTTCATGCACAACCTATAGTAATAAGCAACAGACTGTCAGAAAAATGAGTAATAGGGCCTCATTCTCTGTTTTCAGACTAACTCTTAAAACCTTATTCAGGTTCTTAGATTTTCACAGAACTCAGAGGCAAAGGCTGGTTTCAAGTGTAATTTATGTTCTGCAGGTGTGAAACCTGCATTTCAAAGATATCTCACTCCCTGGTTAAGGCGACAGAAGAGGACATCTATGTAAAAATCAGATTAATGTGGAAAACTAAACATGCTTGTGGCTTAGGTTCTAAATAAGCAACAGAAGACATAGAGTTTTCGTTTAAAGTTGCCCTGCAAAATCTGTAAATCACATGCACTTCATTTTGCCAAAGGAATTCCCCATTGTTTTTTAAACACTAACCGGTCCTAGCAGACATCTCTTAATAGACTGAGCCTTGCAAATATTGAGGCATATCTCTTGTATTGTGTCACAGTCTTTTTCAAAGTTTTATTTTTAACGTTTCGTTAGATTAAAATAGAAAACATATGGAGCCACAAAGCTCTTCAAGTTTCAGCCCAATGCAGCTTCATAGGAAACAGTTACGAGCATGAATTGTCCATTGTTTCCAGTATCAGGTAGATTTGAGGTTGTATTTGCCAACATGCTAGCCTGGTTCCAGGTTTATTAAATGTTAGAAGAAAAAAAGGTCTGTGGCCCGATGTGCTGCTGTGCATTCTGTGTCCAGAGGCTAATGACCTTTCCGTTAATCCTGTTTCTACATGCCATAAAGAATCATGGATAATCTACCTGTGGCAGTATATGATACTGGTACAATTTATTTCTTCTACTAGAGGAAAAGAAAGCTAACTAACTGCTTTGTAGAATGTGGCCTCTGTAGGAAAAGGTTGTGTCAGTTGTGATTCACTTGGGATTAATCCTGCAAGAAATAACACACTGGCATCTTTAGAGAAACACTTCTCTTCCCTGTAAAATAAAACATTCTCCTTAAACTTCAAAACACAAATCCCATTTAAAGTTGGCTGCGGTGATGAGAAAGGTGT
Source organism: Microhierax caerulescens (assembly GCA_035590215.1). Lineage (NCBI taxonomy): Eukaryota > Metazoa > Chordata > Aves > Falconiformes > Falconidae > Microhierax > Microhierax caerulescens. Next base: position 76,015,261 of record JAVJGJ010000057.1, on the reverse strand, counting down.
GGTGCTCTGCAAATATTTTTGGGTGCAAAATGAGAAAGGAAATCTGCCATTGCCTTGAGAAGCCAGCCAGCCTTGTGCTTTCACCAAACTGCATCTCGGCTGTAAGGCTGGTTCCACCAACAGCTGTTCTTTGAGAGCAAAATTAAATACTTCCTTCTTTCTTGTCTGCATTAATGTGAAACTAGTTACATTTCTTTTAAATTCGTGACTACTCTGTTACCGAGTGACTCACTGACAATTACAATTCTTGCCTTTTACATGGAAATTACATTGGGTCTGTATAGTTTTAATACATTTTACATTTGGAGGACATTCTGATTTGGTTTTGTTGTTGTGTTTTATGATGGTTGCTGTTGGTTAGAAAGGAGATTGCAAGAACTCAGTTTTCTTGAAAAAGCAGAATTTCTTAGGTGTTATCCAAATATTCAGGTCTCAAGGCAGGAAGGATGTGGGAGTCCAACACACATGTAATCAGAAATTAAGACAGCCTACACATGATTTGGTAAAGGACTAAGAAGAAATACCTTTTTTCTCTTGAAGAAGCAACAAAAATACCCTCATACTGCCTTCACTAACAGCAAATCGCTCTTCAGAAGTGACACGGAAGCTCCTGAGTGCCATGTTTCAGCCGAACTGGATGCCGTAAAATCAAACAACTACTGTAGCTGCCGCAGACCTCAGAACACTGCAGGTTTCATGAAGTCTTATCACTTTTTGTAACCTGGAGCATGCTTGCAGGATGCTTTCTGCTTTTCACGTTAGCTGCCTGCCTCTGCTTGCCTCTTTGCCGTAATTTCTCCTGCGTTTGCACTATAAACAGTTCTCCCCTGTTTAAGTTTTTATTTTCCATTACTTTTTTACTCTTGATTGGTTTTTCTAACTTCATCTCAAAAAGTCCTTTTCAAAACCTCTGCTTTTTATTATGGTAGACCCAGTCAGACATTTCTGAATTTTGGAATGGCTCAGGATTCAGACTGCGATGCAGAACTGTATTTCCTAGCTACCCCCTCTTGGTACAAGGGATTGAAACTTTGGGTAAGGATTCAGTTATATATTCCAGTGCTGCTAAAGCCATGTGTTTGGGCCAGTACTTCTGTCTGACTTACACCAAGAGATAGTTGCTTTGCCAAAGATAATTGTAATTATTTGCTGAAATATTTTTATTCATCAGTGTGCTCCTTTAAGACACCATATAAATAAATAAGCAGGCTCTACCATAGTACAGTATATCTGAAATAAATGATCTATTTTGCCATGTGTTCATGATTAATGAATGGCTGTTTCTGGCAAACTAATCAACTGTAGCTCCAGGCATGGGACAGCGTAAGTTTCCAAAAAAATAGTAACAGCTCCCCTTATGCATGCTTCAGACAGCCACCATACATTGGAGTTTCCATGAAAAACAGGAATTTGGACTTGGATGAGTTGACTTTTATTTTACAGCTTAGAGCTTATAGCTCATATAAATTGCACACACATTCCTCAATGCCCAGGCCTCCCTAATATAAAAACAGATACAGCCTTGTGTTCATGTGGTTCATACAAGTGTGTCAGTGTTAGATTTTAAAAATAAGGATCCTGCAGGGGTTGAAAAGAACCCCTCCTTGCTTCACTAATTTTGTCCCTTTCCACCCCTCCCTGCTTCCCCATTGCTGCTGTGGTGGTGCAGGCATTACCGCTGTGCATGTCTTGCCTCTTTTGTAACCGTCTTCAGCATTTTCACTTTTTTGGGGAAAAAATATCATACTAGTATTACTGGCAGTTCACAGACCGCTTTAATTTGGATTGTTTTCTAGTATTGCCTAGATGCCATGTAATATATTGGTACAGAGCTTAGGAAACTGGCCAGCAGGGAGAAAGGCTACCTTGCTGCAGCTCCAACACACCAGATCAGGTTGAATCTCCCGCAGAAGACGGGAGATGTAGAGACCTGGCTCTTCCCCAACGAGCACATGAGTACGCTCGGCCCAGGGGAGCTTTCTGGAGTGCAAGAGCCAGAAATGGGGGGAGGCTGGGGGAGGCGGGTGCTCTACGCAGCCGGGAGCGGGCTGCCAGCCAAGTCACAGAAGTGATGGAAATAAAGAAATATTCAGAAGACTGAAAGTGGTGGGTTGAGTTTTTTCGGCTCAGGAAGGCAATGCAAGCTGCGGGACTGGTACTGCCTGAAAAGGAGGGAGAGGACAGAGTTGCTCTTCAAGTTCTTGTCGGGTGTTTCACTCAGCGGGCCTGATTTTCTCCTATTTCTGCGTTTTTATTTGCTGCAGTTCATTGGTTTTGTGTTGAATGCTGCAAAGGGAGTGAGATCAGAGGGGTCATGGGTGGTTTTGGACACCAAAAGCAATTCAGTTCAGGTTCAGCCATTGCAGAAGCTGCAAAAGAGCCTCGGGGCGAGCTCAGGGCCAGTGTGGGTAACAGTCCTGCTCTGTAACGCTGCCCCTTGCATATTCAGTTCTGGTTTAGAAACAATACACCTTAAAAAGAGGTGCATGACAAGATAACTACAAGTGGAGAGGTTAGCTGAAAAGAAAGCAGGTCAACCAGGAAAGGCTAAAAATACTGGGAAGCGCCACAGAGACCGTTGAAACAAAATGATAAGGACCTGCACAGTTACCATAGCAGTCCTGTATAGCTGTGAAAAACCATTCTGGAGACTCTGTGATAGCTTTTGACGTAACTGGTCCTTGTTTGGTGTCATTTTCTTCAAAACACGGCGCGATTATTCCAATGGCATCACCCACTTAGTCCCAAAGATCCATGTTTTTGGCTCCCCAGTCCAGACAGACATGGACACACTAAGCAAGGGCAGATGAGGGCCATCAAGAACATTAAAGGCCTGGAGCACATCATGTGTAAAGGGAGGCTGAGCAACTTGCTTTGCTCAGTCACAAGGAGAGGAGGCTTGGGCTGGAGACCTGACTGCCATCTAGAACTCTGACCAGAGGATACGGAAGACACGGCCCGTCTGTTCTCCAGGGTGCACCGACTGGATGAGTGGCACATGTGGAGTTCAGATTACATTCAAGGAAACTTTTTTTTTTTTTAATCAGGAGGCTGGTCAAACACTTGAACAGGATCCCAGAGAGGCTGTGCAACTTGCATCCCCAGGAGATACCCAGAACTCAGCTGGCAAAGCCGTGACCCGCCTGGTCTAGTTGGATCCATTTAGAGCAAGACAGCATTAAACGGGCTCCAGAGGCCTCTTCCAATCCAGTTTATTCTGTGACTCTGTGGCCTAACCAATTATCTATCTTCTTTTTCAGTTTCCACAACACCTCTTATAATATAAATATTAATAGCTTCAGTTAAAAAAAATGAACTTTTGCTCATTGAACAGCTTTTAGTGTTCTTTGTAGAAACAGCCTCTGAAAATGTTGTTACTTTTGTCTTTTTTTTTTTTTTAACTCTTGTTGCAGACGAGCTGTCTTGAAATATACAGCCAAACGGGAGAAACAAGAACATAAGGATACTGACCCTCCTTCCTGGCTTGGATATGACCGGGATGGTAACATACTCACCTTCATGAAGAAACACCCATCAGAGCCTGAATAAACAAATTCTTCAAAATGAAAAATAAATAAATAGTGCATCATCATCTACAGTTCAAGGGCTTTCCACTGGAGCATAAAAAGAACACTATACAGTTTTTCTTAAAACTAATCATACTTTAATAAAAGGGGATTTGTTGAATTAGCAAGGAAGCACTGCAAATCTTTCTCGCAGGAGTGTGCGTATGCCTTCAAGCAAGACAGCTGCGCTGAAACGACATTGCTGACTTTCGGATGTTCATTCAAGTTGTCTTCATCTCTCAATAATGAGAAGGTTTCGCAGTCCTGTGCAGAGTAAGCAATAAATAAATAAATGTGTGTGTGTTTGGGGATCCTCTCCAGGAATTAAATACCCTGACTCCCCACAGAACTTCGCCCTGACATGATCGGTAGTCACTCATCCAGTAGTGTGTTCTTGAGCAGTGAAGGACAGTGAATAGGCGGTGACTACCAGTTCCATAATACACAACTACACACGCACATCTAAGCACAGTTCTCTACTTCTCAACAGTCACTTGCACACCCAGAGCCCAAATTCTCATAAAAGCCTCTCAGGCTGAGTTCACCTCTCTAAGTGAGCTGATGTTTACAATTTGCCGATCTGAACTGTGGGCTGGCTGGCAGCTAATGGACTCAGGAAAATCAAATAAAAAGGAGCACAGATGAAAAAAGTGTTAAAGGATAAATCTTCCCCAGTTACAAGAACATGTCTTCTCATCAAATGGACCGGGGGGGGGGGGGGGCGGCGGGCGGGGAAAAAAAGCACACATGGGATTTGATATTCAAATCCTAATTACTGATAACCTACTATTCTTTCCTTGTCTAGAGAAAAATATAAAGTTTCACCTCATTGTAACAGAACAAGGCATTACTCAAATGCCTTTGGAGAAACTCCCAAAGATTTGTCTTTCTTCAGCTCATTCTTGACCTTTATATTGAAGTTTTAGCTGATCTCAACATTTATTAGCTTGGAAAGAATACAATCAGACTGGCTTTAGTGGTAGCATGATTTTTCTGACAGCTTATTTAAACTTCTTTAAGCTAGTAACTAACAGTTCTAATGTTTAATTCCACCTAGTTTTAGAATATGGATGCCTTAGCTTGCTTGCTTTAGAACATGGAAGAAATAACATGTTTTCTTTCTATGTTCCCCCTTAAATTGCTGATGCAGCAGTCCCAAAAGGACAACCTTAATCACAGAGGCTGACAGGCTTTGTATGCCGGGTGAATAACGGAACCATTAAACCGACTCAATTTTGTGAACTATCCACTACGCTGCTTTTATTTTTCAATGCAGTTTGAATTTAGACGTGCTTCTTTCACTTCGTCTGCAGCAGTTTACAGGAATCATTAGTTTCAAAGTTTTTTCAGGTAATTTAAAACCATTACACATTTATTAATTTTGTATCTTTAAAAAGTATAATAATAATAATATCAAATAATAACTACTAATATATTGCTTTTAGTAATAATATTAGTAATGTTTTATATATTAGTGTTTACATTAAAAATACATATAGTTTGCCATATACATCAGTGCCCACCTCATCCAAACAAACAGTACACACAATAGCAAACAATGTGGAGTTTTTAACCACCCCGAATCATAGTAAAAATGCTGCCCTTGATTATTGAAGTCCATTAGTCAGGGGCACTTACACCTCTTGGGGAATCCTGTGGGAAAGGAGAAGTTCATCCCATAATGTACCAATATGATGTGAAGTACAAACAGCCGTAAGCACAACTTAAAACCTGAGCTGATGCTGAATTCTTCTTTGCTATGCTCCATCCACTCAGTTGGCCAGAATCCTTACATTTCAATTTTAAACACAAATTCCAGTACTTCTTTTATAAAGTGCCACCTATACGTATGGAAAGGTTTTAAAACCTCCCTTTACTGTGTGTTTGTATTACAGTAACACAATAATCCTCCACAAACGCCACGTATACCCGTGCGCAGGGCACGCGTACTTCCCTCACCGCACTCCTCTGCCTCTCTGCCCCCAAGAGCGTACAGCCCTGACCGTCCTGCCGTGCAAGGCTGGCGGGAAGGCGCTGGAAATGCAGCAAATAAACAGGTGACAGTTCTCGGTTCTTAGGCCAATACTCCCATTCTTCGGCAGCTTTTACCTTAGGGGAATGTTCGCATGGACTCTTATCTGAAGTCCAGTTGGGAGAGTGTTCCTCCTTGGTATCAGCCAGATCCGCACTTACCACTATTAATTTAAAAGCTTTTCTTTGCAGACAAGCAGTGGTAGACATAGCGAGAGTTCTTATTTCTATCCACAGGCAAGTGGTTCAGGCTGACACAAGGCAAATTCTGTCATTTCTGTCACGTAAGTACCCACTTCACTTACATGTACAGTCCATTGACAAGACAGAAAAGTGCTTAGAGGTCAAACGCCAAATGAGAAAACCAAACAAGAACTACTGTTCTGAAAGCGGCTTTGTCCTATCCGTGATACAAATAATTTGAAGAAAATTTTCCGCATTTTGCATGAACCAGTATAATACCCACAGTACTGAGAAATTTAATTTAAAAATAAAAACCAGCTTGCACAGCGTATCATCTTGGAAGCAGATTTTTGTGTTTTCAAATTTGAGAGGTTGAAAATGCTTTTTATTTTAAAATATGACCCCAAACTTTTGTTTGAAAGTTACCAGCTTTTAAACCGACACGGTAAGTGGGTCAGGTTATGCACGATGAGTATGTGTATCTGAATATGGAAGATCTTGTCGTTCCTTTAAAAGGCACTGAAAGTAAACCTGGCCAGTTAAGCACCGGCCACTGTCACTGGCAAATCTTGGGCCAAAATGCCCTTTTTTAATATTGTTTCTCTCATATTAAGAATATACATTCAACTTTCATAATTTTACAGAAATGTTCCTTTACAATTTCCTTATTTAATCTCTTTGGCCTATTTCACCTTTAAGAATTCTTCAGCTTCACAGACTGGATCCAGCTTTGGCTTTTAAGATACACTTTGCCATGTTGTGTGTCAGCCTTTATCCATTTGTCTGTTTCATTCCTTTGATTCATGTGACCTGGAAAAGAGCGTTCCCTTTAGGTTAGACACACAGCAAATATATCATCCTCACGTTGGCATTTCTTTCAAGCTCCCTAGAAATGCTTATAAGACTTTTATTTGTTAGAACTTACACATTTTTAGAGACAGTTTCTGACGTTTTATTCTCGATACACTTTTTTGAGTTAATCTCATGTCCCCTAATATGTTATTACAATAAAGTTGTGGGTTTTGTAATACAGTACCGCAGATTTTACTATGGATTAGGAAATATATTGTGGCGGTTTAACCCCGGCTGGTGTCCCGGCTCCCGGGCCGGGCAGGGGGAGCCAAGGGGGGGGGGTCCGGGCAGGG
>JAVJGJ010000057.1:75965822-76008311 GCA_035590215.1 Microhierax caerulescens | reverse complement strand
GCCGCCTTGGAGCCGGCTGGCACGGGCTGGCGGGGCTGCGGGCACCTGCGCACAGCGGCCGCCACCGGGACCCGCCGCCCGCGCCGGCCCGGTACATACATTTGCATTAGCTGTTACTCTGGCTAAGTAACGTGAAAAGTTTTCATGTTTACTGTAAACACAGAAGACAGACGCGGGTGTGACCTGGTTTTCCAGGTGACCAGACGCGCTGCTGTTCCCTATGATGGCGGCGATGGCTTAAACAGAAACCCAGACGGACCTGAACCTGCCCCGCCTGTCCGCTTTCATGTTTCACGCGAACTCGGTATCCAGCATGGCCACACTCTGAAAAGCTCAGTGTGTAACAGACGGGAGAAAGGTCGATCTACCCTCATGGTACAATTAAGAAAATGAGGCCAAGAGCGCATAAGGGACCTTCCAAATCTCTACAGATTTATGACCAAACCGGGAATAAAACTGGGATCTTTTAAGTCCCAAATCAAGTGCCTTTATCACAAGATCAACCTTCGCTTTGGTTTATCTTTACAAAACATCTTTTATTATTATTTAATGTTTGTGTGACTGAGTGAATTCTAAGTATAGAACTTCAACTTGAGCCTGGAATAGCATGAGGGGTGGCAGGGAAGCAGATTCTGAAGAAACTTTGCAACATGCTCTGCTCTGACCTGTAACACAGCTGAGGTTAAATTTTGGCCACATCAAAAAAGAATGGCGAAACTCCAACTGACATCACTGCATTGGTTTCCACAACTCAAACTTGTGTGCCAGGACATTCAGTCGTGTTTCAGCGCCTCGGTACTTGTGAGTGGGATTAATTTAAGGTTACGGGCCAAACCCACATGAATTCACCAGCAGGCTGAGGTACCATATAGAAGCACAGGATTTTCAGAGGGGTCCAACAGCGACGGAGTTCTCCCACGGAGTGTCCTTTGCTACCAGACTACAGCTTGCCTTTGAGGTTCTCCACGTGGATGTCCTAGTAAAATTTCTTCACTCCCGATTGACACTGCTGCTGCCTGGAGCGATCACACTCAGTCTTAATATCATCCCTACTGTAAGGCAGAATTCACAGTTCTACTCCCCATCTAATTATGGACTTAAATCCATGATGATCATCACAGAGTTGGACAAATATGTTGTACATGGAATCTGTTAAAACCTGAAACTTCAGCTCCTCAGAAAGCTTTCCTGAGTCACTGATCTGCAACGGTATTGTACCAGAGAATAGAGAACAGAAATGAAAACAAAATCTGTCTTTTAAGTAGAGGTAGCCCTTAGAACTTTAGATCAGTCTGAATTTTGAATAGGAAATAGCCTCCAGGAGTCAAAAAAATGAATGAACAAATAATTTTAAAGTAAAACTTCAGCTGATCCCTTAACATAGTGTAGAGCAATGAAAATACAGCTTTTTTTTTTTTTTTCCTAAAGAGAGAGGACACAATAAATGTAGGGGGGAAGCGATGTATTTCCAGAAAGTGCATATTGGAGTGCTTGGTCCAAGTTCCCCTCTCATGTTCTTGTCACTATGGCTTGTACTTCTGTACAAGGAATAAACACTGAAGCACAGAATCAGCCCTGTAGACGAAGTTTCATGCACCACTTACACCCTGCTGCACTTTTGCTGAAAAGTTAAGAGTTCTGAAAAAACGCAGACATCAAATTAACACGAGCTGTTTTAAAGCTCAGTTGTTGTCTGAGCTCTGTTTCTCATTTTGCATTTGCTATGTGAACTTGGAAAAATGTTTTGTTTCTTATGCCTCTTTTGGAGATTTGCCTGTGAAGAGAATGCAGAGAATATCAAACCGCCTGCAGGAAAGTGAGTGTCAAATTCCTCTCCCTAGGGATGAAGATCTTCCAACTCTTTTAAGGTTATTAAGCCTATCACCAGTAGCAGGTTCAAACCAAGCTTAAGATACTTAAATAGCTTTTTGTGTACAAGGTGCAAAACAAGCGACAAGGTTTAGTTGGAGACCTTCTGATGTACTCACTGCCTGTACTCTGAATACTGTGGGAACATCAGTGGATTTTGCGGATGACTTTGCTAGCACGATTAAATCACAAAAGCTGCCAGCCTGCTGGATTGAGAATGGGGGGTAGGGTGGGTGGAAAAAGGATTTAATTTCAACACCCACCAGTCAACAGCATGAGAGAAGACAGATGTGCTGGTATGCTGCGTGGCCACCTTTTCAGTATAACGCGCAGGAAAAAGGTTTGGGTCTTTTTCATGTGTGGTATCTAAAGGCAGAGCACACCTTTGCAGAACTTCACACAGTCAAGTACTGACTGTTTATTCACCTGCCTTTCTGGAGACTGGAGAAGTTAGAGCTCTATTTTTGTATCACAGAACACAGAGCAGCATGTTTAGATGTTGTTTAGATGAGCTAGGACAGTGGTCTATCTCAAAAAGGTTGTGAACAGCTTGAGTTAAATGCAAGCTGAAACCAATAAAAATCTGTAGGATAGCATCTCATCTAATGCGTTTTATGAAAAGTTGGATGAACTTCCTCTTTGTTTGAAGGAATGTAATCTTTTCCAGATACAACCTGGGCCTTTGTTTGCTTTTTTTGTTTGTTTGTTTTTGTTTGGGTTTTTGTTAAGATACTGCTTAAGCATCAAGGTTTCACAGAAGGACAGTGTTTAGAGGGACACCATAAAACAAAGCTCTTCCCACTCAATTCTAGTGGCAAACAGTCAACAAATATTGCTTCTAGGAAAGAAGGGAAGTTTTGAAGAAGTGCCTTGAGAACAGAGAAAACCAGGAGGGACACAGCAGTGGATAGCGTTACTCCTGGGATCAGAACCGTAACTCTGAATGAACAGACCCAAGTCAGCTGCGCAGTGGGAGAAGGAGGGCTGCGCTTGGACAGCTGTTAAGTTTCAGGAAAAACTTAAGTGTCAGCAGACTGCCACAGTACAAGCTCTTTCAGTTACTTCCCTTTCAAAGGCAAGCTGCTTGCCTCACGGTATTCACTGCCCATTCAGCTGTGTTTGTATTTAACCCTGGAACTCCATGCATGCAGCTGAAAACACAGACATTACCGTGATGTAAACAATATAGAATTTCTGATAATGCAAGCAGTTAAACACATCCGTAAAGCTTTGCGTGCGGTAGATGAGACTCATGCGGTCAGCTCCCGCCTTGCGCCCTGGCTCTGAAGCAATCCTAAAGGGTAAGTCCACAGCACTTCATAGGCCACTCTCCCAGCACTACTGTACGAGGAGCCATTGTGTGAACAGTGAGAAAGAAGTTATTCCTGAAGGCAGGAAACATCTGTCTAAACCCCCCGTGTTCCAGAGGGGAATCCAGATCTAACCTCAGGCAGATGGGAAAGTCTTATTATTTCAGCTCAAGCCCGAGTGAATGATCGTTGTAAGGAGAAAGGTGCTTCTCACTTCAGTCTACCTGGAGAACCAGACAGGGTGGAAACACTTTAAGTATTTAGTTAAAAAGAAAAATCCAGAACATCAGAAATATCGGTGATATCGATGTCCATCTTTTCAAGGGGATCTGATAATCAATCAGCCAGGCTGACTCTCTCCAGAGGCACACACAGAGGAAGGGCACCTAAGGCGTCCCTAGCGATCAAAAGAATAATTGGGCGCTGGATCAACCCCTAAGGCAGAGGCAACATATACCTGGAAACTTTCAGGGGAGAAAAGAGGTTAGAGAAGACAATAGGGGATTCCTCTCCATACCCAGGGCAGACACCTGAGGGAAGGCGCGAGTTAACATGGAAGAGAGTGCCCCGTTACCCTGTGCACGGTGCCCAGAAGGCATGGCTCAGAGGAACACCCTTCAGGTGTGGCTCTGCAAAGCTCTAGTGCTGCAGGTGGGGTGGGATTAGCACCAAAAGCTAAAAATCCTGTTAACTGCTGCAATTGTTGTCACGCTGGATGACGTAAGGAGCCAGCATGTCTCAACTTGGGGGAGAACTCTAATTCCCAAAGAGTATGTTCTTTGTAAAAGGGCAGAAACATACAAAGAGGTTGGTTTGCCAGCTTGAGAACGTAAGAGCAGGAAGACACGGTAACCTACAAACCCAAACATCCACAGCCTCTGAGTAGCACCTGTGACTCTGTGGGACTTTTACCAAGGAAACTCACACAAGTGCCGAAAACCAGATGGAGTAAGTGACTGCCAAAGCTAAAAAAGCTCACTTGGCACCAAGCAGATGGATGGCATCAGGTCAAAGGTTGCTGCTGGAGATGAACTTGGCACTAGAACTGGTGCCAGGGATGGAGAAAGATCTGGAACCGAATAAGTCCCTGGCACCACTCTGAGATGGAAGATGTACACTGTTTAAGAAAGGGGTTCTATTCCAGACAATTAGATTTGGAAATTGACACCATCAGCTCCAAGGATCCAAAGAAAGTCTCTGGATGACTGCAAGACTTTTTCCAGTGAGCTTACAGTTGTCAACACACAAGCTGGCAGCATTGGTGGGTAGAAACGTGCCCACTGGCTGCATTCATTTACTCCCCACATTTATCCACCCACGTGCCTCATAACCTGCCGCTGAGTTACTATGGAGTGGGTGGGAGCAGATGGGCACATGAGCTTCAGACAAGAGAAAAGAGGGCTGAAAGAAACCTCCTGAGGAGGCACTTAACCTGACATGCTCACCCAGCCTGTTCTTCGCAACCTGCAGTGCTGACAGCCCTACGGCCTCACCAGACAAGTGCTTACTACCAGAAAGTTTATCTTGCTATTTAGTTACGTTTTCATTACTGTAAGGTCAAATCATAATTTCTAGCCCCATCATCTGTGCACAAAGAACAACATACTTCTTTCATCTCTGCAACAATTTCTTACATACTGGAAAAACATACCTTCTCTCAGCCTTCTCTTCTTTAGACAGAAACAACCCTTACTTTAGTCTTCCCTCATTAATCATGTTTTTAGACCTCTGATCATGTGTTCCCCTTTGTCTCTAACAGTTGTCCATATCCTTTTCTGAAGTACATTACTCAGAATTGGACACATTCCAGCAAAGTATTACTAATGCCATGTAAAGCCAAGGGATTATTTTGGGTTTTGCAGAACAGTTGTGTTAATACACTATTTTTTTTCAACTGTGTAACATTATTGTTTTCCCGTTTACTTATGTTTTTATTGAAATATTCCTCCTCTTGGGACCACATAGGTAAGTTATTCCTACCTTCACATTTTAAACTTAAAATAACTTATTGGAAAAATGGCCTAAAAAGCATATAAATCAAGATTATATGAATTTTAACTCTGCCCTTCAACGCATTTGTAACCCCTCTGACATGACAGTCTCCTAAGCTCATTCTCTGCTTAAATATTTGCGACTTCCTTCCTCTTACCATATGTAGTACCAGATAAAGTTAATGATCTCTACGGGCTTCTCAGATCAGCTGATTTAAGAACACAGGCAGACCTGGAGACACGGGGAAGGCAGAGACATCGAGCAGCAAGGGCTGCCCTCTTTGCCAGGGAAAGGAAAAGAGTGCCTTGACATGATTACCATCAGAAATCACTGGAGTTATTCAAGCACTCTCAAACTAGAGAGTCCAACAAACACTTTCACAGATGGAAGGTGGACCAGTGGTTAGCACAAACCCCTGTTTTTATAACAGATTTCATTATCCCGTACATACTTCTTCTAACAGTGCCTTCTGATGTCAACGGAAACAGATTCCTTATCCTTGCAAATTCCTCTGAAGAGTAAACTCCCTAGTACTGCTCTCTAGTTCCGTCCCTTTCTCAGCAAGTGTCCCAGTTTTGCAGCAAAGCGCCTACCTTTTCTAAAAGGGCAAAACACCTTTTCACACTCCTCATCACTCTGCCGCCACAGCACTCACTCCAGGCTTTCATCATCTTGCTTTGACAAAAAAATCCCACTCTATTTGTTGGCTGTCTTGCAAAACCCTGGATATGATGGCTTGTGGGATTGTAACGTGCTGGCTTCCTCACTCAGCGTGGAAATGGCAGCCATGAAGCAGGGTGACAAGGTACATCATAACCACTGGAACAGCAGCAGGGAAGGGTTTCCTTGAGCAGGTCACAGACAAGGTGCACGTTTATACCCAAGTCACAGAACTGAACTTTGTCTTCCCACTGACAACCTCCTCTCTAACTTCCTGGAAGCAAGTAAAACTCCCTGAAAGCAACCAGTTCCTCTGTTATCCACATGAGAACTGGCCAGTTTCTAAAAAATCTATTTTTAAACTAACCTTTGAGCTCTGAACTGCCTCGCTCTTGTGATACAGAGGGTTTTTCCCAATTGGCAAACCCCATCTTCTCTATTTTATATTTCTTAGTTGCAGCAGCAGGACAGCTATAGATGCTCATAGTGGATTTAACCCTGCCTGGTGGCCCTGCCGGCTGGCACGGGCTGGTGGGCACCTGCTCACAGCGGCCACCCCTGGCCCCCATACCCAAACCTGCCACACAAACCCAGTACAACACTGTACCTAAAAGTTCAATAGTGGATAATGTTTTCATCGTATAGAAAGAGTCTTAAATTATTTTTAATTAGTTCAGGATCTTCTTTTAGAAGAAAATTCTCAAACAGAGACTTAAGAAGAGACTGTTGAGAACAAGGGGAGCAGTGCTCAGCCTACAGACAGACGCCATCCCCATGGGGTAGGGTAACGGGCAAGCAGGAAGCACCTCCCTTGCCATGTCAAACAAATGTTACTGACTTGGCAAAGAAAGGGCAGACACTTTTCAAAATGGTAAGGAAAGGAATAAAACATATTAAACCCAACTGCTTGATCTCCCTTCAGGTTTGCTGCTTCTTACTGAGCAGTGAAGAAAGGGGAGGAGAGCCCTGCTACACATGGCTGGTTACACTGTGCCAGAAAACACTCAAAGCCAAATATCAGGTATTTGACAGCTGAAGATATATCACTCCAGGACAGCGCTAGTTTGGCTGAATTGTATCCTGCAGAAAATCTATTCCAGGGTCTATTTTTCATTCACTTGTATTACGATGAATTTAGATTTATGTTTAATAAATGGTTTGTGCAATGCTGTAACTGATAATCAGTGGCCTAAGGCTGTTGCCACTGCATAATTCTTGCTGATTTCCATGCCTTTGGGGTATGTATAGGCGAAGGTTAACTAATCAGAGCCGCTTTTGACCTCAGCTGCCAAGATAATGTCCATACAGAACGGTGGGTTGAAAAATTGCACTTGCTTCAGTGATGATTGTCCTACATAAAGACTGACTGGGTCGTGAAACCAGAGGAGCCGTTCAGCTGTGTGTATTCAAAACACTACTCTTCTCTTTCACGTTTCCGAAGCAACAAGATGCTTGACGGGCCAGTGGTCCTCATTCACTGGGAGAAGTGTTGTTTTACTCCAGGCCATTCATTCCATACAGCCTTGCCAGAATTTGGGGTCTCTCCAGGTCCTTCAGGTTTCTAGTCTGAGAACTTCTAACCATGGTTTTTAAAGTAATTGTATTTAATAACCACTAGTCAGTTTAAATGCTGGTTACTGTGCAAGGCAGGAAGAGATATGCCTATACATTTCAAACCTACTATTTTACGTAAGCAGGCTACCTATTAAAGTTACCTACATCTCATATCTCCTGACTATGAGATGATCATCTTACACGGGGGGAGGAAAAGAAGTTTTATGCATATTTTCTTAGGTTTAAAACCAAAGAAAACCCCAAAGCCTCACCCACTGTGCTATCGCATCAGGTCATACTGACATAACACGTTCAAAAGCAAAGCTGGAGCCTTCAGACGCATTACGTTACTGTTTCCTCTTGAGCAAACTGAGTCATTGGCAACAGCAACAGCCTTAACTTCTAGATAGACCCGTCTGGAGAGGAGAAGAGAAATACACCCCCTGACAATGAACTCTCCAACTGCCCTCTAAAGCAGGAAACAGCAAGACTTGGGATTTCCGAGTTCAGTCTTCAATGCATTAGAAGAATGTTTCCAGTAACTGCAGGCACCTTTGCATGTACTCTCTATTCCTCCACGTTCTAGCTTCTGCTCTTCTCCTAGCTATCTCCCATCATTTCCCAGCCTCCCCTGCACTGTTCAACATTCACACTGTACATTTATGAATGCGCCATACACTCCTTTTACTTCTCCCTCCCACCCAACAGAGACAGACAGGGAAAACTTTACATTATCTTTTTAAGAGACATTCCCTGGCAATTTATTATATGTGACTGTCTAAGACTGCAAAGCAACGGACCAAATTCAGCCCTAGATTACCGCCCACAAATCCACTGGAATAATGCTGAGGATTAATTTGGCTCTAAGAATTTTGTTAGAGAAGCAGTTGTTTGCATTCACAAGTCATTTATGAAACCAAATGAAAAAGTCATCTAGTAACATGGGGAGTACAATGGCACAAGGAAACATTTGAACCTGAAACAGATCAAACAAGAAGCCAAGAGCAATAAACTCGTAAGGAAACATAGATGCCTTTGACTAAGGCCAGACAGACATTTATTGGAAGCCAAGATTAGTAAGCCTTACCACTTATAGTTACGTGATCATCTTTGGAGGCACTCTGTGTTTCTTTTAACTGGATCTCTGAGCTCACATCCACTTTTCTTCCAGACAACTGTAAATAGGCTTTGAGAGAGGCTGGTACCTTGACTGTAATTGAGCCTGGTAGAAATATAAATGAAAGTTAGTTAGTTAAACATTGAGAACAAAACATGAAACAGGCAATTATTTAGCTAACATAATTTTTGTTTTTTTAAGAGCCTTCAGACACAATAACCTCTTTTGTTGCCTCTGAAAGGATAAATGAAATATATCTTCATTTATTGTAACCAGAATACTGTATGTCACATGCAGAAAACGGTGTCACAGTATTTCCCTGGTGGATATGAAAATTAATGTTGACATATACTGCTAGCAATAGCTCTTAGTAGAGAATCTTACTAACAGAATGATCAAGGGAAAAAAATTTGTAGATCTCACAAGTATTATGACTTCAGTTTAATCTTCTAGTTGTGTATTTACACTCCTGAGCAAGACAAGGATTGGATTTGATGATTAATCCAGCTTCTGCGTGGCACATTATGAAAAAACTGCTCCTCTGAATCATGAGATGCTGCTTACATACTGTTAACGCTAGCTAGCAATTGTCTTTGCATCTGTTCAGGGATGTAAACAGCTGGCTCTGTGCAGTAGGGCAGTCTCCAAAGTGACTAACCAGTTCAGACTATGTATCACTAAAATGTAAATTACTAGCAAAACTGCAGCTTTGGTGGCCCAAATAATCCTATCCTTGAGATTAGTAACAGAAATTCTGACTTCTGCTTCCCCTAAATATGTGGTTCTTTGCATCAGACGGAAGGCTGATGCTGGGCCCCCAACCTGCCCACATTATGCGTATCTGGAATTACTCAGTCACAATGTTTGGAAGCTGCACCCTACACATTAAAACAAAACCCTACCAAAATTCACAATATACTTTCTGTATACGTGCTCTCTAGTTTTTGCCCAATTCCAATATTCACTTTAGAAAAATTTAAAAAAGCTTTCTTAAATATATTCCAAAAGATGAAGGAGAACATAAGAAAACTGATGTTAAAACAACTAAGTAGCAGCCAGAAAGCCACCCTAGCTATGTAATTTGAATTCAGCAGGATCACTTGCTTGTGACAGTCCAGATGAACAAATAACTGTCAGTATAATTTAGGCCTAAATTTTGCTGAATACACAAAAGCCTTAGGATAAGAAAGGGAAAAGGTCTTCACCTTTGGGTCCTCCTTGGAGAGTTGCTCAGTGACTCAAAATCCAACACACATGCAGCTAATTTATCACGAATGGGACATTTTCTACACTGCAGCTGTCAGCAGTTACTCTGAATTTATGGGGTAGATGAAAACAGAACTTCAACTTTGCCTTCAATAAACTGAGCTGCCAGAAGAGATGTCAGGCAATGTTTTGAAAATAACATTGATCAGATTTTATTAAATACGTTCCTCTTTGCTACTAACTCAGAGACATTAAACTTGTAATAAATGATTCAAAAAGGTAACTAAGAAATAATAAGCAATAAATTTCCTTGCACCAATGGAACCAGAATAGCTTGTACAGAAGAACGGCATGCAAATGATTACATGCATTTCCTTCGTTACTCCCATTCTGAGTAACTGCTAGGTTTTAACAGGGCACAGGCTTACAGAGAAGAGAAGGGTACTAAATACCATTATTCATTTAAACCACCTGAAGTACCTGACATGATGTTAAATCAAATATAAAAATGCTGTAGTGTTTGGTTTTCGTGGTTTTTAGGGGTTTTTTTCCAAAACTAGGACTGACAAGATTTATTCAGGGCTTTGTCATTTATAGTATCATACCTTCTGAATGGCAAAATTATGAAGCAACCCTTAGGACTGAGCTTTTAACCAAGAATTGAAATTTTAGTGAATCATCAGGAGAAAAAAGAAAGAATGATAGGACAAAGCCATTTCTTCTTTGTTATTCTGCCTTCTAATTTCAATAATGGGAGATGTTACCCAGAAAAGGTAGAAAACAGAAATTTAAACGTGCGCCAGTTGTTACTCTGCACACACATACATCAGCATCATGGAGTAAACTCTGCGCAAGGCAAAAGGCCACTGTAATCTGAGTCAACTCTGCAGAAGTTTGCTGCGTTCATTGCCAGGAAAAAAAGTATTGAAAAATACAAAAATTCTGTATTCCATTTTAAGTATCATTGCCCCTTACAGCGTTTACTGTATTGAAAGTATTTATGTACATCTAATAATGAGGTGGAAAAGAATGTAGATAACCAACAATCACAACTATTTTTTTCAGACAGATAAATAAAAGTACCCCTTTACCCCTTTTCTTGTACATCCTAAGCTGCCACAAAAAAGATACTTGTTTTATTTTGCTAACCTTTCTGGGATTTCAGATCCACTTTTCTTAATTGACTGACGTAAACGTCTATCGTCCCATGATGTGTAGAAGCTTTTAGACTTCCATCTGATGAATCTTAAAAAAAAACCAAACAAAAAAAAGCACTTGTGTACCATTCATGCTTTTAAAATAAAATTTGCTAGAACCTCTCCTTGTACTTCAAACTGATTTTGTCAATTCTTCTGTGTTTGAGAAGTATCTTATATTCATTTACTGAATGTCAGACTCCTCTCAGAAAAACAAGTTTTGAACAAAACTTCTCTCTCCAGAATTGTGGCATACACTGGTCCCAAGGCCAAAGGCCTCCAGTTTTTACTGGACTTGAAGCATCTGTACAGCCTCAACAACACTCCCCTCTTTCTACAAGGATGAGTTTATCTCTGTGTGAAGATCAAGCACAAAATTTTAACACTAAAATCTATTTTAGTTGCAAAGAGTTCATTTACTCAGACTGCATAGGAAAGCTGCCCCATTAAAACAACAAGCAGTTGTTCATTGTAACAACTCACCACACAGAAGAATTGTGTATCAGGCCTTTGGAAAGTCTTATTTGCTACACCTGAATTTTAAACAAATGTTTGAGAGAACCATTGCACTTTAATATACATAGGAAAACATAATTTGTTCTTTGCCCTGGAATAGAGGCCTACATTTGCTTCTATACCTTCTTAGCTGTAATTTAGGATAACAAAACTTTCTGAAGAAACATTTTGACAAATAGAAAGCCTTTAAGAAGCCTTAACTGTATACTTGAAAATATATTTAATTACTTGCAATGTATCCCAGTTCAAAATACATCCATTTACAGAATATTAAAGTCCTAAAGAGTTAACTTTTGAACTTCTGAACAGACATATATCTGATAAAAATTGCAAATAAATTAAGCCACTTGAGAAGTTACATATGTACATGTGCAAAAGACAGTGAAGTATCTTTTTAGATAGATATAATGTCAGAAATGAAAGCATTGACAAGAAAACCTGAGATACTGAGAGAGACTGGTTTTCTTCGGTTCTGGATGTTCATAGAAAAAGAAACAGTCAAACCTTCAGAAGTAGCTAAAATAATAAAATCAAACCTGAATGAAGTTTCCCATTTTAAAAAGTAAAAACATTAATGGGAGAATGAACTTAATTAATCATAACAAGGATGTCTAGCATTAATGCCTTACGCTTGCCACACAGTTTTAGTTCTAAATAAACTCATCTGGAGCTATTCTGATCCCAGATCTCAAGCACAGCTGCTGAAGATCAGTGTATTACATAGAACAGTAAAACCAGTGAAAGGCACTATCATCCCACAGCTAAAACAGATTTCTTTGGAGGGGAAGTAATAATAATAATTAAAAAAAAAAAAAAAGAAAGAGTATCCAATCCATATTTAGTCAGCTGAGAAACTAATACTATCTTTGGCTAACAAGAATTAGAATAGGATGTGAATGTTCCTGCCATCTCAATAGACTTTATGTTAAAGAGGTTCTGTTCCAAAATGACAAAAATACTAATTCTTTGTGAATTGGAATTAATGAACTAGAAAAAAAAGGTTTTACTTGTGTGACAATGAAATGTTTTATTGATGACTTTTTAAAAGGTTGTTCTTAACATTTATGTTTGAAAGTTAAAGTCATTAAAACAGGAAAGTTTGATATCAATCAACCTTTTTTATGAACATTTTTGGTAGCAAAAGCTTGGCATTTTCATGTAAAGGCTATTTTTGCAGATATTCCTAATCAAATTTAGTAACAGCCAGTCACTGAATCTCCTCATAATCTTGACAGATTGTGCTGGCAACAGATACAGGAAATATCCAGCCTCTGACTCTTCTGCTTTAACCAAAACATGCAATTAGTTGCTTTATCTGCACTATGAAAAAAGAAGCCTCCTGTGACAGGACAACAACTTTCTCTAGGGAGAACAACTGTGAGTGGTCTGTATGCCACCACCAGCTTTACAGGGACCAATGTTTAATCAGTAAATCCTTCCTCTTCCCACTCTTCAAATCCAAAAGCAGCTCTTGCAATTTTCTTCACAGCGGAAAGATGCCTTTTGCAAATCTAGCAGCCTCACTGCATGACCAGAAAGTGTGCTTTTTAGATTTTCAATTAATATGTATTTTTAAAAAGAAAAAAAAAAGTTCTCGTGTTGTGAGAGACCTGATTCTGTTTGCAGAAGGCATAAACATAAATAAAGGATGGAGGAAGAGGACTGTAGGCATAGGTTCAGCACAGCACAGATCCACCACAGTAAAAAAAATAAACCAAACCAAAAAAACCCCAAACAGCCTAGAGGGAAATGGGAACGCTTTTCTATTGGAGAACACTATTTTGGGGAGATGACTTGCCAGATACTGACTCCCAGGGTACACCACTGAATAGAAAGTTTCACATGGCAGAAGAAACTACAAAGTGTCAGAAACACTGGGAACTTTGGCAGCATTAACTGAGCCCTGAAGCTGACATTACAATACCTGTTTAAGCTTTGATCTATGAAAATAACATGAAATGTATTTTCTGGAAACAACTGAACGATTTATGGAAATAATTTTATGGATATGATATTAAACACAAATGCTTAGATCCAAATAAGACTGTCAAGAGACTTAAAGTTGTTCAGTACTTCTGTGAAGTCTATTAAATATGCTGTTTTAAGTTTTGTGTCTCTAAATCTGAACTAATGAGAAGGGGAAAAGAACTCAGAAAATGGATTAAAACCAGCAAGAATGAAGTTATATAACAAAAAAAGGCCCAAGTCAAATAAATAAATGTTTCAACAAGAAAAATTACCCTACATTAAGTAACACAATCTGGTTAGGACAAAACCCATAACTGAAACAGTAATGAAGACAATGCATAGTTTACCATTATGGCACAACAAAGCTAAGGCAATTTACTTTTAAATATACACCCAGTGTTAGCTGAGATCAATGTGAATAACCGATGGTAAAAACAAGGAAAAAGTGCATAGTTTCAATTCAGAGTTTGTTAAGGACTGACAGCTCTGGGGGAAATACAAGGATGAATCGTTCTACTGGAAATGGAACAGATGGTCACTCTTGAGCAACTTCAGCTATTTAAGAATTAGTACAGGGGGAAAAAACCAAAGGGGAAAAAAGGCAGTGAAGCAAGATGTCCTTGACAAAGATTTTATTAAGCTTTATGAAAAATAAGTACAGCTTGAAGAGTAAGGCCTAAGTCACATAATTTGAGAGACTATACAGTTAAAGATCACTGAAAGGCCCATAAAGGTGACAAAACTGGAACATCATTTGAAACATTTAGTATCTTTTCTTCCTTCCTTTTGTAAAGCCAAGGCCTGAAGAAAGGATAAACACAAATGATCTTTCCTTAAATCTAAGCAAAAACCTATTTTCTTTTCCTAATAGCACATAATGACTGACCTTGCTCATGTGAAAACCAATGAAAAAATTTATTTCAATAGAAAACCACAAAATACTTACCACGATTTGGTTAAAGATAGGAGAAAGTATAAGACTCCAACATGTCTGAACTGTAAGGAACATCTAATTCTTATTGAACTGGCTAGCTAGTATAATTTGTTGATAAAGATTAGTCAATTTTCTTGGTTTAGTTCATTGTTCTAAAACTGTCACATGAAAAATAAGCCGAAACATATACATTAAACAGGGTAACCGCACATACTACTAAAAACCCCATTAGCTGTCCTTTCCATACTCACCATCCAAACCTGGCAAAACGATATAACAGAGAAAGCAAAGAAATGTCTCAACAAAAACAATTCATTTGCTAAATAAATTGTCCAGATTCTCATTTTACCTCTAAATGATCTTATCTTCTACCTTGATTTTAAAGTTCTATACATTGGTTTTAAAGGCCATAGTCTCTTTTGGAGAACTTACTCTCTTTGGAAAAAATCATTAAACATATTATGATGCAGGGTTGAAGCAACACACCAGGTCCAACTTCACCTTGATAAGCACCTGACCTACTGTGTATCAAATGGGAACTTCCCCTCTGACAATCTATACATGCTGTCCACATCTACACATCCTCTTCCACACACTGCATCATACTGTGCTAATCATCTCTGCAAACCAATTAGCTACAGGTCTCTACTAGTTTAAACGTTTAAGACACTAATGGGGTGGAAGCAACTTCTGAAGAGATACATGCACCTAGCCAGGAACACGATTGTCAGTAATATGAAATCCCCAGCAAAAATAAAAACTCCTGTAGAAGTTCCAACAAATTATGTAAAAATGCCCATTTGTGAGCCCAAGTTGGAGGCCAATAATCAGCAGCAAACTCCAGGCTCAGTACTGGGTCCAGTCTTGTTTAACATCTTCATTAATTACCGGAATGACGGAGCAGAGCATACCCTTAGCAACATGCTGACGACACCAAACTGGGAAGAATGGCTGATACACCAAAAGGCCATGCTACCATCCAGAGGGAACTGGACAGGTTGGAGAAATGGGCTTGCAGAATTGCCATGGGCCCTGCAACTTATGAAGGATGTGAAGGTCCTTGAATGCATCCAGAAGAAGGCAACAAAGCTGGCAAAAGGGCTGGGAGGAATGTCCTAGGAGGGGCAGCTAAGGCCTTCGGGCTTGTCTACTTTTGAGAAGGTGGCTGAGGGGTGACCTCATTGCTGCCCTTCCTGAGGAGGGGCCACGGAAAGGGAGCTGATCTCTTGTCCCTGGTACCCAGTGAGAGGATGTAGAGGAACGGTTCAAAGATGTGTCAGGAGAGGTTTAAACTGGACAATAGGAAGCATTTCTTTACCTAGAGGGTGGCCAGACCCTGGGACAGGCTTCCTGGAGAGGTGGGTGATGCCCCAAGCCTGTCAGTGTTGAAGAGGCATTTGGACAATGTCCGTAATAACAAGCTTTAACTTTTGGTCAGCACTGAACTGGTCAGGCAGTTGGATTGGATGATTGTTGTGGGTCCCTTCCAACTGAAATATTCTATGGTAAGAGTAAAAAAAAAAAAAAAATATTCCAAATACAATATAAACTCAAGTGCTACTGTAATAACATACAGAATCTTCAGTGCCATGATATGAGATGCTATAAAACACACCTAATGTAACACCACCAAAATTCTTTATTGCTATAGAACACACACAGAAGTAAAAATGCTATATAATCTACATTCAGAAGGACACAGAAAGGGAAGGAGAACATGGAAACAAAGACTGATGATAAAACAGAGTAGTAACTCAAAATATTTTTAACTCAGAATGGACTTTTTTTTAACTTTCATTTTTCATAACCTGGTACCTAAGGGATAAGAAAAAGCAGCAGATTCCAACCTACCCGGAGAACAGCACCTTTAGTATAGGATGTTGTGGAAGAAAACACAGAAACAATGAGAAAAAAATTACAGGTCTATCCTTGGCAGAACACAGAAGGTCAAGTTCCAAGATACAACGAAGATGAAGGACACTTAAAATGGGAGCCAGAACATTAAAATACTTCAAGCAGATGGCAAAAACTAGATCAGCAGAACTAACTGCTATTAAGAGACAAGTGTGTGCATGGATTTTTTATTTTGTTTTTAAGTACTTCAAGCTCTAGTTTATGAAGCACAGTAAATACCTTTAAGGGAATCCAGAAATTAGGGTTTTAATTTTAAAATTCCCTAGATCATGTGTTAAAAATTGACTACTCAAGACAAAACTCACAGATGAAGCACTGCTGCTAAATACACAAAGTTGTTTATTGTTTTATTTTTCAGTTATCCAAAACTGTCAAATACTGTAACCGTTTTCTATAATTGATTCCCTTCTTAAAATGAAATTTGTGTTTTGTCTCAGTACTAGCAAACTGCCTTACAACAACTGTCATCACAATGAATGATCTTTGACACCTCAGTTTACTTTCATGTCAGGACTATACTCATATTTATATTTTTGAGAAAGTTCATTTAAGACAGTGAGCATCACAGCAAGTCACTGAAGCCTTCAGGTCATCTAGTATGGGTTACTGAAGAAAGAAATCAGCAGAATAAGGCAAACTGACACCAAATTATCATTATTTTTTTTTAAATGACTTTCTTGTCTCAATATAGTTTTCCTTGCCAGAATAAGTCCCTGCTGCCCCCAGGCTGGTTAAGGTTGTTTCCTCCCTTCTGAAATGAAACCACCACCATAAGCTTTATCACTTTCAACTATACCAAACTGTCATGGTTGAAACATAGAAGATTTGTTTCTTTAATGCATAACTGGGTTAAACATAAGTAACCAAGTAAGGAAAAAACCCATGGTTTTTGGAGCTGGTAGGGGAAAATTTGGCTTGGCAGCAGAGTAGAGAATACATAATCAGACCATACCAATAACAGAAATAAGCAAATTCTAGCAGAACTGAACATGAGCCAGCAGTGTGCCCTGGCAGAAAAAGTAGTCCAGCAGTCTCCTTGGCAGAATTAGCTGAAGCATGGCCAGCATATCAAGGGAAGGAATTATCTACTCGGCACTTATGAGACCACACCTAGAACACAGTGTCCAGGTGTTTGGGCTCCCAAGAGATGGGAGACATCAATAAACTGGACTGAATTTAGCAGAGAAGCATCAAGATAGTCAGGGCATGGAACATCTTCCCCATCAGGAGAGGCTGAGGGATGAAGGTTTGCTCATCTTGGAGAACAGACTGCTTCAGGACCCAACGGCAGCCCCTAGTATCTGTGAGAAGGCGATAAGGACAACAAAGCCAGGCTCCTCAGAGTAGTACATGAGAGCACCCTAGACAATGGTTAGAATAAAAAACAGAATAAAAGAAAAAGCCAACTACCAAAAAAATCCCAGAAGAGAGTTTCCATCTGGAGAGAAGGAAAATGTTTTTCACCCTGAGGACAGTTATAGCAGTGGAACAATTTACCCAGAAAGCCTGTACAGTATGTGTCCTTGGAGGTTTTAAATACCACAGAATAGAGCCCTGAGTGACCTCACATTTGGTGTGGCTTTGAGTAGAAGGCTGGAGACTAGAGACTGCTTGAGCAAGGGTGCTGGACAAGATGACCTCTAGAAGTGCCTTCCAACCTCAGCCATTCCATGATTCTGCAACTTCTCAAGGTCTCTTCCAACCTGAGTTTTCCTATTAATCTTCTGCATAAAAATTCAAAAGGTTAAGCTAGTTTTATAAACGAAGTACTCCATTACTTTTTGTAAGATAGCTCAGACTTCTAATGACTATTTTAACTATTAACTTAAACTGGAAGAAAAAATAGTCTGGTTGTTTTAAATTAAGAAGTCATTCAAAACCCATAGAACATTTGTTAGAAGTAGGAAGTTTCTAGTATAGGGTTGGAAAACAATTTTTCAGTGAATAACAAAGCTTACAGTATAGAAATAAAGAACAAATAATCCCTACTTTCATATTTTAATTATATCAGTATGAAACTACCATATGCCAGATGCTTAAGAGTCAGACTGAATTTTGGATAGTCTTCAAAGAATAGATTCACACAAACAAGTAGTATAAAAATAAAAAAACCAAATAAAATGAAATTATTCTATAAATAATAAAAAAGGAAAATTAAAGGGAGTGAGACAAAACAATATTGGTTTTGTTTTAATGCAAAATTATAGACAAATTTTCCCCAAAACATTTTGAATAAAAATCTAGCATTCTTCACTCATTTGACTTGTAACTAAATCTCTCAAAACCAAAGGATATATTCATGAAATCCAGAGAGGAATGCATTTTTTCAGTTAACTGATAAAATTCTGCCTCCAGTAAAATAAACAACTACATCCCTATGAAAACCCAGCCAAGGAAGCTGGAAGATCTGAGTTGTTATTCCTATTTCTGTCAGGAAATCCCTGTCAGGTCTCTGGCAATCCAACAAGCTATCTTGTGGTGTAAGGTTCTCATACACAAAAACCTTTCTCTGAAAACTTTGTATTTTCTTTTCAAGTTTTTAGAATTGAGCCACTGGATCTTGAAGAGTTTGTTGCCTTTGGAAAAATCCATTAAAATCTTAATGATATTTAATGCTTTTTAGAAAGAGATTAAGTCTAGTGGTTTCAGACTTGAAATCTGAAAAATAAAGTTTGTTCATCTGTAGTATGAGTCTTAATGTTTAAGCTGAACCTGGTTAATTCAGGAAAATAATCATCATCTGTTCATGGAAAAAAGCTATCTCCTGTGTTAAGAAACCTTTATTTAAACACTCTTCATACCCTATGAATTTATTTAACAGAAGGAAAATCAGACTAACAAGCCTAACTTAATTCTGTGGTTTAATGACTAATATATAAGAATGTGTATTGCATTAATTTTCCAGTAATGTTAATATAGATCACTTGCAAACCTAAGAGTTGTAACAGTACAGATTGTCCCCGAACAATGCTTAATGAGTGACTATGGTTACTACCATTAGCAGAAGTCTTTGACATTTGGGCCTGTAACCAAGTTTATTTACAGAAAGGGAAATCCTTCTGTGTACATTCAAGAGACAATAAACCTTGTCTATGATTCTGTTACTTCAATTTTCTGCCATAGACATAATCAAATTTGAGTTTCTCATTTTTGTGTTGACATACTATAAAATGTGAGTGATATAATGCATACCATAATTGATAACTCCAAGTTATCCTGTTGGATAAAAGTTCAAGTTCCTGAAAGAAAATTTATGAGCTTTTTTCATTTCTGAAGGGAAAACAATGATTAGCATAATATTTTGGAAACATTGTTCCAATTATCACAAACCTTTCCTCCCTGCCCCCCCCCCCAATATGTAATACATCAATGACGAATGCTTGGTGACATAAAAGTCAAGCATTGCTAATCACTGGTATCAACAAATGTTAAGATAGAGAACTAGGTTAAAGGCAAAATTACTGCACTTGACGTACGCTTGGTGTTCTCTTGTGTCCTTTTATCCCATCTTAATCTAAAAAATGGCATCTAGACTCAGTCTAACTTGTGCAAAGCCCAGCAAATATTGTGGTATCAAAAGTTAGACAGTGTGCCTTGCCCAGGATTTCCCTCAGCTACACAGCTATCAGTGCTAATTCCTGAAAATAAAAGAGGGCAGAATCTGTGAGGAATCACCTCCTTTTTAGTCTCCCTGTGAATATTTAGCTTTTTAAAAGAAAGAAAGAGTGAGAAAAGAGGTATCTCAGAGAAAAAGTAGAACCTACCCACTGTAATACTCCCTGTTTTGGTCTGAAGGCTGGTGTCACCTGTTAGGAAAAGACAAGGAGGGAAAAAAAACAACATTAAAAGCATGTTCTTTACCTGGTTTCTGAAGTCATAACAGTCTAATGCAATCCTATACAAGGTCATTATAGTTTTATAGTATATCCGATTTGCATATGAAAGCAAAATAGCATAAACCAGTTATATTGCTTGAATATTATTGCTTTACAAACAAAAATCTCAGCACATGTGGGTAATGATGAAGTGATTCCAGACAAGAAAAACACTCCGAGTAAAGCTTAAAGACATAGACTGGATGTAAAAGACAGAAAAGCAGAGAGGCATTGTGAGGCTATAGCACAATATTTTCTTATTTTATTTTGGGCCTTTTTTTTTTTTTTCTTCTTGTTTAATAGCTCCGATGCCTGAAACAGCACTATGTATGATTTAAGTAATTTAATAGGATAACATAAACAGTTTCTATTTTCCTCTTTTATATACACACACTGCTCCCCAGTACCAGAGAGGACTTTTTGTCTTATCCTCAAAGGCTCCTTCCTAGGCTCACTGCACAATACCTAGTGCCTCCAAGTTATTCTCGTGTGCATGATGACCCCTTGTCAATGATTTTCATTGACTTCAGTGAGATCTCAGTATGTTGGACAAACTGGAGAATACCAGGCAAAAATGTGCAAGGTATAAAATGAAGAATTTGTTCAGTCTCCTACTGAACTTGTGTTACTTTTAGCAGGCACTGGTGTTTTAGCCTTAATACTTGCTCTTCTCCTTTACCTATGGCATCAAGAAAATCTGGACAAGGACAGATGTACCTCATAACAGAAAAGCCATCTATACTACTAACATTTTTCCATAGTTCCATGTATGTTACACATGTGTAATTGCCTCACAAAAAAATGCTTTTAAATTAAAAAAAAAACCCAACATGTCATTCTTTCTACTCTCTCATCCTTCCAGGAGGATAACAGATTGAAAAATAAGGTTGATCACAGTAAGAGTCCAATTTAGTAATACACAGTATTCACAACGCTTTTCAGATCTTTCAGAAGAAGCCTTTAAAAACTGCAAATGGATCAAGCTCTGCTCCTGTCTTCTGTAATTACACAGTAGTAAACAACCATTAGGGTAGAATGCATTCCATTGTATATGACCTGTAGTGTTTTTCTTAACAGTCCAGAAAAGCAGCCTATCATCAATAGTCTTAAATTCATCCTTTCAAGCACATAATGTACAAAATACTTAGGGATTCTGAAAATTACAGTTGAAACAAGACTGTATTTCAATGAACTTGAAAGACTGCTGGCTTTAGTGTCTGCTGTTTTTAAAAGGCACACTGTAATTATCCCACACTTTTCCCCATTCTGTCATAACTAGTACTTATTTTTATACAACCTACAAAAAAGCCTAGGGTTTTGTCAGCTAGCAACTCCCATGGAGCTGAAGCTAGATTATACTCTGAACAAAGCCCCTTTTTTTGACTTGTGGATTCGCTAGTCTGTTCTTTGTTTTTTCTGGGTTTTTTTTTGTTTCATTTTTTTGTTTTGATAAGCAGGTCCTGAAAAAGATTAACCATGTAGAAATCAAACTCTGATTAATCACAAGCTTACATGGCAGATACCACTGATGTTGCGTAACGTAAAGATATTAGTATGATAGGCTCACTTCAAACATTTAGCTAGAACAAAAGTTGCTTTTAAAGCAGATAGGAACATCCTGCTGTGTTGTGACACACACTGCCTACAGACAGTGCACAGAAGTGTACTTTTGGTTATGTAATCTTTCCATAAAGGCCAACATGTAACTTAACATTTTTAAACTAGCCAGGTATTCTCTGGCTATGTCAAGGGCAAAGAGAGAAAGACCTGACTAGAGCCAATTACTAGTCTGACCATTACATCCAACTGACTTCAGCATTGTAGCACAATACTATGAAGTCCAAAATGTAAGTTTTAACAGAGTATTGATGCCAGTGGCTGAGTGTTGTTTTTAGTGCTTAAATACAGTATTGCAAGACAGCATCAGTATAGGACCAGTGGCAAAAGCCATCTTTTGTGATATAAATAAAAGCATCACTTTACACTGTATCATTTCCATTGCTTCAATTTGTTTTGAAGGCTCTCAGGGTAGTAGGATTATTCTGATGCACAGAAAAGGCAAATAAAATACAATGCAATTTTTTACTACTTTGCATTTTAAGTTTGCACCAGGCTAAATTACAGGCATGCCTAAAAAGGCACAAAAATAAAATTAATTTTTATTTATAAAAGTCCTACTTTATATACAGTGAAATTCAGAAATGTAGCTGAAATTCATGGAACATAGAATCATCTAGGTTGGAAAAGACCTTTAAGATCACCAAGTCCAACCATAAACCTAACACAGTCAAGTTCACCACTAAACCATGTCCCTAAGTGCCACATTTTTTACATAGCTCCAGGGATGGTGACTCAACTACTTCCCTGGGGCGCCTGTTCCAATGCTTGACAACCCTGTAGGTGAAGAAATGTTTCTAAATACCCAATCTAAACCTCCCTTGGTGCAACTTGAGGCCATTTCCTCTTGTCTTGTCACTTGTTACTTGGGAGAAGAGACCAACACTCACCTGTCTAAAACCTCCTTTGAGGTAGCTGTAGAGAGCAACTTTGGTATATCAGATTCTTTCCAGAAGAGATTCTAGAATGCTTAAGCATTACACCACACTACCTTTGAAATGCTGCAGTTTTTCTACTTTGTCTTATTCAGGTCACTGACAGGATAAGCCAGCTATACGTTCACCTTTTCCTACATATTAGTGTGTAATTAATAAATTGTAACTTCAATACCCATGTTTTCCAGTGTGATTCTCTCACATAATGAAATAGTTACTAGACTATGACAGAATAAAATATCAAAAGCAAACATTAAGTCCTGCACATGAGACAAATCAACCCTGTAAAGCAGTAAAAGTTGAGCGCTGACTGTTTGCAACGAAGCTTTGCAGGCAAGGACCCAGGCATCTTGATGGACACCAGCTTCAGTATGAGTCAGTAAAGAAGGTCAAGTGCATGTATGATTAAGAGTGCATTTGGAATACTGCATCCAATTCTGGGCTTCTCAGTCAAGAAAGACACCAATGTACTAAAATAAGGCCACAGAAGGGTATTGAAAGGTGAGGGGCCCAGAGCACACCACAGGTGCTCAGAGAGCTGGGTTTGTTTTACTTTAAAAAGGAGAAGGCTGAGGAAGAATTTTGTTGTGTTCTACTACCACCTAATGGAAGGGTATAGGGGAACCCCCCCCCCCAAACAAAAAAAAAAACAAAAAAATCCCCCCAGACTCTTGGTGATGCAGTAGGAAAGTGGGATAATAGTTACAAGTTGCCATAATGGAAATTATTAAAAAAAACAACAAGCAAACAAAAAAAAGCCAAAGGGGAAGAACTGGAACAAGTCACCCAGAAAGGCCACACAATTTTGTCTTTGAGAATATTCAAAGCTCAACCAGACAAGGCCATGAGCAAGTTTGCTCTAACTGATCCCACTTTAAGCATTAAGTTTGAACTAGATGTCAAATTCCTTTCCAACTTAAACCATTTTGTGGATAAAATAAATTAATAATTAATTCAAGACTTTGGCACAGTTGCAAAGAGGGGTTTCCTTTTTCTCCTGTGTGTCCCACTGTGGAGAAGTTTCACTATAATGTTATTGCTACTTGGATAAAGTAGCACACTTCTTATAGTCTCAGAGCTGTTGCCCTTTTGTTTTTTCAAGTTGACACTTAAAAGCTCAA
This sequence comes from Microhierax caerulescens, assembly GCA_035590215.1. Classification (NCBI taxonomy): domain Eukaryota; kingdom Metazoa; phylum Chordata; class Aves; order Falconiformes; family Falconidae; genus Microhierax; species Microhierax caerulescens. The sequence continues at coordinate 75,984,527 of JAVJGJ010000057.1, read as the reverse complement.
TGGCACCTGACATTTCTAAAGCATGTTAGAGAAGCTGATAAAAATGAATCAAACCCACTTTCTTCAAAATAATACATCAGTCATTGGCTGAGGAAGTATGAAGCATGCAGAAAAGCAATTAAGCAAGCCTGGGCACTGACAGCGTTGGAACTCTACAGCCTAAGATAACCACAAAATGGGTCTCAGGCAGCTCTGTAGAGTTTGTGTTGCCCTGAGTCCAAAATTCTCAGTGCAAGAGCAATGAAGTCCTGCCTAGCTTTGTGCACAGATGTGTTGCTTTTATGCCAGCTATAACATCAGCATCCTATCAGCTATAGGGAAACAGTGGACTTAATTGCCCAAGAAACAGTATGTCCCAAGTGTTTACAAACAAAACTACTACTAAAATTGAGCCACCTTATCAGCAAAGACTAGAAGTGACCAGATTTTATTGTAACATGAAATTATAATAGGAGTTTGTCTTTTCCACTAATATATATTTGTGTGTGTGTATATATATATATATAATACTTCAAACGACTTTAAAAGTATTTGCTCTTACTATTAAAACATGATTGAGTAGCATGGTATTTTGCAGAGAATATTTTTCTGAAAAAACAGACTAAACATACCAAACAAATGTTAATGTGCAATTGTTTTTAAAAGAAACAGCTAAAATAATTTTAGGTGTTCCAGACCCATTTAGTAGAGAGACCATGACAAAAAAAATCCTGAAATAACATAAGAAATGTCTGTATAATCTGGATAAAATTTTATGTTTTCACAATGTTCTTCAGCTAAATGACAATGAGGTATTACTAAGGAAGTAAGTCACTAACTACAGCAGTTATTTCATTTTTGTGCCAAGAAAAAAAAACAACAACAAACTTTTGGCTGCGCACAGAGGCATAAACATGCTCACAAACTGATCATTCCACAGTATTATATTGGTTTGAAGTTAGAAAAAAAACCAACACATAACCAAAACAGCTTATCAGACAGAAGTACCAGTACAGCCTACATGTTAGAAAAACACAGTAACAAGAAGAGAAAAAAAACCCCAACAGACCAACTTATTTCTGCCTATGCATTCTGAAGTGAACTTTACTCAATGGGTTGAGAAACCATTCCTAGATTTAGTATAAATGACAAAAGAATTGCTCCTTTAAGGAAGAAATGAGTCATTTCTCAAGCAAGATAACAACACAAAATTGCAACAAATTGTTTGAAGGCATGTAACTGGAAATTTAGGACTCTGACCAGAGACAAGCAAAATATGAACAGGACCATCCAGACAATAAATACTATGTGCAGCTATGTCCTGACAGTAACTCCACCATGCTCAGGTATCTGGCCAGCACCCCTGGCGTGTGTGAACCTTACAAATAATGAGATAGTGCATGCCTGCACTTAGCTTAAACTTAAAAAGTTTGCATACACTAGGTGTGTAAACTATTTTTGTTTTTCACTGAGTATAAAGCAGGCAAGCTCCGGGACTGGGCCAGAAGCCTCACCTATGGGTGTACACGCCATATAGAAATTTTCCCCGTTACTGAGAGACTCCTGGCACTGGCTGCTGCAATGGAACTCTCAGCCAAAGTGTGGGCCTGGACAACGTTAAGGTGTTAATTGGTGATATATCCTTTTCTTAGCCTCTGTAATGCTTTGCAGCAACAATCTGATGCTTTGCTCCTATTGCTCTTTTATCATATTGTGCATAATCACCAGTACTCTTTCCTTTTATCATATTGCTCACTATTTTTCCTTTATAGTGTAATATAATAAACTGCATTTATTCTTATATTTGACTTGGAATTAATTTTTGCTTGGTAGCCAGTCAATCAACAAAGCAACATTACAGCATGGTCAGAATTCAGTGGGAATTTTGTTGAATTAGAAAACCACATCAAATTCCAACCCTGACTGCTGCTTATATGAAAGGCTCAGGTTGGTTAGTTTTATTTCTAGGTGAAGGACATTGAAGGGTGGATGGATTAGGGAGTTCCACCCCCCAGCTGCCCCCTGGATCAGAGAAGTGATGCCCTGTCACCACACTATTAGTACAGGGTGCTACCCCACACACAGACTACATCTGCTAAAAGCTTCTAAATATGATCAAGTTTTACAGCATCTACTAAGAACTATGGTAGGAGTTACTTCTATGAAGATATTAAAGGATGGAAAGAGGAGAAGCGTCTTTACCACTTATGGTATAATTTTCATTGCTGAATCTTAAAATATTTTGACAACCTTAGTACATGTATGTTTCATTCCTATAATACATACTTCTTGCTATTTCACAAGTGTGCTTATAAAATTATTTTAAAAAATACATACAGTCAATACAGTATGCTATATGGTAGGTTAATTCTCATCAATTCAGTCTAACAAAGACAGAACTGTTTTGTTCATATACCATGCCCAGTTGATTTAGCAATAGCCTATAGCATTAGTCCATTTATTACTGTGAAGATCATTAATACCCACAAAAGCAGCTAAATTTGTGACTATTTCCTTCTTACCATGAATACATCCGAGCAGGATATCGCCAGCTACTGAAGACAGAGATGATGATTCCGCATAGAGATACTTAGTTTTCAGCACCCCATCTTCAGTAGATATGTTGATGGATGTCCCCTGCAGCTTCTCTATACTCACACTCTAAGAGAAATAAACATAATAGGAAACTTAAAGAGTTTGAAAATGTAAGTAGGGAAGAGTTTGAAAAGGAAGAGGGAAGTAACACTATTAAGAGGCAAAACAAGTAGAAAGCAGTTGTTGGTGCAGAACAAACAGAATCAAGTTCTTTGTTAAAAGTAGACAAGACAAAACAAGAAAAACCCACCTTTTCATCTAAAAGCTCTGACCAACAGTTTACTACATAATATAATCCATCAGACACGTGAAGAATCCAAACTGTCAAACAGATGAAATAAACCCCTGATTTTTAAAACCCAAAACATTTTACTTTGTCTTCATTATTAAAGCTAATATTTTTTTTATGTATTTTTCAATGTTCATACAGCATTATGACACCTAAAGCATTGGTAATTAGTTTTCTGCCACCACATACAGAAATATCCATTGTCTTTGTTACATACAGCTACATATGCAGATTTTAATTAGCTCACTTTATAGACATAGCTTTGGTGAAGGTTGCAAAAACACCACAGCTGCTCTTTTTCTCAGTACAACTGTTCATATTCCCTTGGTTACTCCGGTTATTCTTGAACTTAAGCCTCAAGCTAAGCAAAGCCTTGAAAAATGAAGGACAGTCTCAATTTCTACTTCTTTTCAACAGAAAGAGAGAGAAAGGATAAAATTTGAGAAGTCGCACTATGGATAGATTTGGGGAATAAAAGGTAATAAAATGAGATTATCTATATATAGGTAACCAGTTGTGTGACATAATCTATGCCTATCTGAACAAAACAGGACAAAATCACATGCTCATGCAACTACCATGTGAACTTAATTCTATTCTTCCTCAGTTAAACTATTTATGATGGAATCATGCAATAACTTATACATAAGCCCCACTCAATTTGGTTTTGTTTTGCTTACACAGACTTTCAGTTGCACAAAGTTCTTACTCAGTACATCATATGATATATGGACTTTCTAGATCAAACTGTGCCTTTGTCAAATTATCTTTACATCTGCTTCATCATTTTAGCATTGTCATCTTGTGGAAAAAAGTTAGTACAAAAGAAAATAATCTGCTGACCCTTCCTGTATGATGTTATATACAGAATAAGCTATGGATGAATTAAGAGGTATTCCAACAAACAGCAACTACTGTTACATGAACTCCATGCTGTATTGTGTCCCAAGAAGCAAGCTGAAGAGGCTGGTTTAGTATGGACCATATGTCAGTGAAAGTATACAGTGACCTTACTAATCCATACATACTGAGTTTTACAGTCTTTATACCTGGAGTCGTAAGATTACAGAATGGACTAGTCTTAAGATTTTTTACATGATGCTACAAAGTAGGTCTCCAAGAATGCAACAAGATACATTAATCTTCAAGAAAATCTGGTGATCAAAGTGCTATGCTAGAATTAGAGATACGTGACAGTCAATATCTACAGTCTCTGCAGGTGGTGCTGCTCAGAACTTTGCTACAGAATCTAGGCATCAGCAGTAAATAAACCCAATTATATTAAGGCATAATTTGTCACTAGTGAAAGTGACAGCAATTCAGCTTTCCAATCTTTCAATGCTTCTAACAAACTAACAAGCAGAGACCTTAACAAACTTAAGTTACATTGCATCTGTCCTGGGAACGTTTCCCACAGAGTACTCCACTACTCCCTCACCCAGGACAACAAAGCACAAGCCTGCTATGGCATACGGCCAAAGCAACAAGAAAAGCCACTGTCATTTTAGGCTCCAAGATCTAAACTTGTTCTGATGAGTTAAACGACTTGCAAAGAACCTTTCCAATGTTAGTGGGGCCATCACTGCTATCAGCACAGTGAAAATAAAGTGAGGCACACTTTTAGAGGGAGAAAGAAAATAAAAACACCTCCATAGTTTGGGTGCAAACTGGCTACCTTGTGGCATTCCTAAATGGGAAAAGGAAAGCCCAAAAAGCTACCTCTGTTACTACAGTATGCAAGTTTTGCCTCTACTTAGATATTTATCTTATTTAAATATTATGAAGTGCTTTATTATAAACAAGCCCACATATCAACTTGTTTACCAGCCTCAGCTACCTTCCTTAAAAATACACAGTGATGAAGAGCTGTCTCAGCATGAGATAAAAAGTACTGAGTCAACTAGTTACTGTAAGAAAGCAAACCAAAACCTACCAATACAGTGAACATTTGCTTCGGAATAATTCAAATCAGAAAGGGGGAGGTGGGGTCTGGGGTGTAAGCCTACTCAAGTAAAACTAGAAAAGTATTCTAGACAGGACAAATCTTTTAAAAAAAAAAAAAAAGGATTGCCTTTTACTGAGACTAAATATGTTTTTAATCCCAAATTCTTTAACTTCTATGAATTTTTGGCAGGATACAGATGTTTGGCTTTGCTAAATAAGTGTTATAGAAAGGACCCCATGGCACAGATTACTAGTCAAACAAATTTTATTATTTTTGTCCATTGAACTACTAGGTTTTCTGGAGAAAGTCCTTCCCTTGAGGCTACAGCTTTGGGAGCTGCAGTTACTTCGACTGACCACGTGCTCAAGTTCCATCAGCTTCTCAGCCTTTAAAGAAAAAGTGTCAGTCTACATAAATCAGACTGAGGATGTTTTTGTACCTGAACACATGTTCAAGATGAAAATAACATCTTGCTATGTTTAAACAAGACATAAACAACTCCTTCCCCACATATTCCTCCTCCTCCTGCCCTTCCTTTCTGTGCTATCCTTGCTCAGATATTTTGTGTCTTCTCCATTTTCCTCCTTAAAAATATTCTGTTTCTCAAGTGCTTAGTGTTTTTTACCGCCAAGTCCTTTCCCTCCCCACCTCCATGAGGGGGCTGGAAAGGCTGACAGAGCCATAACTGCATGATGATGACTACAACTGATGGAAGGCACACCTCATACAAACATACACAGGAGACATAAGGCTGGCTGATTATTAACAGAAACATCCAGTTAAGAAATCTGACACTGTCCTTCTAACTACACAAAGTTTGTTAAAGAGAGGTTCAATAACATGAGCCAAAACACTGTTCCATAGCTGTAAATTCCTGTTAAAATGACTCGCTTCACTCAAGTTACTACAGCTTTAAAACTGTGCAAGTAGCTTCTAGCAATATTACAGACTATAGAAATATCTATGATCACAAAGAAGCACTTTGGCTTAATCTGCATAAAGTTTTTTTGGTGTTTCAGAAGGACACTGTCTGAAAAAAGATATTTAAACAGCATTTAAAAACTCAAAGCAAAACAATTCTATTTCTCATTTTCATGAACCACATTTTCATGTAGATATTTATCTAATTATTTTTCTACCATCACTTTTTTATTTCAACACTAGCAAAACACTATTTGAAATGAACTCCATGGACTGTGCTGGTGTAACAAACAAGTTTGGGATAAATGACTAAGTAGCACAATCCTAATTTGAAGGCCACTGCCATGCTAGCACGTTGTGAACAGCATGAATCCAAAGCAGCCAAAGGACTTTGTAGATTGCACTCAGTCTCACTCACCAGAAGAAAGCAAGGATTCCAGTTTTCACATCCTTCCAGCAGAAACCCTCTGCAGAAAGATGGATGATACATCAAGCAAGCTGTAAACTACCTCTGCCCTATTCCACTCCTTGTGGCTTGCTAGTGCCTTAGGATGGATCCTAAATCCACTAACTAGTAATAGTCCCGAGGGAACTGCCAGTCAATTAGTACTGATCAGCACAACTGTGGCATCAACAGAGCATGTAACAGTCAGACCTTACCCACTCTGCTTTATGCCAGGTGGTCTTGCTGAGATGAAATAAAGTTCACAAAGAAGTATCAATCATAGAATCATTTAGGTTGGAAAAGACCTTTAAGATCACCGAGTCCAACTATTAATCTAATACTGCCAATTCCATCACTAAATCACGTCGTTAAGTACCGTGTACGCATCCTCCAGGGATGGCAACTCAACCACCTCCCTGGGCAGCCTATTCCAGTGCCTGACAACACTGTGGGTGAAAAACTTATTCCTAATATTCAGTCTAACCCTCCCCTGGTGCAACTTGAAGCCATTTCCTATCACTTGTTAGAGACTTACCTCACTACAAACTCCTTTCAGGCAGCTGCAGAGCATAAGGTCTCCTTTCCCCTTTCAGCCTTCATTTCTCCAGACTAAACAACCTACCAACAGTACAGCTACAGAAGCCTCTTGGATCTTTTGTACACAAAAGGCAGGCTAGCCTTCGCTACAAAGAAATGCAGGTAATTTAATATGGACAGATTTTGGAAAATCCAATGGCAAGTTGCTTAGTTTACAGCAGGACACTAAGAACAGCTCATAGTTTACTCTGTGTAAGTGAACCTATGATCTCAGAACCCAATCTACAAGGTGTAGAACAGGGCCAAATGACACTTCACAGAGACAATTTTGGACTCCTAAAACTGAATAGCTTGGTCTCAATTCTATCCTTGGCTAGGGAGAGCTACCTGCACTCTTGATTTCTTTGCAGTACTGCTGGTTTTAAGAGTACCTATTGATCATGACAGATGACTGCATACATCCAAGCTACTTCCAGACCTGGTTCAGCTCCACATATTCACATAGGAATGCTTCAGATCTAATGGATCCTAATGCAACCAGCTGCACGGACATTATGATGCCTAAAGATTCAGGTTGAGCCTAAAAACAAGACTGGGTGTGAGAAACGTAGTGCCACATAAGACAGCCTAGGTCTCAGTTATTTCAAATAATAGAGAATTTACTGCTGGCAAGAAACTAACTCAGATCAGCAGTGTGAAATTTGTCTCGCACTGCCATCTGCTGAAAAGAACAAGCTACTTCTCTATGAAACTGACTATTCATCATTCTCACTGCATCTCATAATAAAATTACATGAGACTGTATTTCCCTTTCTGCAAAGAAATATACAAAACCTTCTATTCTTCCATTCTTACAACTATATAATGCTGGAAGTGTACAGCACATGCAAATATCAAGCACTATTCATAAGACACTAAAATAAACTCATGGACCTACTGCAGAATCCAGGTGCATAGATATCAGCCAAGTAAAAGGTGTGCTGTGAGGGTCTACATAATTAAAGATGATGAGTGGTATCAGCTAGCACAACCTCCGTGCTGATGGAATGATCATATGCTTATTTCTGCTCTTTCTGTTGATCCTGTTTACTAATCCAAAACAAGATAAGATCATTAAGATGGTATAATTAAACAGACAAATGAAAATTAATAGTGAAATGACACTATTAATATATTAATAGTGAAGGTCATTAAATATTCTTCAGCACATTCTTCAAAATTAAGTAATTTTGCAATAGATAAGCTGAATAAGCCATTGAAGAGAAAGTTTTATTTCTTACTTACACCCTTCTCTGTTGCACAAATATCTGTATTTCCATAAAGTGTTCCAAGACCAATTACTTTGCCACCATTTGTCCGTATATCAATTTTATGGCTCTGAAAAAAAAAGTTTTTAAATCATATGGTTAGGATAATCATAATTAGAAAACAAGTTACCTTGTTTTTCAAGCTGTACCACAATAACCACATTGGATCACAAGCTTCCATATTACTGTGAAGGTTTTTCAAGCAATTGCCAAATGTACTGTTTATTTCCAGTAAAGTCAAAATCAAAACAAGTCACCTTTCTTTGTGACCAGAAATGCAAAAGCATGAATGATGCTGAGGAACTCTCTATAGTCAATGCAGGTGGGGAGTTTGGTTTTGTTTTGTTGTGGGATTTTTTATTTTTTTTTTTTTAAACTGGAAAAGCATTCATTCAGTATATATTAAAATAAGCAGCAGGGGAAGAAAGAGGAAACTGTGTGTTTCATTTATACTCCATTCAGACATCAAGTTATGCATATACCCTGTGCTGCAGCAGATGAGAAACATGAACTGGCAGTGAGAAATGAACTTTCAAACTGGAGCCTTCCAGTGACCTGGAACCTACAGTGTCACAGAAGTCTGTAGGCTAACCTCATATATATACCACAGAGCTACTTATGCTTGGAGTAATATGGATAGCCATAAACTTCTATGAATGCATACCAGTACAAACCTTAGGCCTCCAAGTAGAACTAGATCCTACAGTGTTTTACACCAACCAGATTCTAATTAAAATGAGATATTTTGCATACATCTGCATTACAATCTCAAGTTTTTCCACAAAGAAAACAGATTTCAAGTAAAAAAATGTTATATCCCTTACATCTCTCAGCAGCTGCTGCATACCACTGACAAGAGAAAAAAAATGTAGAAATACACACAACTAATCTCAGAAAAAAAAGAATCCAACAAATCTTGAGAGTAAAGACTAACCACTTGTAAGAAGGTGAACAAATACTTAAAAGTCAGATTTAAATAATCTAACTGTATTCATAAGCTACAACCTCAACAAATCTGACTTAAGATCTACTGATCTCAACAGCAAAGCTCTCTTGCTTAAGTTCACTAGCATGAATGTTACAACAACATAGAATTAAAAACATATTCAGCATTTTTTTTATCCATAATAATGGATAAGCTTCCCTGCACACACACCTCTTGCATTTACCCAAACCATCACCTCTGTTTTCAGATATATTTGCTCCTGTTGGAAAGGGTGTTATTCCTGTAGATGGTATTTAATTTGAGACACCATTCATTAAATTTTACAATCAAGCATATCAGAAACATTCAAGATATTTTGACTATTAAATACCTTTCTGGATAAGCCATAATAAATTGCATTAACTAGGTCTAATCCGATGACAACAAGATTAAGTGTCACAGCACTCTCCAAACTATCAAGATGCAACAAGGTCTTTTACCATCTCATACCAACATACTCTTCATGCCAGTCCCTCTGCTGCCTTCTCATCTCGCTTCATCCCAGTCCCACTGTCTCTTCTTTTGCTTCTTCCTCTCCTGCTCCTACTTCCTTGGCTGCCCAACCTCTTAACAGAACAGCCACAGCTGCACCTTATCTACATCAGCCAACCCACTGCCCCTGAAGCCAGCCCACAGTTGTATATTATCAATGCTAATTAACCCAGTTTCATTCTTCTCCAATTAAGAACTTTTCTTTAAAAAAAGTGATATATGAAATCAAGTTTCCAATATGGAAAACATGGGACTTATATTGCTCTGACACATTTCTGATGAAACAGCAAGTACCAGAAATTTCATCGTGTTTCATTAAGACAGGAAGAACTCCAGAGCAGTGTTCCTTAATATCTGTGTTCCCAAGTCTTGGTTTCTGCTCCGTTTAAGATGCTTCCCCACCATAAAATGCAACACCCCTAACTTGAGACTACAGTACTGCATCAGACCTTTTAAAGGTTGTAAATAACTTGGCTGTTCCATTAAGCTTCTATACAAATAGAATAGGCGATTCCATATACAGTAAACAGGATAAACTTCAATTAGATGCTCCAGTCAGACATAACAGTTCCTTTAAGGCAGTTACGTTAAGCACATTATCAGAATAATGGTTAAAAAACCAAATTCTCCAAGCATGTAACGAGGAAAATATGGAAACTCTTAAGATTAGAAAAATTGATGTATAATAATGATTTATCAGTATGGCCATTGATAGTGAAGTAAAATAAAAAAAAAAATTTTTTTTACACTATCTTTTTTGGGATAGAAAAAGCTTTGATAAGACACAGGTCCCTCAACTTCTTCCCCCAGAATTATTAGACTATACTTATCCACTTGAAAGAAAGCCACCCACAAACAACAGGCTTTCAGAGGTAGGTACCAATAGACACCTAACAGCAGAATTTTCTGAGAGAAGCAGCAAGTTATAATGGCCAAGTAGCTTTTCCTTTAAGAGGAAATATTCCACTAGCTGAAACTAAGAAGTACTGATTTCTCATAGGGCTTCTCCTAGCAAGGGAGAAAGGAAGAGCTAAAAGGCTGTCAAGGCCATGACAGAAGAAAAAAAAAGATCTGTTCTGTTCAAAGAAAGGAAGGACAGTGATGCAGGACTTTAACAAGTAAGGCTCAGACATGGCATGTGGTAAGAAAGCATGGCACAACTTCCACCAATCGTGCACAAGACACCTGGAAATTCTTGTTATCACTGGCAGTCAAGGAGTCAGAAGTAGTCATCAAATATAGAAACAAAATTAAAAGGTCTCCTTGGTCCCACTGTTACTGCTAAGCCAATGAACTGCAATAAGAAGCAGGAGAACATTTAAAAAGAAGAAGCACTCCTTTCTCAATAAAGAATTTGGGAATAATTTCTACTCTGAAGATAACATATAAGTCATAAGTGTATTTCAAAAGTCTACAAGTTACACAAACAACTTCTTGCAGTCTGTGGCATGCTGTGAAGCTGTTTGCTGGTGCTCTTGAATAATCCCCACACGACCAGATTTTTTTATCATCAGATCAAAAGATCAACGATCTTTTGCTCTCTGCTGTAAAGAAAGGGTCTCCTGCTTTGCTAGTCAGTGAGCTTTGTGGACAGCATGAGAGTGAAGTAACATTAAACAGCTCTTTAATCCATCCAGGGGAGGGCAGTATCACTTTAGTTTGCTCAGTAAAGTGCATTCCCTAAAAGGGTATCTGCTTTTCTGCTGTACAACAGGATCTAACCGAATATTTTAATTTTTTTTAGGGGTTAGCTTTGAAAAAAACGCAAAAGGTTAATAATTCTACTTCTCACTAATTCTGTTTCTCTGATAACAGAGTATAATTCCTGAACCTTTATTAGAAAAATTGAGTTAGTTACCTTACAGAACTACAGTACTTCTTAAAAGTTAAAGACTAAAAAACCTGGTTGTGCAGCTGATACTGTAATTGAACAATTGTTTGCTCTTGAAAACACCTTAATGGTCAGTAATTTTAATTCAAAACTTTCATCTCTACTTCCGAGTCAACAAAACCAAGAGTAACGTATCTTCTCCAGTATTATGCATCAAAGTTATCACAGTAATCAGAACACACACAATCGCCCCTCACAACCCAGAAGAATACTTAGAATAACTATTTTTGTTAAAAAAGCCAAATCCTTATCTATCAAAGCTTTGTTTTAATAGGAGTTTCAGTGGAAATCTGGAGTTCTTTCTTGATACATTAAATTTTAAATGCCTTCTGGGACAAGGCCATTCCTCTTATCTGAGGTTTAAGGGGGCAAAAAAGCTTCCTATGGCCACCAACACAGTGGACGCATTGAGATGCACACACTGGGAAGGATCATCTTTTAAACTTGTAGTTTTCCTGACATTTTTGTGGATCAAGCAAGGCTCAAAGTTGACAAAGGCAAAAACCAACACCAAGCTCATCTAATAAACTATAATGAGGTTGTAAGGGAGTTGGTCTCAGAAGCTCCAAACTGGTGACTTTGCAGCCCTCTTTAGATTGTTGGAGAGTATTATTTCATTGCTACTTGAAGTCTCAAGGGAAATAGAATTTTTTCCTTCTCAAAATTCAACATTTTTTACATCTTGGATTGCCTATGAGAAAAGATGCCCAAAATATTAGTCTTCTTTCCTAAAAATCCTCTTTTTCCATGACATCACAAAACAACCTTGATAATTGTGATGGCATGCTGTGATTACTGTCACGATTGCTGACCAAAATTACCTTCTTTTCTTCATATTATGTAGTTTCTCATGTACTGCTGTTTGCTGTTATTATGATATAACAACATAGTGATTTTTAACTAAAGCTTCAGACTGCAGTAACACATATAGTACTGTTCACTTTCTGTTATATTTTAGTTACCTTTTTAAGAGTAATATGTTCAATTACACCAAATCTGGAAGATGCAAGTTATCTGTAGTTCACTGAATATGGAGTCAATCTAGCTCTATTTTATATTAAGTTTCTCCTGAAGTTCAGTTTCCTGTATGTGTGTGATAAAATCATCTCTTACCATGGTAAAGAAAAACACTGGAAGAAGTTTAATATCTCAAAAATACCTATACTTAAGAATTACCCTATTTGAAAAGCCCTTTTGAATTTATACCAATTCCTGCAGGTTGAATCCTAATTATTCAAGTGGGATTAAATCAAGACTTTGATTCCAAACAGCACCTAAGTCAGATATACTTCAATTGTTTCTACAAAAGCTTATGTTAGCAAACCTGAAGTCTCCAGATTGAAAAAAAACAAGGTCATGACCATGATATATACTGTATTTATCAGATATATTTCAGTCATGTATTTTGGACAAGTAATGTGTAACTTCTGATTGAAAATTAACCTGAAGAGTTTATCAACAGCAGAATCAGAATTATGAAAAAAAAACCCCATAGAAAAAACCCCAGCACACTGCCAAGTCCCAACTGAGCAAGCATAACTATTAACATACTAAACAGGAAATCCCAGTCTGTCTTTTTTTGGTTTTTGAGGGGTAAGGAGGACAGAGATCGGGCTTACTGCTGTCACTGTTTCTTGCTGGCTTTGGCTATCAAAGGTAACTGAACTTCTGACTCCACATGAGTGTTACTGACTTTGTGTCGTAATTGTATGCAATGAATAAAGGTGAGGTGCTATGCACATAGTAACACTCAGAAATACCAGAGCACTTATCTCCAAAATTGGTATTTAAGTTTTTATACTATATTCCACAACACAATCCCTTTTAAAACACTGATGGAGTGGGAGAGGGTTCTTTGTACCTTTATTGACTGCAAGACACTAGTCCCCTTCTCAGTTTCTATTTTGCAGTTATCACATTCTATTTTCTGAATCTTCACGCAGCCAGTCCCTGATGTTTTGACATCCAAATCTAGAATTGAAAGAATTTTATTAGCATCAGAATGAGAAGAGTCTGATCTATTTAACATAGTACTTGATCATTTTATATAGTAACTACATATAGTACAGGGAAAAAAAAAAAAAAGGAGATGTTTTGTTACTAAAGAACCTTCTTGCAAAGTTTGGCCACATAAATTGCATGACTAGTCACTATAACTGACTGAAAATTTTGCAAGCCTGTTCATAGCCTTCCATCTTCAAGCAAGAACATTAAGTGGCAGAAGAGTGACTCTAACCTCTGGCAAGGAATCAGCAGGGTGTGGTCCTTTAGTGAAGTTTTATATATTTTTGTTTTAACCCACCCCCAAACTCCACCTCCATCTCACAGCTCCTTTAGTCACTAATTCTATCAGCAATTCTTCTACTGACCCATTTGGGTACCCTAACATGAGTTTTGGAGTGGCAAGGTTGGCAGGTTGTTTGAAGCCACATGTAAAGTAATGATTCAACAGCACAGATACATAGGTCTCGCTTAGACCTATGTTGCTTCAACCTGCAAGCAGCATAACACAAAAATAGATATATAGGAGCCTGCATGTGTCATTCTTCCCTAGCCTTCTCAAAAGCCTGACTTGCCCCCTGGCATGAGGCAGCATGTTTGGCTCTAGTCTGAATCACCTCACCTTATTACTGTTCATAGCCTCCCACAAAGAAAAGTAACTAGGTCTTGTAGATAATACTGTTATCAAGGGAATAATTTATAGGCTCATAGTGCTTCATGCAGGAGTAGCAAAAGGATTTTTCTGCCACTTGAGATCACTCCTAGGTTTAAAGAACCAGGAAAAAGTTTGAGAATGTACAGTCTGAGGATTCTGACTATATTAATAATAATTTATATTAATGATCATCGTAACAACTGGCAAAAAGTAAAGGCAGGAGAGGAAAAAGTAGTTCTGTTCTTTTAAGGATAAAACGCAGTAAGAAGAAAAAGAAAAAATGAACAGGAGTCAGAAGCATTTGCTGCAAGAACTGAAGCTACACTAAGAGAGGGAGTGAGACAATTACTCTCTAAAGAAAAGCAGATTATCTGGGAAAGAAATCTCATTTAAGCACCTGTGAAAGTCTGTCTTTCACCTCCACTATCTGCTAAGATGACCAGAAATACCAGAAGAAAGAATCAGAGTATGTATAACAAGCTCTGCCCGATGAGATTTCCCAAATCAGACCTGTGACATAGTGGAGGCTGAAGATCACACTGCCATGATGCTGCTCAGGGCAGACGCTGGAAGCATGACAACAGTAGCTTGCAGACCATGAAGACAAGAGACTGAGAGCTCCAACTGACAATGATGGGAAATTTTGCCACCTGACAAACCAGGAAAATCCCAGAGGCAGATGTGAAACAAGTTACATCTTTGCTGCAAGAGTGCTACCTTATTGCCACAGCAAGCTAAGAGGTTAAATGTAGTGAAGGAAGCAGACTATGTTCACAAGTAACAATTTCCTAAGAAAGAGGGCTAGAAGTGGACTGGATAAGCAAGCAGGTTTTCCAGAAAGCTGTTTTATTTGTAGGTATTATTTTCTTAGCCTCTTCATGGAAGACTTCCAAGAAAGAGATACTATGACTAAGATTTTAATAAAACTGTATGTTTCTTAAATGTAAGTGAACTCTAAGATACACTGTGAGGCATGTAAAAGCCCAAAACCTGGCAAACTGGTCTGGTGACCTTTGCCAGAGGCTTGAGGGCCAGCTCCACAAGGTTTCAGGTTGGTAAAGCCTAGACAGTTTCACCAGACTAAAAGTATCTGAGCTATTTCAATTTGATCGGTGCTGATCTACAGGCTCTAAAGTTGAGATAAACCAGTTTCTATATGGTTTTACCTCTCAGGGGGCAGTTGAATTATTTAAACAGTTTCCAGAATGACACAATTAGAGGCAGTCTCCAAACATCTATGCTTGAAACAGTATGTCCCCGCAGAGCACAAACTTTCAGAGTTCAAAAAGCAAGCAGTATTATTTTTGAAATATAAGCCATCTTGCTCAAAACTGCTCAATTAATCCACTGGAAAACTGCACAGACCTTGGGAGAATCTACATCCAAGACTTTTGCTATTTTTCTTTCTGAGAAGAGAGAAGTAAAAAAAGCCAGTTTTTTGTGCAAAACGTTGAATTCAATCAGCTTGATACCCTCTTGCCCTTACTGCTTCTATCAAAGGAGGCGAGGAAATGCTTATGAGCAGTCAGTTTAGTCATGATACCAACTTAGTAAAACTTTTGTAAGAACAGGGTTAATAAAAACTTCTGATCCTGCAGGGCATACTATGGCTCTAATTTGAAAGGTACATTAGTAGTGTAATCCTAACTGTATCAAAGATGCCAGAAAACGACACAGAAGTCTAGGGATTCATGAGCATGCTGTTAAGAAACACCAGATATCCCTGGAAGCATAGTTTGTGCCTTGATCCTCTGCAGGGTCACAATGTTTTGCTAGCCTCGATACAGCAAAATTTAGGTGGACAAGGATTGGAACCTCTGTCTCACACACAGGCTTCCTGAAGCAAGGAAAAGTGACTCCACAAAGAGGCAGGCTAAAAGCTGGATAACATTGCTAATGAAACAGTTACAGACAGAGAGCTCAGATAAAACCATTTAGACAGAACAGAGTTAACATCTTTGTCACGCATTCAAGGAAGGCCAGAGAAAAAGTCTTGCAGAGGAACAACAGTTTCTTTCTGGTTTGAGATGCATTTTTACAAGATCTTTTGTTTATGCAATGATGTTTAATGGGTAATTCCTAAATAAAGGAAAGGTACAACCCAAGCACAAACTACTACTCAGAAAAGCCAAACCAGAGCTAAACTCTGCAACCAGAGACACTTAAAGTAGAACCTCACTGGCAAGTAGCAATTCCACTTCACGGAGTAGAAAAAAAATATTTATGTTTTAGTAAATACATCTGTGGATATGACTGGATAACAGCATGAACAGACAACACTAACATCATGTTAACTATGGGGTGACAATCAGCAACTAGTGGAAGAGGATTATAAGCCACAGACTGTCCAGGGAACCTGAATTGCATGAGCTTACCACAAACCCAGCTTAAAAACCTACAAACTTAAAAAAAACAAAACCTATTTCAAGGAAGACTGTAAGACAGTCTGCATTGTTGGCTGACATTCAGAATGTAATAAAAATCTCAAAGACGGGACAAAAGCTAAATGATTTTTTTCCATCAATCAGGATTCATTACTAAGACCTTTAGGAAGGCTTTCCACACTGAAATTCTTTATGAAGGCTAAGATTCCCCAGATCTTAATACAATGAATTCTACGCCCTGAGAGTAACCAAATCTGGAGTAACACAAGAGTCACTCAGAGATCCTGGAGAAAGCAAAATACTAAATTACTAACAGCTACAGTAAGTAGATACACCTGGTACCAGAGAAATGAAGGGTTACAAATGGGAAGCTGGGTTTTGGTTTGATTGTAATCCTGGAACAGACTCCATGAATGTACTACAGACAAGCCAAGGTAATATTGCAATTGCCAAGCACAGGGAAAAAAATAATATAATAAAAAAAAAGCTGAAAAAGCTGTAAGAATGTATCTGTCAATTCTTAGGGAAGAGACAAAACTACAAAAGACTCTTGTGGAGGAGACAGTCCTGCCTATATGTTCATTGATTCAGTGATTATGAATATATATCAATGAATGTATAGGTAACAGTTGATCTGTTTAAGAGAATGAATTCGGATTTTCTGATGTTTTGACAAAAAAAAAAAGAAAAGAAAAAGTTACAGGGATGACTAAGACTAGAAAGCCAAAGAGAATGTTGCTATGACAAATCCATAGCACTTACCCTTTTTGAATGATACACAGGTCAGGCCCTTTTAAATGAACAAGAAAAAAAACAACCCAAGTCCAAAACATGACATAGTAGAATTCAAGATATAGGGAAAAAACATAAGAAAAAAGGTGCAGAATGTCTTCGCTTTAAGGGTTTGGAAAAGTGGTAACCAAGAGAATGTAACACCGTGCTCATAGATGACATGTATCAAGCATAAATAGAATGAGATTATTCACCATTTCTCATACCACAACTGCAGCTGAGCATCAAATGAAATAAAGCAGCAAATCTGGAGCAGCCACTTGGAACAAACCAAATGACCGCTTTTTTTGTATACCGAGAGGTTCTTGCACCATGGTGAAACTTACTTCACACTGTACAGGCAATTGCACAAATTCATAGGAAAAAAACTATGTAAAATGACTTAAACACAAATCTCCCTGGGTCAAATTCTCCCTAAATCTCAGCTTACTGAAAGGAATTATCCTAGCAAGCTTGCCCTCCTCCTCCCCTAAGCTTAGCGCCACTGTCAGTATTTCAGTCCAGCACAAATATTTATTGCTATCGGCCACTTACAGCTGCTTTCCCAGATTGTTTGTAAGTTCCCCACCAGAAACCCTGCCCAGATTTTTGCCTTGTGCCCAAAAAGGCCATTCAAGCATTGCACCAGCCAAGGGAGCCCTCAGCATTTCACCTGTGCTGTTACCTTCCAGGCTTTTTTGATCCCTGTGGATGGCCAGCCACTGGGCACAACAGCCGCTGACGGAGCCAGCAGGAGGTGCAGCAAACCTGAACCGCCCTCCAACCGCGGCTGGGCGAGGCACATACCGAGGAGCGGCGTCTGCCAGCTGAGCTGCACTTACACCTGCCCTGGAACTCCAGCTGTCAGAGCAAGGATAAGCGTGTTGAGCGGTCACTACCACTTAACAGCAGCAGTTCCAGCGTTAAGTATTGCTGACCACAAGGTCAACAACAAACCATCTAACAAACATCAAACCAGGAACTCGGGGCACACAGGCAAAACCGGGAGGGTCCGAACCTCCTTAATGGAGGAGGGGACGGCGCCATCCCCCCCCACCCACGTCCAGCCGCAGCGGTGGCTGCGCGGCCCGCGCGGCGCCCCTCCTGAGGGGAGGGCAGGGCCGGCCGGGGGGAACGGGGACCCCCACCCCCGCTCCACCCACCGAACTTGACGGGCGTCCTGACGTCCACGGCGGCCTTGCTGTCCACGCCGTCCGCGACGACCGTCATCTGCTCCAGCGCCTCGTCGTACTCCACCCGCAGGCGGTCCCGCTGCAGGCCGCGGGGCGGGGGGCTGCCGCCGGCGCCGCTGAGGGCGACCAGCACACGGGCCGCGCCCGGGTAGCGCTGCGGGTCCAGCGGGCGGACGCTCACCTGGCACGGCAGCCGCACCCGCAGCCGCCCGTTGCCGGCGCGGAGCCACCAGGCGAAGAGCTCGGTGAGGTTGAACTCCAGCTGCGCCCCGGCGGAGCCCGGCGGCGGCTCGCCAGCGCAGCCGTCCCGCAGGC
>JAVJGJ010000057.1:75926620-75959651 GCA_035590215.1 Microhierax caerulescens | reverse complement strand
AGGACAATGCCATTAAAGTTAACACCTTTTAAATATTTTCTTTTTCTTTTTTTTTTTTTTCAAGTATGGCCATGCAATGACTTACAGACATGAATAATGTTAATGGTATTATTCACATGAGTTAGGCCAGTTCTTTTCCTCGAGATCTCTATGTTCTGTGAAGGGGTTCCTTTTCTATGCAATTACTCCCTGCAAGGTCAAGGGACACCATGAAGGATGGACTTATATTAGATGGAGAGAAGGGGCAACACATTCTTGGATTAGTCTTATGGAAATGACAGAGAAATGTTCATATTATATGATTCTATGATTCTGTAGCAGTTATACCTATAGGAGTCCCATCCACTTAGGGATTCCTTCTTTAAGGACCTGCCTGAAGGCAATGGCTGGATTCCCCAGTTCAACAGATTTTGAAAACTCAGCTGCTCAAATCCCTAAGCAAGTAAATTTAGTTTTGAAGTTAGCCCTGCTTTGAGCATAAAATTGGACTAGGTGACCCCAGAGGCCTTTTCCAGCCTAAATCTATTATTCAATGCTTGTTCTTTAAGAAGTAGTTTCACATGTTGTCTAGCATTTATGTGATGGTAACAGCCAACCGTTAGAAGATTTCTAAAATACTCAGTGATTGTGCAGCTGCTTACAAGTCTTTCATGAAGTTTTAACTGTAGATCCACCTAGTTGGCTCACGTTGTGACTTCTGTTGTTTGAACGTGGGTCTCGCATGTCACCATTGTGTTCTTTACACTACACATTTATCTTGCACAATCATATATATCCCATCTAATTAACTGTATTTTGGTATTTTTGTTACTTCCTAGAACTTCAAACAATGAGTCAGGCTGGTGAAGAAAGTTCCAGTTTCAGTGGTACTGAATTGGAAATCGAGGAGCAACCTCTCTGTGCTCTAGCTCCAACAGTTTATAGCCGGGATGAGGGGTCCGCTGATGGAACAGCAAGTCCTGCATTTCAGTATTTAGATGAGGTACCATGTACTCC
This sequence comes from Microhierax caerulescens, assembly GCA_035590215.1. NCBI lineage: Eukaryota > Metazoa > Chordata > Aves > Falconiformes > Falconidae > Microhierax > Microhierax caerulescens. The sequence continues at coordinate 75,958,655 of JAVJGJ010000057.1, read as the reverse complement.
AGCTTTCTCTGTCTGTAACAATGCATATCGCATCCAAATCAATTAATCTGAAATGTGTATTTTGTTGTTAGTAATTGAGAATTGTTATCATAGGCAGTCTGTATCTTCCCTGATACTTCTCTGAATTTTTTTAAGAGGTAAGAACATCTTGTGAAGCAGAAACTTAGATGGGGCATATTCTTGCTGGGGATGGTGTCCTTAATACATAGATACATCATTTTTTTCAGTGATCATGGCTTCAAAGGGAATGAGAATAGAGATACTGTTTTAGTAGTATTCTAGCTGTAGGGGTAATTGAATTGCATCATGATTTTTAGAAAGGGTCAATAGCTGCAGGAAAAATCCAAGATAAGTAGCTCCTGAGGCACTAATAACTGATCATGACAGAAGAAAACTTTTGGAACTCAGGTGGGGTTTTTTGCAGAATTTTATGTGTTAAGGAAACTTTTAGAATACTAGAAATACTTTAGATTTTAAGATATCAAATACATATCAAATGGGATCCTTAAAAATGTAATTCCAGAAGAGACAGCAAGAGATCACCTAATCCAGAATTTATACTGAAGTAGATTCTCTGCAGATATTTGTCTAATTTGTTCCTTAAAACTTTAATTGATGGAGATAGCTCTTTGGGTATCCTTTTCCAGCATTTCATCATTGCTAGAGTTATATAAAAAGTTTTTCCTAAATCCCAGTTTAAATTTCCTTTGGAGTGAATAATGCAGTTTTCTTCTTGTCTTTCCCATAGGTACAGTGGATAGCAATCGATTTCTGCCCTCTTTATAGTAAAAATGTACATCTCTCTTACATCCTAAGCAGGCTCTGCTCATACTTCATGTTTTCCTTCAAGTTCTCCCTTTCAGTTGCTTTACTTTGGGTTCTTTCCAGCTTGGATCTGTCAAATGGGTTTGCTAGCCCAGGTCTCTCTCTCAGCCTTGGACCTAAGGTCAGTAGAAAAGAAGTGGAGAGAATTTGTAATGAAGAGGAAGCATAGGGCTGCCCCTTTCCTATCCTGCTACTAAACACAGCATGAAGTTGCATAGTTAATCTCTCTAATTCCTTGTGCATTCAAGTGAAGTATACAGGGGAGAGAGAGATTTTCACTTTCAGCCCAGTGCCAGTATATGCTGAGGCCACAGCTTCCAGTATTGTTGTAGCACAAACCCCCTTTCTTCTCAGTCCAAGGCAGCTGCAAAACTCCAGGACAGCTCAAGTCTCAGAGGGAGTTGACCTCTCACCTCACAGAAATCCTCCGATCTACTAAAAGTATGGAAACTGCACTTCAGGGAGTACTTTATTTTCCAGCTACTCCCATTCTTTTTCAATAGATTTTCAGTTGTGGAAGAATTTTTGATATGTCAACAAGAAGCTTATGCCTAGTACAACATATCTTTACCTCCTACCCTTCTCTAGATAAAATAAAACTAGATGGTATAACATTCTAAAATATGTTCTAGATTTCTGCTTTGTTTTCCTTATTTTTAATCATGGTGACAACTTATTTTTCTAGACTTATTCTAGAAACTCATCAGATCATTTGACTGATTATTTTTTTTCTCAGAAAAATCTTTCCAATGAAGTTATTCCGCATGTCAAATTTAAGGCTGTCTTGTTTAACCAATAACATTGTAAAACATTAATGGGAAATATAGGGTAACTTTAGTATTAGAAGTTATTCCCAATTCTGGAAAAAAATGTGCAGTGGAAAACTGAAGTAAGCAATTTGCATAAGATTTCATAAATGAAGTCTTTCGGTCACTTTCTCAATTTTTAAAAGGAACCTATGACTCATTTATTCTTACAGAATTTTTAACATTTCATACTTGTGCTTTATGGGTCAATTTGGCTTTTCATCACTTATTCACATTTCTTCTTTTCCACTGATGTGTTTGTTTTCCCTTGTTACACTTTATACATTATTCAGAGATTAATATATGACTTCGGTCACTGTAGAGGTTGTTGCGTTGACACTGGCTCCAACTTCTTGGAATAGCTTTCAGAGTTTTTCCCCAGAAGCAGGGTTGTATGGTATTAGCAGTGGTTCACTAATCATTTATGCCTGTATAGCAGCAAATACCTATCAGAAGGGCCATCTTTTGATATTATAGGATTTATTTGAGAACAGATGTATCCCTTCTAGCAGTAAACCTTCCAGTCAACCCAGTCTTGTTTTTTCTCATGTGAACAGCAGTCAAACATATAAATAGCAAGAAGTCAAACATCTGCTCTCTTTCCTTAATTTTTAATAACACACAGTAACATTGCTTAGCCTTGTGGGTTAGGTTAAAATATTAAAAACTACATAGAGGTTTGAACAAAGGCCATTCAGTCCATCCTGACATGCTTCTTTTCACCAAATGTTTTTGTTTATTAATAAGTTGACATCAACCTGACTCAGTACTTCCACTGATGTTGGTTAGAGAACTGTCATACATTCAAAAAATGAACTTTCCACTTCTTTTAGCTTTTGTTGCTATGTCCTTGAAATAAAGGCCTCTGCTCTAACACCTCTAATTGAATTTCTTGACTTGTGAATCTTCCCTTATATCCTCTACGGTTAGAAATAAATCTGCATCATGTTAATAACTTTCATAGAAAAAAATGCTACATTAAGATGCAATAAATTATACTTTTTTCATTTTGAATTTAGTGCATTATAGACCATTTATATGTAATTTATTTCTTAAAAGACAGCAAAAATTTATTGAATTTTATGTCACATACATTGTCTAAATTTCAAGAGCTATCGATTTTATAAAATGAGTATTTACTGGTAGCTAGCTTCAGCAAAATGGTTTGCATTTATACTCATCCTTTGCATGCAAATTTGTGGTTTTTTTCAGTAGATAATAATACGATACATTTTACCTCTCCCTTTACCCTTATGTCATTCTTGATACAACACTATTACTGCTAAAGCAGCTCAGGACATACTGAAATTGCCGTTTGAATAGAAAAAGCAACAGAACGTGATATGAAACTGGATTAAATGCTCAAAATGACAAGATAAGCAGAGTGAAAATGATAGACTCATTAAAAAATTGCCTCCTACCCACGTTCATAATTTCTGTCCCTGTCATTTTTGCCCTTCCTTGCATTGTTATAGTCGCATTTTTTCCCTTAGGCTGCTCAGGTCATTCTTTCCTTTCCTCCACCTAATCCAAGCTTATAAATAAATAAAACATCACTTCTCATAATGATGCTGTTGATGTTTAGTTTGTAATCTATTATAGTCTTCAACTCCTTTTCTGTTGCTTAATTTTCGTTTTGTTACGCAAATCACAGTTACTCCCAGACACAAAAAGACCTACTCTATACTTCTTTCCATCTGGATAGCGAATCAACAGCTATGCTCGGGGAACAGTTTTTCATCCACTTTGTCTTTGCAAGATTTCAAAGATTTAACAAAGTTGATGAACTGCTTACAAAATCTACTGGTTCTTCTTATTCATTAAAGAGACTATAAAAAACGTAGTATTCTTCAGGTTCTTTTATTTAGAAGGAGAAATCGGTCATGGAGCCTAGTATCTTTTAACTCTATTAATTCCATTTATTTATAAATTAGGTACAAGCTCTTCTTTTTCAGAGGCGGGGAGATAAATCACATGGTGGCATGGTAGCTTCTCCCAGTTTGCATTTATCTTTTTCAGTTGGTATTGTATTAGCAGTTCTTGTTAGACTTTACTCAAGAGTAATGTCTCTGAGCTTTTCTATGCTGTGCTCTTTCTCTTCCTTTTGTTGGCATGTTCTTGGGTTAGAAAGGTAGTTGTTAGTTCATTCAAATGTATACCTCAATTTTTTAAACAATACCAGATGAAGGATTCTGCAACATCTGCCTTGCATGTCTTCGTAGTGCATGCTGTGAGGGAGCTATCTTATATTATATTCCATAAAATAAAGTGCTTGTGAAAGAAAAGTGCTTTACTATTTCCCAGATGCAGTGAGCAGGTACCCTGTTTGGAAAATACCACAATAATGCCTTTCTGCTAATGAACATAATCCGTTTATTTGCTGTATCTAAACCTGCAGAAGAAAAAACTCCTTTGGGAGTTTTCTCTGATTTGTCTAAAGCAGATCGTTGCAGTCTGTATCCTATAAAGATAAAATGAACTGTCCCCCCTGTCTGATGCCACCACCAAATCTTTCATTTGTGCAGTGGTTTTTTTATGGAAATTGTCACGATCATGCTAATATTTCTTTTTGCTGGTGTCAAAGAGTCCTATTGCCATTATCTGTCAGGAAGCAGAAAGAACTGTTCATGAATATTCATCATGACTTTTTTGAAATTTGGAATCTTTCTGAGATTAATGAACTTCTTACCCCTGACTGCCAAAAGTGGTTGAACTTCTAATGAAGATGTTAACCAAAACCCTGGTTCTACTGGAAACACAGAAAAATCTCCATGTTTACCAAAAAATGAACACTATTGTGACAGAGACTCCTCAGGCAAAATTTGCTTCTGCTGATCTGAAGCTGATTCATGTGAATCTGCTAGCTGCAAAAGCTTTAATGTCATGGAATGATGCATATATTTACTGTTTGAATGTGGTTTAAGGGGGGAAAGGTACTCTTCATTTTTCTCTTTTTTCTCATCTGTGCTAAAGAAAAGAAGAGGAAATCACATAAAGATTGGTTACAACTTTCAAATACAAATACTAAGTATTTTATCTGTTTCTTCAGTGGTATTCCAACATCTAACAGTGCCAGTGTAGAAAATAAAATCTTTTCCAATTTCTTTTGCTAATAAGCTGTTTTTTAATTCTCTCCTAATTTAGGCTAAATGCTAAGTGTAAACGACTTCCCTTTATAAAAAAAAAAAAAAAGGTCAATACATCTTTAAATGAAAAATTTACTAGAAACACTAGCTTGGTGGACTAAGATAAAAACTTTTTATATGAGCACCAATTTAATTTCTGTTCACCTACACGTACTGTAGTGTGCTTTCTGCTCTTATTATGATCATCAGTATATTTTTGCATGGTAACCATAGCAGTGGGTAATTTGTTTCAGTACTCTCCAAACATGTATGTGCTCTATCCAAGACGTAAAAATTTAACACAGCTGTTAACTGCAAACTTTTGCAAACTTAAGCTGATCCTGGCACACTGCACGTTATACGCTTCAAAGGCTCCTGGCAGAACAAAAAAGATGTATAAATATGTTGGCACAGACAGCAAAGACAGATCTTGCCTCCACCTTAGAGGAATCTGACTACTAATTAAATAAACCTTTTTTAACTTAGTTAATATGGTCACTGTTGGAGTTAGCTAGGGTTGACTAAAGTGTCTGTAAGCTGAAGCCTGGGTTTTTTTGCAACAGCTTTCAGCAAGCAAACAATAGTTTGCATAATGGAGGTTAAACCACTTGATGGTTGTGATAGGAAAGTTGGTTGTTCGAATTGATGGCAAAGCCTCTAAAAAGCTGTAGAGGAGTGGGGTGAATTTACAGATGCCTTTAAACAGCAGGAGTGGGAGCAGAGCCAGCGTAATGCTCTTTCTATTGAGAGGTTCTTTTTACTATTAGCAGGTGACATTGTGAGGAAACAAGGCCAGGAAGCTGTTGGATGTGTTTAGATTATCACAAAGCAGGTGGTATTTCTGTTCATTCCTGAAAAGCATGTTTGAAAGCGTTTATGATGTGTTGTTTCTTCTATGCTGTTATAAAGCCAAGTGCAGATTTCATGCCACACAGAGGAGTCACAGCTCCCTAAATAACTTTTAACTGCAGCATCTTCTTGTGTTTTGGCCTTTTCCCAACAATTTCTGGTGACTTGTGAGTCTTAACAAGACAAGCATATTGCTGTCAAGTTCCAAATCTATCTCCCTCTTCCCGTTTTCTCACCCAAAGTATGTATTTGAGACCTGATATTCCAAAACAGAGTGATCATGTACTAAAATTGTGAGTCTACCTGGCCTTGGCTTACAATGTTTGTATCAGCACAACCATGTGATGAGCAAGTTGGATCACTGTTAACCAAACACACGTTCAGTAAAAATGCCCAGTGGTGGAGAACCATTTGTTAAATGGTTTGGGCTACTTTAAATGTTAAAAAGTTGATTTCTGGTTTACTTTTTCAAAAACACCTGTTTCCAAATGCTCCTTAATGAACAGAGCCTTAAAGATTTGCCTGAGAAAGAATCTTTATCTTTGGGTTTAGTATATAGAGGTTGAGCTGCAGAGGTAAGCAGAGGGGCTTTTGTACTCTCTCTGAAGAAAGAAATGAGAATTTCTGTTTCTTGAAGTGTGTCCTGCTTCTCCATAAAAATCATTGTCTCCGTGTAATTGCCTAAAAGTAAGTGTGTAAAACTTACTATTTTCTATTGGTTAATTCTAAATATTGGCATAGTATTTCAGTAGAAGTGCAATATTAATTAGACTTACAGTTTGTCTTGATTGTATGATCATAATTAGGTAATTGGGGATATTTTTTTCACTTACTATTTTCCAAATGGAATACCCTTGTGATTCATACCCTGTTCTTGTGACTTGTGTGAGGGTTGGATTTGACACATCATCTTAAAACATTGTTTTCTGTTTCTGGTTACCATTGAGGATGATAGCCAAATTAACTTCTGGCAGAAGTATTATAGCTCCATAAAAGTTTCATTAAAGCTGTGAATGAAAGGGTTCAGTTTAGTAGGTAGAATGTTTGCATTTAGCAGGGCCTGTGGATAGTATTGCTCAGCCATTTTTCTTTGAAACTTTTGCAAGTGTCTTCAGGCCCATATATACCATATTATTTTTATCTTATCTTCTGAAATAAAAAGAGCAAGAACACATTTATAAAAATACATTCCAAATCTCTTCCTTGGTAGGCCAGTATTTAGTTCTTATCTCATCTTTTTTCTCTATGAAAACTTAGTCACAACCTTTGTTTCTATGACTTGTAAGTCATAGAAGCTAAGTAAATGTGGCACTTTCTTCTTTTGTTTGATTTTGGTTTGAGTTATAAACACAGTGTATGATTTGAGAACCATCTTAATTTCCTTTGAAAATAATCATATAAATGCAGGTTTATTTTCTACCAAATTGCCAAACTACCTGTTTGCAACTCTACTGAGTTTGACTGTAGAGTTTCTCAAAAAACACCATTAAGGAAACAAATATTTGCATAAAAAAAGGAAGAAAAAATGTAAAAATCTCTGCTTTCAAACCTTCTTTTCATTGCTTCTCTGTTGTTTCCCCTCCCACCTTGTGTTTTTTGTTTAAGCAATGCATAGAAAGCCAAGACATTACAGTCTGCTTGGCTGATCACATTGAACAGATGGGTTTGTGCCTTTATTTTTTGGAAATAACCCATAGGAATTTTGCTAGCAAAAAAAAAAAAAAAGTTAGTAATGTTCTTCAATAAAATTCACAATTTAATTATTAGCAAGACTGAAACCACAAGTGTTTTCCTATGATAATCAGTGTTACATAGTTGTTCTCCATAAACTGAAAGACATGGTTTGAATTACTAAGCCTGAAGCGGAGACCAAGTGCTTTTGCTTGTATAATAAATTGTATGGTTTAATTTGGGATATTGTTTCTGTTCACATGCCTTGATGAAACTTGCATGTGATATGAAAGATTGTGTGTAATACAAAAAACAGATTAATATGCTTCTCCTCTTGCATGTTAAAGGTACAGGTTCTGTAAACTCTTGATTGGACAATTATTTTTTCTTTTCCAAAATATGAATAGTTTCAAAAATATGTCTGAGATTTCAGCCTTTGACATTTTTTGGCAGCTGAAGTGTCATAAAATGGATCTCTTAAGTACTGTCATTACTAGCAATTACTATCCTGGCATGTCACATAGTCATCTTTGTTGGTCAGCTAAAGTTATCTGTGTTTTCTTATTGGTTCAGTTTTTACAGAAAAACAATAAAATAATTTATGAGAATTTTTTTGATAGTCCCCATAAACATCCATGACAGTAGTACAGTTTTAAGTGTGACATAATTTTATTACACCAAGGAAAAATAAAAATAATGCTTGCAAGAAGTAGATGGAGTTACACTTTATAAAACTAGTACACACTGACAGAGATTCAGATACAACAGTTCCAGGCAGGTAATACTCAGATTTGTGTAACAGCATTACTCTTCCTTTTTCTTTTTTTTTTTCCCTTTTATATCCCACCCACCCACACCCTGTCTTTTAAAAGACATCAGACAAGGCTTTTTTAGGTGATATTAGTCACATTTGCTTATTCTGTTAAATTTCTGTGTTTTATGAAGTTTCCTTTAAACAGGATAAATAAACGACAGTTTCTTTTCTAACAACTTAGCAGGAAAAAGACATTTTCAAGTAGAAGCTTATAGATACTCTAAGTCATACTTATCTAGTTACCATATAATGAATAGGAGCAAATTGTGCATTTGATGCAAAATGATTAAATATAATCATATGCAATTAGATATTTGCCCTTCTAACCTATACTTCATAAGTGCTTTTTTTTGTTTAGAAAATATTTTTTTATTCCAAAATAAATATTCTATAGATTTAAAACATGTTTTCAAGCAAAGATTATACATCTTGCAATAAAAAATTTCTGTTGCTCTTTAAAATTGAAATATAATAAACCCAATAACACTTCACACCGAAATATCCTTCAGAGTATTTACTTCCTTAAAAAAATATATATATATTAATATTTTACAATTTGGCAATTGCCAGTGTTGCTCATTTTCATGACTTGTAATCATAGTAGTTCTTGTTACAATCTTAAAAGAACAGTAAATATCATATTTTTAAAGTTTTAGGTCAACTGTATGCTTTTTTTTTTTTTCGTATGTCTCCTTTAATCAAAAAAGCTATGCCAGCAAAAGCCACATTTTAACTGGTAAAGAAATGCAGTCTTGTATGGTTTATCTGCATCTACAGAGTGGCATGAGCAATATGGCAAAATGTCCTCTTGTTAAGGTAACTTGCACCTCTGCTCAGGATGTTAGCCAGTGATTAGAAAGACGTGTCCTTTTTAGGGCAGGCAATGCATACGTGTGGTCAAATTTGTGCTCACTATCTACAATGTGAGCTTTGATAATATTATCTCTAATTTGCACTTCCTGAAATATTTGAAAATTTGTTTCATTTGTTATATTTTAGAATAAAAAAAATCTTTCACATGCTCTCTTTTATGTTTGTAATTGCCAGTGTGTTGTTCATGTTTTCTGGCTACAAATAGGGTACACAGAAAATAGGGAGAACACAATCTTTTAATATCTTACAAAATATTTATAATCCTTCTTAATTGTATCTAATTGTCTAACCTAATTGTATGTAGAGTGAGAAGTACTTAAATGAGAGCTTGAGTCTCTACAAGAGCGATCTTGTGACGTTTGGCTTATCTAAAAGATTCAGGAGAAAACAAAATGGCGCTGGAAACTCTTATTGTGTGTATTTAGAGGCATTAATGCAAAGACATGGGTTCTTCTTGATGTGTCTTCTTCCTACCTGTCACCTGCTTATATAAATGTGCAATAAGCTACATAATGGCTCCTTTCTCCCACAGACAAATAGGACCTTGAACTTGTTCAGAGGAACCATTGTATGCAATAATGTTTTCTTTCACTGTGTGTTCTCTATGTTAGTTCCACTGCTTTTATTCAGTTCTTCCACCAACTTTTTTTGAACAATCTTTGATAAAGAGGGTAAGATTTGAGGAATCATCTTCCTTTTCTAGGTTTTCTTCAAGGCTTTTTTGGTGTCTTTGGGCAAACCATGTGTCCTTCTGATTTCTAGTCCTTTAAATATAATAATTTGTAGTACTTTTCCTAATTTATATTGATATTGCCATGGTATACCTTTTAAGTTGTGAAGGACAGATGATAGAAGAAGTCAGGGAGACTGATTTTCATTCTAAGTGTTGACAAATGTGTATGTTATCAATTGTACCTCTGAGTTATTTGCAGGTTAAAATGTAGGTGTTCATTCAGACACAGTTTGTGGAAGACCATTTAAAAGTTTTAAATCATAAAATGTGGTATATCACAGTCAGTAAAAGCACCAGAAGCAATATTTAGCATATTTACATAACGATACCAAGACTTAACCTATGCTAAGTTTTAGCAATAACTATTCAGAAATGTTCATGCTGTTTTTAATTCATTGTATGAGTCAAATCAGCTCTAAACATTTCTGTGGAAGTATGTTGTTTTGTCTAGAACTATTTTATGCCAAACATAACTGAATACTTGAATTTCGAGTATAATACTGAGTAAGCATGATTTTGAGTGCAATCCAATGCAAACTATTTAAGAGAAAGCTATATAATTAGCGCACAAAACTTTTGGGTCTGATCATGATTTTTACTGATTTGAAGGCTTGCCTATATCCACTGGGCATATCGTCAGAAATACCATGCCATGTACCCCAGAAAATGCCATTGCGAACACCTTTGTATTTCTTGTGGTAGTACTTGCCATTGAGGTTGGCAGACAAGCATGCATCAAACCACCAGCCAGAGCTGTAGTATGCTCCACAGTTTCCTGAAGGATACCTGTCATTGTCCTTGTCCGGAGTCGTAAAGAACTTTTGATCATGGTTGTAATGCCTGCTGTAGTGAAGGGCATCTCCTGCTGTGCCGCTGTAGCCGTGAACACTTAGACGGTACTTTAGGTACTCGTTGGCCACGTAGAAGTGTTCGTATTTTGCATATTCTCTGATACCATTGAAATCTTCAAGTTCAATTCTCAGTTGCATTTCTTGGCTCTTTGTCAGGAGGTGAATTTTGTCATTCCCCAGCCAAAATTCCCTGCTGAGGTTTCCAAAGCCATTTTTGTAGTCGTTCCAGGTTCTGTTAAAGTTGGTGCTGCCGTCCTGACGCCGTTGCAGCACTGTCCAGCCACCTCCATGTGTTTGCATGTCACAGTAAACTTCAAAGCTATCATTTCTGGGGTCAGGGCTAATCCTGTAGATTCCATTACTCCTTCTGCCTGCTGTGTAGTGATCGGCACAGTCTCTCTGCATTATTTGCATAACTGGTGGAAGAACAGATAGTGTTAGAATAAACATGATTTCAGTTTAAAAATAAACATTTCTTTAATCCATGCTGAAGTGTCATACAGAACTTGAATCAGAGAGACTTCTACATAGGAAATAGTATTACAGCAGTTTCAGTTCTAGGGAGAAACAGGATTTTTCCATCAGGTTTACCCTATTATAGGTGCTACTTAAGATCTCTGCACTGGCTAGCTGTCAAAAAAACCCAGCTAAATTGCTTTTTGTAGCAAAACCGCCTAATATATGGGGCATTTTGATTTTCTGCTTTCCCTTTTCTCCCTTTCTCTACTCTTTATTCTTTCATTACCTCCTGTAAATTCAGCCTCATTTCTTCAGTCCATATTTCTAATGCTTTGTGGTTACACACTTGCTGCTTTCTTTATTTAAATGTATACCATCACACCCTGTCTGTAATTTAAATCTTAATCTGGCAGTATGTCAGAGAAAAAGCTTTGTCCATATGGGAATGACTTTAACCTGGCTATTGTTCAGTTGACATCATTTGATATATAACATAACAACATTAGGAATGTTTTATGTGTTAATGTTGACTGTATTTTTGGGAGCAGGAAAAAAATGTAATAAAATTGTCTCATCTGTTGCAGTAATACTGTTATTCCTAGAAAGACAAAGCTAAAAAAGTGACAGTGCTTTCGTGTGTATGGGGCATTGCTGGCTTTACAGTAAGGAAAAGTTTTAGCATCTACTATTAGCACAGCTTTTTCCCACCAATGGGTGATGTGTTTTATTCAGAAGAAAAATAGCCCCCATTTTTTCCCGCATTTGAAAATCCATTTTTGATCCACAGTGTCATCCAGTGTGCAAAGGCCATTGTGCTCAAAAGCATGGTATTCTAATTCCATGTTCTTAAGAGATACAGAGAGCTCCTACAAGTTCTCAGTTAGGAGTCAAAACCTTAATGTTCATTCTTATTGCAGATTTGAATTTATGGGCATGTTCATTTGCAGGCTTGAGTTGCATATTTTTCCTAGCAAATTTAAACAGTTAAACTACTTCTTGAAAGAGAGGAGTGTTCTCAGGCTGCAGTGGGGAATAAGACTCAGGACTCCTTGTTTGCCAGTACTGAAAATTAGACATCTATGAAAGCACGAAGTATCAGAATCAAAGGCTTAAAAGCCAAATCTAAATACAGAGTACATTCTTATTTATTTCACTGAACTTTGTGTAAGTTCTTTGGTGGGCCAAGTTTCAGAGTAGATACTGACAGAGAACATACATTTCGGATACTATGCTTTTATAATCAAATTCAACTCCTATTTAGGTAAAGTTTTGTTATTAGTTTCAGTGGATGCAGGAATAGCTCCTGTGTAGGAAAAAGTTGTAGCTGTTATGGTTGCTAGTTTTCATATTGCTGCCTACAAACACTTAGCATCAGTTACTGTAAAATATAAGGAGTATCTACATAATCATATGCTATGTACTGTACCCAATATTTCAGTGAAAAAAATATCTAAAATTAATTTAGTCTGTTATGAAGTACTTACTGTACTTGAATTTGATTCATTTCACATTAGCAATATACCAAATATGACTCTTTTTGTGTGTGTGAATGTTTATCTGAATTAAATTGATTTATATCTCATTTAAGCTGATTGTTGATTTAGTAAAAGCATTACCTTTATTATTACTCATTTGCTCTTTTCACACTTGCAAGAATTTCAGCTGTACATGCACTGTACCATCTGCATATGTCCTTCAATTTCCAGTATGGGTAGACAGAATAATAGTTTTATTTAAAACTTGAATGCTAACCCACAGAGGCTTAAAAATTGTAATGTGGCCTGATGTTTCTTTGCTTTATCTCTAGAAAGCCCTGTCTTCGCATGTATCATATCTGAGTGGTAGAATAAACTGACAATCTAGTGAATATTTATTGTTTTCAGAGATTCTTACATGTAATATAAAATTTTGACATTAAAAAACACCTCAATCTTCTCTTAATAACTTTAGGCAGAAATTACTGGTTCTATTTCTTAATTAGGACAATTGTAAAAGGAAAGAGTGTTTTCAGTGATAACACTTCTGTTTTTTATTGCTTATATATTAGATTCATGCTAAGGGTATAGTATTAAAATGATTGTACATATATTACCCGCTTGAAAAGTATTGTTAATAAGCTTTTGTAGCTGAACCTTTCAGTTAATTGCTGTGATGATAGAAAAATTATTTTATTATCCATATGTTAAAAACTAAACCTTTTAACTAGATTCACTTGATGTTTAATAAGGGCCTTCAGAACTCTTCAGAATAGTTGCAGTTTCACGTTGAAAAAAAAACCCCAAGCAGTTTTCCAAGGCACACCTAGAGAAAATTAACCCTTCTCATCCAAGGAGAAAATGTGTAGTTCATTGATGTTCAGTATCCTTAATGAAGCATAGTACTGTGTGATTTTTCGCGTTTATGAATTGAATTGCAAAAACAAAGTCCTTTGAAAATTCCTGTTTTAAATCCCGTAATAAAGTCCAGTTCTAAGAGGAACTGAACACCTGCAGCTCTCAGTAACCCTCTAGTGGCAGCTGAAGTGTTTTACAGGATATAAATAAACACTGAAGGAGCAAGTACTTAAGTTGTAAAGCTAGTAACACAGCTATTTGGTTAAAATACATTTTAAATTTTTCAGCTGATGTTTGTAAAATGCACAGACACCTTATACAGTCAATAAGAATGAAGAGGTTACATACCAGGTCTTGGTTGCATTGCTGGACATTTAGAAGAACATTTGTAATCAAGGCTGTTCACAACAAAAGTCAGATTAGCAACTTTGCTGTCAACATAATGTTCCACATTGTTCATATTTATGTGGCTCATCTTCTCTAAACGACCCTGAAGTGTCTGAATCTGGCTCTTTGCATTTTTCAAGCTGGTTGCCATTCTGTTAACTTTGCTTTGCAGTTCCTTTACTCTGTTATCTTGGATTTTGTTGTTTTCTGCTGGAGTTTCTGCATCAGGTAGCAGGAATTCATTTCTATTATTTCTTTCTTGGTTGTCATCTGCCTGCAGCTTGCAATCTTGGCAGCATTTCTTCAGCTTGTTTACTGCTTCTTTAAGGGTCTGTACTTCTTTGAGAGTCTTTTCAAGCATTCTGAATTCTTTGGGTAACTGGATGGTCATTGGAGGCAGATTTATCTGATATGGACAATCCTCTCCATCACATTTCCGATTAGTTTTGAGCTTTATAGGACAAGTCTCAGTAGCTTTTTCTTCTTTAGCATCCTCTTCATCTTCTAAAACAACTGCAAAGACATTTGTTAAAGCAAGGAGAGCTGTCAAGATTAAGTAAATGAGCAGCTTCATCTTCACAGAGAAGCTAGCAGTATGAGGAAGTATGCAAAAGTGGAACAACTTTGTAAGGGCAGCTTGAAGCCTGTGAGTTATCAGACTGCCTACACTGTTCTCAGAAATGGGTGGGAGTGCTTGCATCACGAGTGATTAATAGCAGAGCAAAGTAGGTAGTGCTTCCAAGAGTAGCACGTTTCAGTGAGTGTTCCTGACTCAGAATTAATGTATGCAAGCAAAATGATGAAATGTGTGTGTGCTGATCACTTATGCAGTTTAATTTAATTAATTGTACATGTATTTCCTTTTATTTTTTGGGAAAAAAAAATCACTTAGCTCTGTGTTATATCAGTTGCCTTAATATTTGAGTGTTCTAAAAATGCTTTTCAGAACTAGATTGTAGTTTTATCATAGCAGGTGGAAAAGGTGAAAAACTGCCCCTTCCCCAGTTTGAGGTTTATCACAGCCATAGCTTCGCTTATGCTCAGTTCCCTTCTTCCCAAAACTTTAACTGAATAGATGTATTAAGGAAAATTATTTAAATCCCAGAGTATGTTGAAACACACATACGGTTTTGGTTCTAAAGATTTTTCAGGGGTCACAGACTAAGGAGGATGAACAGCACTTTCTTCTTCCCATTTTGTTTAGCACTGCTTAGAATAGTTATCTGGGATATTCATGATTTGTATGACACATCACAGTTAAAGTTCACTGTTACCTGATTCTGAGTACCTCTTATAAAACCTTTCTAAGTGAAGGGAATGGAATTTAAGACACCTTCTCCACCCCCTGCTCTTTGATGCATGGATCCAAGCTGTTGGCTTGACTATTCAGAAAGCCCAAAGCATATCCTGGTGTTCTGAATAATGTCCTGAATTCTAAAGTAAGGCAGAGAGCTTGGGAAGGAGCTCCCATGGGCCCATCAGTTTGTGGTATTCTTTTCTGTATTCCTGATTTTCAGTTTCTGCTTTTATTTTTATTGTGCCTTGTATCAGCTTTAAGAGTTAATCATGTACATGACTAATCACACCAAATGGAATACTTCTATTGTAGGTGATGTTTGCTGTGTACTTCCTCATTTTTACTCTACAGCCACCTTTGCCATTCTCACATGGTGCCGATGCACTTTTAATGTTCAGTGTCATTTTCCTTGTGCCCCCAGACAAAGCTATATGAACATGTCTTTGTGCATTCCTAGCTGTCAAGAGCCAAATAACTAGCATGAGTAAAGGGTTTTCACACCAGTTTTTGTTTAATTAGTCCAATCCGAACCATTTATTTCCCTAAACACTAATTGAAATTACTCATAATACAGATTAAACATTAAACAGACATTAGTCACACACATAAACTGTAAGTTCATGATCTCTGGAATGTTACTAGCTTTTTTAGAGACCACAGGTTTATATTGATAGCACAGGAGGGAAGCTTGTCTAACCTGCTACAACAGTTCCTTTGGATTCCTGCATAGCACAATACTCTGGGCACTTTCTTGGGAAATGGGTTTTGAATTTACCTTTCCTATATTCTAAGTGAACATCCCAGAACCTGGCATGGTGCTTTTAGTTACGTGGCAAAACTGTATATCTCTCCCATTCAGATAATGTTAGTTCCCTAGCAATGAGGTGAAGGACCCCCAGCTTGCATCTAAGATACTGACACCACTTTGGTTTTATTAAAAATGCATCAAAACTGAAGTGTTCATAACAAATCAAATGTGTAATTTTAATTTGTGAGTAAAATTTTAAATTTTTTCGTTTGATTAATAGGATCCTAGATTTTTTTTTTTCTATCAGTCTAAAATCAGGTATTTACAGAGCATTTTACTCCTGCATGGCTCCTACTGTCAAACTGAGTAAAGCTATACCAGCCTCTTTTGATGGGCTTTAGAAATATAGTTGAATTCCTAAATCCTTGTTATTTGGGAAGCCATGTTCCCCCCCCACAGTGTTGTTTGTTTGGTTTGCAGTGAACTCTGCTATCTGCTGTGGGACTTGGACTGGAAAAACTATTCTGTATCTGTAACATTTTTAATAATTGTCCTTGCTCCGCATCTTATGAATTGCCTGGAAATGTTTAAATGCATATCAAATGCGTTATAATTTATATATTATAATATATGACTGTTGTGCTGCATTGAAAACCTAAAATATCATTAGAACTTAATAACTTTAAGAAGGGCAGAGATTTCTAGTGATGCTAAATGTCAAAGAAAAGAAAGTTCAGATAGTAATGTGAGGTATCTGAGCTTTCCAAACATCTTTGTCCTGAACCTTAATCCATTATATACCTTCATTTAGGGATAGTTACTTCCTCCTTTGGATGAGATTTCTATAATACTGGGGTGCTCTGTTATCCTCCTGTTTTTGTTAATAGTCTGATGTTCTGCTGCTAGGCTATCAGTGGTCTGTTTGGAGCCTGGAAGTTCCACTTCTGCATCAGGTATCTGTGTGCTTCTACCTGGAGAAGCCTTGTAATTGAGGACTGGTTGTCTTGTTCTGTTAGGGAATGTCCATTCCCAACAATTTGTCATCTTTCTTCTTCCATCAGGAACTCAAAGTAGTATGCTACAGCCTTATTTTGTGTTTTGTGCCTCTCATCTTCCTTGGGATAAATGAAGCAAACTCTCAAAAATGAGTTTTTCACAAGTCTTTACCCTTTGAAAGGGCACTAAGCAATCTTAAACAGTAAGATGCTGATTCAGCATAACTAATGGCAGAAATATTGGATCAGATCAAAACTGAGAACTGCAGTTTGTAAACAAAGTTTCTTTCCAGATGGGGCTTTTCTAGATCCCTAGAGTGTTCTGTATAATACTTCAAGCTTTAAAGTAGTTAAGCAATGCAAACATGTTAGTAGTTAAACATGCAAAAGCCAATCTTTTTCAGCTGTGAAAAAGATCTAACTGAAGATCAGCTGATAGTCACAAATGAGAATTTTCTACCAAGGTCTTTTGTTTGGTTAAAGGTCATTTTCTTGTAGCTTTTCATCTCTTTTAGTCTTCATCTTCATTTTAGGAATCTATTTTTCCTTCTATGGATTGAAGAGATATCTTAATCTCAGAGACATACCTTCCTAAAGATAAAGAAAATAACTGAGAGCTTGTGATATTCTTAAATTCTACTGAAGACTTTAATTCTGTTGCCAGAACTACCCGGTGGTTGCAAGGTTAAAGAAGTAATATATTTTGGTTTAGCAGACTTGTCTGAGGACTGTTTACTCAGAGTTTATCAAAAGCAGCATGAACCATTTCCCATGATTTTTTAGAGCAAGGTTTTTTTCCTGGCAGATAATGGAATGTAGGTCAAATAGAAAACAACAAAGTTAAGACTGTAGGCAGATATTAATTTACCTAGTGACTATGGCAACTTAAAACATGACAGCTTGCCATCTGTTTGGTTTCTGGCTTTGTCTTGGGACTTAACATCTACTGCAGATGAGTTGTTGCAAAATGTCCACATTTGTGTAAGCAGTTCAAATGATTGATACGAACAAACCTGAAGCGCATCTAGGTTCATTCATATAAATAATTTTGGAGGCAGAGGTAGGATGTATCAAAATTCAACTGCTGCAGTAATATTTTTGATTTTTTTTTTGTAGACTTCAGTGATTCTGTGTTACATTTGGTTGAGATGAAAAGTAATTAATTTTCAGTTTTTCCCACAATGTGGAATATATACCAAAAGTTCATACTAGAAACAAATTCTGATTTAGAAGTGGTTTTGATTAATTCAATTGTTTTATTTTTTAATTCAGTAGTCATTCTTCATGCAAGCAGTCTTTATGTTGTCCGCTGGATTGTGTGACTATCTGTTCAACTTCCTCATGCGTTGATGAGAACACATCAGGACACAGAAAGGCAGGCAGTCCTATTCCATTTGATTTTAATTGTTAATACTCTTATTGAGATACAGATTACATAGGACTAGTAACCACATGGATTTCCTATCTGTTTAAGTTGGTCTTTGTTTTATTTATGAATTACAGCAACAGGTAGAAATGAAACTCTGCCATAGAATGTAAATAGTAGATAACATATTTATATAAGTAGTTGTAAATGCAATACGTATTACAAAACTCATGATTAAAGAATGTCACTCCTTCTGTTAAGGTGAGGACTATATTTGTAAAGAAAGAGATCCTTTAAAGTAAGTTCCTATTTGTTCTGTTTCTCCTATGACACCTGAAGATCTGCCTGCCCCAAATCTAGAATTTACTGCTGAATATTTCCTTTATCTGTAGCCATAGAAGGTGATGTAGTTGGCTAAGTGTATGGAGAAAAAAAAACAGCATACCCTCTTAAGAATGGTGACAAGCGAAATACAAAAGTCTCTCCAACTCCAATAAAACCAGCTGGTGTAAGACTGTACTGATTACTCAGTATCCTCCTGAGATTCACAGCCACACAGGAGGCAGCAGGAAAGCTGTCTCCTTTCCTGAAATGCCTATCTTACTAGTCTCTTATCCTCGCTCTTCTGCTGAGCCATGCAAGACACAGTTGGCCAGATGCAGTATTTCCTCACCCGCTGTATCATCTTGATGGTGGTTGATTTGGGTATTTTCCATGTAGGGGTTGCTTTTTCCCATGAACTGGGGACAAAACTACTGTTATGATTAAATTAATGAGTAGGTGGCTACTACGGTTATTGATGATCCAGTCAATAACAAGTGGTTCCAGAGCCTCTGCAGGCAGCTCTGGGCATAGCTGCCTTCTAGCAACAGCGTTTCTGGGATGCCAGCACAAGCACCAACGATGGTAAGAGCATACTAGGCAGTAATTGCCACTGCAGTCTTTTTAATTTCAGTCTTGTGACAGTCACCCCTTTGAACCCTCTCATTTATGCTAAGGCTGTTTACATTATTTGTACAGACTGAAAACTGTTCTGAACTTCTAGGCAGATCAGAGCAAGTTTTCCTCTGTATCTTTAGGGCAAGTTTATAATGAAAAGGTGGTGTAACCCTCTCTGGTAGGGTGAATAATTAAATGAAGGAAAACAAACATAAGATGCTACAAACATAAAAAAATTTGTAAGAAATTGAGATACAGCTTCTATTCTTTCATTTGCTCTATTATGCTGAAGTACTGCAATACATGAATTGTGCCATTCTTAAGAGGAGACACTTCAGAGGTTCTGTCTTCCCATCCATTATTATGCTATTTAATGTACTCATGGCACAGGCAAAACTACACCACTAGGCATTATCCTGATTATCTGGAACACAGACACCACAGGAATCACTCAGGCACTTCTAGCCACACAGTCTATCATATTTGATTATAAATTAAGTTTATTGTAATAAACATAGTGCTAGAATTTTATTTTGTCCTTCTTTGCAGAGATAAACTTTACCAGCAAAAGACAGAAAAATGTACAAACTACTTTCCCCCCCAAGAGGAAACTATTTCTTGCAGAGAATATATGTAAACCCACCATACTTACAATGTCCAGGAACTACACAGGGACTATAAAGGCACCTATTAAACTAAACTTTAATTCATAATGTCTCTACTAGGAGTGACAGATATTTCAAAACAAATCAACAAGCTCATTTTCAGCATTAAAGGATTAATGGGAGAATTTCCCATGCCTTGGGAAAGAATTAATGATATTATTTTTCCTAGTTCTTATTTGTTAGTTTTAGGTTTTTCAGCAGTTTTTCATTAAAGAATGCCTGGCTGATCCATCTTTAATTAGAAAAGTAAAGTTGCAGAAACGCTGTGTAAGGCAATGCAGTGCTATATCTACTGTAAGTAGGTTTATTAATGTTTTTCATGTATACCTTTACCCCTACTCCGTTTTGTCTTGTTTATGTAGCATCATCTGCATATAGCCTTTTTAATGTGAAATACTCTGTTGTAATTCAGTATAAATGGTATGTCCATTTAAGTGAGCGCATATTAATAATTTCTCAGGCTCATTATGCCCTCACTCTATAAAATAATGATACACTACATTTAAAAAGTGCACGCTATCTTATTATTCATTACATTTATGGTTTTCTTGGAACAGGAAATAGGACAAAACAATTTGTGAAGCACTTTGTGAAAAACAAAAAAATCACTTTCTTCAATTATTTAAATTGTTTTAGCTTCCACATAGAAATTACTTAGGTGATTTTTTTCCCTGTAAAAATAGAACTTTTAATAGAAAACAGATTTATATATAGATTTGATTTTATACAAATATATTTGTTACTTTGTTATAATCTTGCTCATCACAAACATCAGGAGAGAAACGCCTGACTGCATTCGTGCAACCAATGGCCTCATGACTTCAGATATTGTTGTTTATCACCTAAATTAAGTGCTGAGAAAACTCAGTGACAAATCTTTTTGCACTGAGAGGCTAATAAATACGCTTTACTGGGGACTTCCCATATTTATCCTAAAAAATCTACTGCCTGTCACTATGTGCGTAGTTACATATGGGATGGATTCCACCTTATTTTTTAACTCTAATGACAGGATTAATTTAAAAATCCTACTGCAATTTTCTTTACCTTCTACCATCGTAACCTTTCTCTGGAATAATGACTTAAGGCGTATAATTCCCTAAATATCTGCAGTATAGCTGTTCCTGTCTGTACTTAACATGTTTCTCAGCGTACAAAATGGAGTGCAAAATTGCATTGAAATACTGATAACTACAATTTATGTTGGAACTAAATATCTACAGTCTTAAATTAGTGATTTTTATCTTCTTGTCTTAAAATACTTAGAAGTATGTGCTGAAGCCTGAGATATTGTTGAGTAGAGAAATTCTAGTTAATTTTAGAAGTGTTGGTCTTCTATAAATCTATGAATATTTATAACATGTTGAAGAATAAGTGATGTAGATGATAGAATAAGAAGTGTAGTAATGCTATTTACTAGTCATGTATAAATTGTGATGCAACACTTCATGTTAAAAACAGAGTTTAGGTCATCCAAATATCTGATGCTTAGTCTGGGCTAGTTAGTCAGTTTTGGCTCCCTCTGTTTGTCAAAGGCAAGTAAGAGCCTCACTGAGGATGTTTCTTGTTTCATATAACTGCTGGAAAGCAATCTGAAATAATTTAATGAGTTAAAAATTATTATTAAAAAGAATCAGAATCTTATATTCACTGGTTTCATTATTGTCCTCCAGTCTCGCATCTCTATATTCCTTATGCTTCCTAACATCTAAAGGGAATACATTTCACTCTTTAACTGCATGGTTTGGAAAAAAAATATGCGAGACAAAGTAAGGTAGTCAATGTTTAGACTCAGTATACTTCAGGACAAGTCATTATCTTCTTTTGTGTAAAAAGTAAAGAGAGCTGTTGATAAATCAGCAGAATAAAGAGACTACCTTCTAACTGATGCAATAGTTATTCAGCCACTGCATCCTTACTCAATCACGGCATTTTCAAAGTTTGACAGGGCAGAGCCCTGAGGTAACCTGGTCTAAAATTGAAGCTGTCCCTGCTTTGAGCAGGAGGTTGAACTAAATGGCATCCAGAGGTTCCTTCCAGCCTTAATTTTTCTGACTCAACTCCACTTTTGTATTACATGGAGTTTATTTTTTGCTTTACTCTATGTTATAATAAAAATTGTATAAACAAAGCATTCTGGAAAATGAAGTGCATGCTTCAAGCCCTGGAGCAAAAGTGGTGAAGGTGGTAAAAACTGTCCTAGGTATTGTTCAGGGAATCAGATGAATTTGTCACAGGTGTCCTTAAAACCATTACATTCTCTGACATGGGGGCCAGCAGGTTTTAGAGCAGGTTTATTGTGTGGGTTTTTTTAAGACAAACCTATTGTCACAGAGGTTACAAATACTACCTCTATAGACTTTTAATTGTTTTTCCTTCATTTTTGTGTGCCCCATCTTGAAGTAGCCAGGACATGATTTTCAGAAGTAATGAGAAGTCATAGAAATTCTCAGAAATTAAGAACAATATGAACTATTATATTTGGCTGTTTAAGAAGCCAAGTTAGTATGCTACTTTTTAGTTAGCTAACTATATTTTCTTTGGTTTACTGTTAGCGTATCACTGTCGGCTCTAGTTGATGGCAGCAGTGATGCTAAGGATGTGGAGCAGATGCTCCTTGTTTTCCACTTCTGTGTAGACAGTTCTTCACTGTTCTGGCACAAGTGCTAGCTCAGTACTGAACTTGCTCTGCAGCAATGGCCTGACCTTAAGGAGAGGCCTTCAGTTCCCTTAGTGCATTATCATGGGTCCAAGCTTTTGTCTAGGTAATCTGGAGATACCAGACACAGGCAAACCAAACACCAGCAGACATCCCTAGCTCACCTCATCTAAAGGATGAACTAGATTCTGTGAAGACTGATAGCCAGCAATATGGATAGAAATGCAACAGTCATAGCATGGGTTCAGCATGTTTGTACCTGTTGCTCACCTGCAATGTAGAAATAACCCCTGAAAAGGCAATAGGAGATGGTGTTGCCTTCTCCCCAGACTAAGAAACACCTGAGCTATGTAGTAAGTGTCCAAACACTGAGTACTCAATGAGGATTTTGACAGAGGATACAAAGCTTTCTACTCAAAGAGGAGAACTTACCCTTTTTCTTACCTGAATGTTTAAATATTATCCACAATAGGTAAAAAAGCTCTTAAAAAAAAAAAAAACAACAGTACAGAGAGGAAATTCCAAACCTCTGGCCAGAAGAGCCATTTGCCAAGTGGCTAATACTGTACTGAAATCCCGAGTGCATGCAAACTATAAAATATGTTTATTCCTTGATATCATTCTGTTCTTGCAAAAGAGTTGTTGGATGAGACCTTTCAGATGTTTGAAAAAAAACAAAATTAATATAAAATGATGAATATTCTATGTGTTATACTCTAAGTAGAGTCACAGTGTCTTGTTATAATTACAAAATCTACAGCTTAGAAGGAAGAGATGGAAAGTGTTATTATTTCATTTGAGCTTAGAATACATTTTAGTTATTTTGCAGTGTCTGCAAAGATAATTAGAAACATGTGTTAGCTCCATCATTTCTCTGAAATGCAGAGGTTCTAGGGACTGTTGAAATTGTTTCCTAGGAAGCCTTCAAGTGTTTCACTTTCATAAAAAATTATGAGTAATTTTATGTTAATCAATACTTTCTTAGTGGTGGCTATATTTATCTTCGGTACTTTTCTTGATGCTTTTTATCAAAAGAGTGTGAGGAATTAGATCGGCATTCAGATTGTATCATCTTTTTACATTTAAAATTTGGCTTAGTTTTATCCAGTTTTGGAGACTCCCAAAAGAAGCTTAAAAAACCTTGAAATTCAAAACAGGGAATACCAGAGTTCTTAGATTTCTTATTTATATCACATTTGAGCTACAGAGAACTTGTTTTGAAATTTCAGGTGAGTTCCTTGGTCTGTTGCTTTGAGCTCACTGTCAGAAAGGTTTGAATGTAATCTGTTAAAATGGTGAATGCAAAAGCCTGCTGCACTGAATGTGGGAGTGAAGAGGTGCTGATGTAGTTAGGGCCAAGTTCACTAGTTTTGCTCACATGGAAGAGTACCTCATTTATCAGGTGGGTCCTCTCCCTTCCATAGTTTTAATTCCCATTCATGTTCTGATATCTTCTCTTTATTACCAACATCTCATCTACATCTGCCTTCCAGCCTGGGAGAAACTACTGTGGTCCTACATCCAGGGGCTAGTGGACCTGAAATTGAGCTGGAAGGCTATAAAAAAAAATCTCCCTCAGATTGTGTGTAACCTCTGATTGTGCTCACTTTTTCTTGGAATTTTCTTCGAAAGATTTTGGGGAGAGTTTTTATGGGGAGCTGTTGGTAGCAAGAAAATATGAACTTATTACTGCTACGGGTATAGAGAAAGTTATGCAGGTGTAAAGAACATCTGTTTGAGGAGAAATATTTTCTGTTTTTCTCATGGATTCCTGTATTTCAAAGCCAGAGCCAGAAAATGCATCTTTTCTTGCTAGAAAAATATGAAGGATATGCCCTTCCCTTTTCCCTTTTCAGCAAAATATTCTTCCACAGTCTTTATCATAGAAGACAATTATCCAATACCTTATTTCATGGGAGTTTTCACTGATTAAAGGAAACAAATTTGTTTTAGAATTTGGGTTTGGTTTTGTTTTATGTTTTGTTTTTCTGGTAGAAAAGCCAAACTTCAAATAGTGAAGCAACATGAAAAAATGTAACAAAGTTAGAAAATTACACTCATGTTAATCTGTTAGAGATGAGTGTGTAGTAAAAGAAAGGGTAACTTAATAGGATAACATAAACATAACAGACATTTTAAATCAAAAGGGAAAGATACAACTAAATCCAGTAATGAGATACATACTTCCATACTGTTTATGTGGTGACATTTATGGGAGTACGGGGAAAACGAAAGGAGAAAGTTGCCAAGCAACCATCCATTAACAGCCAAATCTTCATCCAACTTTCCAATAATTCTCCATTTAAACAAGGAAAATTTATTTTAGTTTATCTAGATGATCTATCAATTTGCAGTGTGTTTAAAAATGTTTGGGGGTCTCAGTTCATTCTGACATATAAAGAGGAAGAAAAGCAGAAAAAGTCAAAATACAGTTAAGTACAACTGACATGGAAAGGGACTGGAAGACTCAACAGTTATAGAATATTTAGCTGACTATATTCCAAACTCCAGATTTGAGATCACCAGTATAACAAAATTATCTCAGTTCTTTCCAGGGCATTATTGTTAACAGAGGACTGAGAAAAGACATCCTCAGTTGCTATTCACAAGCTCTTTTTTTCCCCTCACTACTCCATCTCCTCACTCGTTATCTTCAGTGTAGCAGCAGAATTAGTTGAACTAAGAACTACCATTTTACTTACCTCACCAACGTGAGAGCCTCAAAGCTATAAAGTGAACTATGAGTGTGTCTTGGGGGGATGGGGGAGGAGTGAAATGTAACTTCTTTTTTAAACTTGGGACATTAGTCTCATACATGGCTTTTTTTTTTTTTTTTGTAGAAATGTGGCTAATACAGATCAAACTGACCAGAAGAAAATTATCATATACCTGCATTTAGAAATGTTATGTTTGTGTATGTGTACGTAGGCTTACATATAGATGCTGTTGGCTATTTTGACATTGTTTTCTTTGTGTGTTCCTGAATGATGACTTTGTTTTGAATTAACTTGCAAGCTTACTTCCCTAAAGTTGAAATCTGGAAGCTCTAATATTTGTTACAGTCACTGTTGCCAAAGTATAGTGTTTTTTGAGTTAACCCAGAACTTATTCAAACATATGTTGTTTAAACTCAAGCATTTTTACAAATAATAAGAGTTAGGAATATTTTCTATTTTTTTACACTGAATTTCCTTGTTGCTTCTATTAGGAATTAATCAAATTAATCAGTGTAGTCTTTTGTTACATGTGCAAGATGGGCCATTTTGAGATTTCCACACACACACACCCCTAATCTTTCCAAGACCCTTGGCATTAGATTTCACAGGAATCTAGGGACTTCAATACTGACCATTATACAAGACATTAATGCTCTCTGGCAAGCATTTCTTTTCTTAAAGTCTGATGTGTTAGGTACCTTGTACAAGATGTCTCCTTCCATACAGCCTTCGGTCATGTAAATTTGTAATTTGCCTGCAAAACCAAATTTATTCTAGATCAGGTGAAAAGCATCAGGGAAGTGAGTATTCACTTAATCCATGTCAAGTAGATTTTTTTAATTCACTTGTATTGTGCTGCATTTTAAAACATGGTTCTGCTAACTACTGTATATGCCTTTTATAATGGAAATTGTGAACATAGGATAAATTTTATTTAATAGCTGGTAGATGTAATAGGCAGAAACATTTTTACAAAGTTAAGATAATGCAATTGTTGCCCTTAGATTACAGTTTTCCAAATGGTATTTTGATGGCTAAAGAGAGACTTAGTAGCTAATATTGTTCTTCATTGTTCTCCGCTGTAAGCTATTCATCCTTGCAGACAAAAATATGTCAAAGATATGTGAGGAGATGATCTGGAATGGAACATCAGAGGCAGAAACATATCTCCACAGACAGGGAATGGGCAAGATTTGTGATTACAAGCCAAGAAGGCCAAATGTGCATGTTTCCGTGCAATGGAATGAAGTGTGAAATATTCTGAGCAGAGACTATACAGGAAAAATTGTTTTAATAGTTACTGTAACTTGCCATTGAGCTAGAGGATGTCTATGGCCACAAGAGGCAGTTTGCTTCAGGAATGTGAATAGCCTATTCAGAAGATGGAAGGACAATCAATTTCTTGACTCTGATTCCATTCTAGATATTAGTAAGAACCAAAGTCATCCCAGCTGGAAAACTACTTACTTCTCAGCCCACCTGAGGCCAAACATGTCAGATTATCCTTTATACTGTTCACTGAGTAGTGGCTCTAAAAGAATTTGACCCTTACTCATTTTCAGTATCTTTTGCAAAAAGCTTTTACTCATTTTCTGCTGTCTGTGCACAGCTGTACTTCCAGGTCCAGGTGGGTACCTACTGTCATTCCAGTCCTATCTCTTATTTTTGTTATCAATAGGCAATGTATTCAGGGACTGGAAGTTTCCTATTCATCAGCACAATAGAAATGTGTAAGGAAAACAATTACTAGCCCCATTCTGGGTGTTCAGTGAATTTCTAGGAGCATCCATTGATTCAGCTAAAATAATTTCTGAGGTTAACTTCATTTACATGTCACTTGCTATCACCTGTGTGGGAAAGGCAGCTTTGAAAGCAGTATGTGTCTGTATATCAGGGATATATCAGTATATCCCTCATCTGGTTTTATCACCATAAATAACACAGTTTTTCTACAGCAGATTCATGCTTTTCCTTCCTCCTTCCATATTTCTTCCTTTCACGTGGTTGCCTCTTCCCCTTCTGCTTTCCCAAGCATTTTGGAGACAGTGTGCTGGGCTTTAAATAACAAATCCTGGGATCAGGGTAGCCCAGCAATGACTCTGTTGGCTCTCTGAATAAAGTTGTGGTAATGGGAACTATCTGGTGATGATAGTTTTCGCGGAATTCTCACTCCCTTTGACATGCTGCTATGCTATCCATACTCTCTGTCCTAAGTAGTCCTCAAATCTATGTATCTTCACATTGTGTAGGACCAGCCTTATTGGAATAGAGCTTTTAGCTTTGAACTGAACTGAGAAATTAAGTATAAAAGGTGTAAAAAGCTTATGGATATAAAGGAGAAGACATAGCCTCAGGGGCAAGTAAGTTTATTTCTGCAGAAGCGTTGTCAAGCATGGCATAGGTCTGCAGCAGGAAGCTAAGTGGTAAGAAAAACTGGAAGTCACAGATATAGATCGGAAGAGCAGAAAGGACGATAGTGAGGTACCACCCAAATAGCACAACTATGCCTACATATGATGCTAAGAAATAAATGGGTTGAGATATGGCAATATTTTCTTTCTCACAGAAGAGCTAGTTAGTATTGTGAACTTCAGTGAACAGTATCTTCAGATCATAGAGGATGCTAAAATAAATATTTGAGATCTGCTTATCTTTAATCTCATGCAAACAAATGGAAGACAGATCTCTTTTCCTTTTCTCAGGGCCTTAGATAACAAAACTTATCTTTGCTACCATGAAATATTTTGCAGTAGATATAAAAAAACCCCAATCATAAATCAAACAGTTATCAACAAAATGTGTACTTCCTTTCACATATTAACCTGGGTTCTGATTCTTGACTGTAGGACTCATTCTGGATAGTTTCTCCTGAATATTCAAGAAAGTGGCATCTGCAGAACAGCCCACATAGGAATCTCTAAAATGGCCCGTAGTTCAGCTTAAAAAAAGGCCTTTCCCTGGATGCCTTGTTAAATATAAGGGTTGAATATGACTTTAATGCTACAGTAACTTTATTAGTTATTTCAGGAGACCTGCACAACCAGTTCTTATACAGGTTGCAGATTTGGCTGGCTGCTCCAAAAGGCTAGCTATGGACTTTTGTAGTCAGATCACCTTACATTTTTAACTTGGGTTTAACCTGATTCTCCTTACCTGTAACCAAAGGAGGTGAAGAAAAGGCTTTCTAAAGAAATATCACACAGAAATAATGTGGCCAGCAGCACCAGGGCACTGGTTGTCCCCCTGTACTGGCCACTGGTGAGGCTGCACCTCGAACACTGTTTTGTGCCCCTCACTTCAGGAGGGATGTTGAGGTGCTGGAGCGTGTCCAGAGAGGGGCAACGCAGCTGGTGAAGGGTCTGGAGCACAAGTCTGGTGAGGAGCAGCTGAGGGAACTGGGGCTGTTCAGCCTGGAGAGGAGGAGGCTCAGGGGGGACCTTACTGCTCTGTACAACTCCCTGACAGGAGGCTATAGGCAGGGGGGGTGTCGGTCTCTTTTTCCCAAGTAACAAGTGGTAGAATGAGAGGAAATGGCTCCTAGTTGTGTGAGGGGAGGCTTAGATTGGATATTAGGAACAATTTATTCACCCAAAGGGTTGCCAATCATTGGAACAGCCTGCACAGGGAAGTGGTTGGGTCACCATCCTTGGAGGTATTTAAAAGATGTGGCACTTAAGGGACATGGTGTAGTGATGGACTTGGCAGTATTAGGTTTACAGTTGGGCTCGATGATCTTAAAAGTTTTTTCCAACCTAAATGGTTCTGTGATCCTAATTTTATAAATGCAGGGGATTAATATAAACTCTAAAGGTGTTCATCAGTATACAGATGTTAACAAAATCGATAACTTCAAGTGTAGTTTCCTCAAAGAGATGTTTATAAATTTTGTGTCTTCCTAATGAGTCTAGTTGATGCACCTTCATACATGGAACTGCATTTTTTCATGTTCAGAATGAAATTTTACTACTTTTTGCACGTGTCACCGAGGAAAGAGTCAATGCTGCTAAGTGTCACATGCCTGGATTCTGCACTGACTCGTATATGAACATTATGGTTTGCTAGAGAGCTGCTGAAGTAAAGATGCTGGCATTAGTCATGGGAATCTTGAGTTCAGACTTTTATTATTCTTGCTGTCCTGAAGCTGTTTCACAAGGCTGTTCTCAGCCTGATTTGACCCAGGTTCCATAACAGACTTGTAATTCACTTTCTCTGCAATACTGTGTGTTGGATCAAGGCTGTGATTTTATTTGCAGTTCTACAGTTTGAAAATATCCATATTTGTTGAACTATTCTGTAAATTAAGAAATCATGCCAACTTTCATTTGTTTGAATTAGACTTTATTTATCAGATACTGCAAAAATACAAATTTTCCACTTTGCTTTTTGAACTTTATATATCCAATTTTGAGTAAGTTGAATTTTACATTTAATGTAGTAGGTAATTGACGAATGCTAAACTTATTTTAATGTCCCATAATTGTACATATCTTTTTTTACAATCTTTTGTTACAGTCTGTCCTGTTCCCTTTTGAAAAGGAGCAGAGGGTAGTGCTTATCACACTAACTAAAGCTGTCTAATTGTTTTCCTCTGTCTCAGCTGTCTATAGTTGTGTCTTAACATGATATTATAAAATTTTTGGATTCTGAAGGTTGTTTTTGTTCTCTCCCTGCTCAGCAAATTTGAGTCTTGGTGAGGACTCTTGTACTACTGTACTGCTAGGAAGTGTGTTTCTTCACTGCTGTCAACTGTATGTTTCACATACAAGTATCAACAAGAATGCCTGTGAAACACCCATGAAGCCATCAGGTTTTGGCATTGTTCTGCTGGGAGTTTCTGCCACTGTTTTTTTCCCTCTGTCAGAATTCTTTCAATATGCTTAGGGGAACAAACAGCAGCAGCAACCATAAACATGAAATGCCTATGCTAAAATATTCAGCAGTTCTTTATAGTTGAAAAATTGCTCTCTATTTATAAATGTGTATACATGTTTATGTACAGTATTTCAGAGTTTATTTCTTGGCCTCTATGATGTTTACAGTTGTTTCACAATGTTTTGACTCCTCCATAAAGGGATCTTGAAATTGCTTTTTTTTCCATAAGCAAATAAGCCACTGAAATCTCTCTTAAAAGTCAGAATGTTCCTGAAGGAATTCCAAACAGCACTGAAGAAAGTCATAAACTTGCCAGTTTAAATTTCACTACCTTTATAGACATGACTTTTCAAAAGGTGGATACCCACAATATAACATTTTCATATCTCACCACAATTACAAAAACAAATTTTATTTTTCTTAACTGTCAGCTTTCTGCCTTTGGAATACAAAATTGCTCTGGTTGTTTCATTGGAGAAATCTGGTATATACTATTGAAATATTCTCAGATTTTCTTCTCAACTTTATTACAGTTTTGATTATTTATAATAATTATCTTTAAAGAGAAAGGTCTCCCATATGTTATGTGAAAGGCTGAATGATGTGAAAACCGACTAATTTGAGATGGGTTCTGCATCTTTGGCAGCTGATACGGGTTTTATAATGATTTTGTCCAACAGCAGAATACAATGTTCTCTTCATAATAGTTATTCTGCATAATAATTAATCTAGAAAGACCTGCTGGTGCCAGGTGACCATTTGCAGAAGTTGGCAATCTTTCTCCCAAAATTTTGGACTAAAGTACTGTGATACTGATTTATCTCTTCATTTAATCTACAGCGAACCTGTGAAGGAATTCTTGAATTCCTCCACATATGTTCAGTCTCCACTTTCTGCTGTGGTTTGCTCTGCAAATACTCTATGGCTCTCCTATGTCACTATGTCTTCTGTGTGCCTCAGAAGTCCTTCCCCTCTCTTCCCTCTGTAAGATGCTTATTGCCTCTCTTTAGTCATCCCGTATTTCTTACTTAATTCTCCTGAAGTCGTTTCATGCTGCCTTCATGCAAAAGGTCAGTACTTTAAAACTCTTTGAATATGCAAAATTCTTAAGATACTGTTATGCCAGAAGATGGTTTTGGCAGCAATTAACTGGCATTTGATATAATGACAAGTACCAACCTAATAAACATTACTGTCTTATCAGGGTATCAAGAGCGTTGGGTACCCTTGTATTCCACCTCCCATTTCCCTCTTCCATCTTGGTTGGCATTTTCACACACCTTGGACAGTTCTGATGATTGATGCCTGGGAACATAATTCTCAAGTGCTGGACTGACATAGTAAACACAAAGTGAACTTACATGAAGTTATAGTAATTTCATGACATAGGTCTCATCTCACTCAGAAGCAGTTAATAAATGACATTGATCTAGCTGTTCCTAATGCAAGAATCTTAAAGAGATTTCTGTTCCTAAATGAAGGCTATGAAAGTGGGATTTTCTCAAATATAATTGTAGGAAAGTTATCTTTTCCAACAACCCTCTTTGTTCCAACTTTCTTTTATTTCTCTGTTTATTAAAAAAACTGTTACCTAATTTGAAAACGGACTTTCTTCAGGATAAAGCTTATACCAAGCTATTATTATAAAATTTGTATTTTAGCCTCTTATAAAGCTCCTTCTTTTGGGGAAGAAAAAAGGGATTCACACACTGTACTAGGGATCAAAATACAGCTTGAATCCTGTGGGTTTTATTATTACTCTTGAATTTGTTCACTTGGATATTTTTCAGGGTCATATTATTTTAGCAGAGGTCACAGATACTAAAAATGCAACCTGGTATGTAACTGAAATGTTAGTACTACGTAGGAGCTCTAACATGAAAAGATCTCATAATAATATTTTTTTCCATTATTTTTCTGCCTCCACGGCTTTTCTATCACGTTTTCTGATTTTCTGTGGTTTGGGGATTTATTTGTAGAGTTTGGTTCTGTTGTTGTTGGTGGGGGTTTTTTTTGTTTTTTTTTTTTTTTTTTTAAGGTGAAATTTATTT
>JAVJGJ010000057.1:75896587-75926520 GCA_035590215.1 Microhierax caerulescens | reverse complement strand
AGCGTGTCCAGAGAGGGGCAACGCAGCTGGTGAAGGGTCTGGAGCACAAGTCTGGTGAGGAGTAGCTGAGGGAACTGGGGCTGTTCAGCCTGGAGAGGAGGAGGCTCAGGGGGGACCTTTCTGCTCTCTGCAGCTCCCTGACAGGAGGCTGTAGGCAGGGGGGTCAGTCTCTTTTCCCAAATAATCAACAGGACAAGAGGAAACTGCCTCAGGTTGCTCCAAGGGAGGTTTAGATTGGATGTTAGGAAAAATTTCTTCACGGAAAGGGTCGTCAAGCACTGGAACAGGCTGCCTAGAGAAGCAGTTGAGTCACCATCCCTGGAAGCATTTAAATGATGTGGTGTAGATGTGGTGCTTAGGGACATGGTTTAGTGGTGGACTTGGCAGTGCTGGATTAACAGTTGGATCTGCTGATCATAAAGATCTTTTGCAACTTAATTAAGTCTATAATCACAGGAGATACTATCACATTGCTGCCCTGATATTTCCCAGTGGCAAAATCAGGCTCCTAGTCCGATTTCCTATTTATATTAAGAAAGACTGGCTCATTGGCCCAAATTACTGCCTTCAAGACGCTGAGGAATCACCTGAGAGACAGGCACACTGCATCGCACACGTGCAGGTTTCGTAGTACTAAGTGTGTGGAGTGGTTTGATGTTGCTGTTTGCCGAAGGCCTGCCCAGGCCTGTAAAGCAATGCATTCTGTGGCCTGGGGGTGACCCAGCTGGAGCCCAGCTCCTCTTTCTTACAACTGTAGTGCCTGTGGAGACACTTCAGGCCTCAGTTTCACCTGTGCAGGCCAGCTGGTGTATACCAAAACTGAACCAGTTAAGCCTTGTAGAAAATAGGTGATTTAGAGCCTCAGTTCAAAGTCAAGACAGAAGTATCAAGAAATATTAATACAGGCAGAAAATCAGAAAAGAAATTGTGGTGCAGGTAGCACTGTATTTGTGACAGACACGTTGTTTGTATCCTTATATTTATGCTTTGAATTATTATGAAATAAGCATTTTCCATCTGTGTATTTGATTTTGCTGTGTATTTGATTTGGTATGTTACCAAAGACTGTATAAACTAAAAGGCTGCCAATTGTAGTTATAAAAAGTTGCAGCAGAATGAAAATATCAGTGCTTAGGAGATTTCATAACTGTCTGTTTCCCTTCCATAGCTATTTTCTGCTGGAAAAATCACAGGCACCAGAGTAGCTGAGCTGAAGGGAAAGTACACCCTGCTGCATAAGACTGTGATAAGGTATAATATTCCTTTTTCAGATATTAAGTAGCCAAAACATTATGTATTTAAAGTAATTTTCTGCTCGTGGTGATACCTGATTATCTTTCAAGGCTTTCTTACAGTGTTCATTAAAAGGAAGCAAAAAGGCAAGGTTGAAAAATAATATTATTTAATAGGAACTTTCAAGGTAATTTGGGGTATTTAAATACTTATTTGAACAACATCTTTGGTTTTAATATAAACATAATAATGGCAATGGAGAGAAGCACTAACTGCAACAGACAATATACAAGTTTAAAATAAATATGTATTTGAAGATCGTGTAGCCAGAATTGTAACACATGGAAAGACTCTGACCTGCTGAGCTAATATCATAGAGAGCAACTGAAGAAGCTAAAGGCTCATTTTGAAGAAGGACAATTACTCTGACCCATTTAAAGTTTTACCCTCTGATAATATTGACAGTCACATTATACAGGACTGCTCATAAATTTAGAAGGTTAGAACCTTAAGCTTCAAAGCAGAAATGAAACTCAGAAGTTGGGTGTAGTAGTTGTGAGTCTGCTGTGCTCCTGTACTTTCTGGAGGAGAAAGAAGAGAGGAGACCATGCTCATAGCCCTATGCCAGGGCATGTGTGACTGGAAGGAAAGAGGGAGGGACAAAGTGGGATGCTATACTACAGTTATACTAGGTGAACAGCGTGTCACAGAACAGAGCAATCCTATCACAAATATTGCAATACTACATTAGTATTTGTGACTAATAATTTTGACATTACTTATGGTATATCCATAACTGTCAGTAAAATAAGCATTATGAAACTTCTGCTATATTTCTGTAATAGGTACTGTAATATCCACCATATTAGCAATATTTTAGCCTGGTTTTCCTGGAAGTCGACATCAAAATCCATATGGCAATTCTGCTTATAAGACAACCATGGCTATTCTGTCATTGAAGCTAAAGCGTAAGGATTCTAAAACTAATTCAAGTCATACCTGCTTACCTGGGTTATGCTGGGAGTTGGTGTGTGCCTCCTGGCACTATGAATAACGACTAGTGCTAAATGATATAAAGTAATTTGAAAAGGGGTTCACAAAATCCTGAACATAGTTTTTCTTGAGGTTAGCTGAGTCTTCTAGTTTTGTCATAATAAAATAGAGAGAATATGGCTCTGACTGTAAAAAGTCATCTGACTTTATTCATACTGCTGCATATCAAATATTTTTGGGAAGTAAAATTAAAAACAGCACTCCTATACCAGTTCAACTCCCTAGAAAATTCAAGAAGCATTTTCTTAGTGCCCAGAACTAAACATACTGTATGCATTTTGGATTAGTTGATTGAGAAGGTTTCTACCACGTCAGTGTTAACTGAGCTCAAGTAGAAATCCAGTAGCTGCTGAACTTGATTGACTTTTAGCCAGTGTTAGTTTGAAATCTGTCTTTGTTTGGAAAAAAATACAAGCATATTACTATATATTTTATTTTATATATTTATATATAATTCTTTTGTATAGAACATTAATTTACATAAGGACAATAAGTGGAATATGGCCTGAGTGAAAACAGGACTCTAGCTGTCTTTTCTGTCACACATAAAACTGCTGTAAACACCATGTACCATAAGCAAGAAAATGTTAGATGGTAGATTACATCTCTCATTCTTTCCGTGGTTCTCACAGGTGTATGAAATTTCTTTAAGAAATTTCTTTAAGAAAGTCAATTGGAGAGAATCATGTCACATTCTTTACTTAGATGTAGTCGTGCATCAAAGCAAAATGCCAGAGCATGAATAAGTACTAATTCTTGCTTATAAATTTCTCTTACTGCTGAAAGAAAGCAAGGGAAATCAATTACCAAAAATTGATTGTGATCTCCAGTACATTTTAAGGACTTTTCAGACATGAAATGTGGGATTCACTTGTCCATATGTTAACATTAGTAGACATGCATGTTGAACTAGGTATCTAGAGTCCCTTAATAGTCAATAGAAAGAAACAGAGACCAGACACTTCCTTCTTCTATGGACATCTGCAAGTGTCTGGTTTTCTCCTCTGACTATAAAGAGAATCCTGATGTTAGGTTCAGTATGTGTGTACATCTTTCTCCTACAATGAACTCTTCACAGAATCAATACCATGATTTAACTTTTAGTTCTTCACCCTTACACATGCGGTACAGTTCTGTGGATCAAGAACTTATTTTTTTCACATATTATAGTTGCATTTGATCTCCTTCCTAATTTAATCCCCATCTGTCCCAGTGCTGTTACAATGCCATGTGGAAACAAGTGACACTGGATGAGGCCTTCGCACTGTGTGCGTTCCTCTTTCCTTTAGTTGTGTACAAAAATCTCAAGGAGTCTTACACATCTTAAGCAGTTGGATCCCCGTGACAACTATGTCACTGATACACTAGCGATTCCTCTGATACACAATATAAATTTGTCTAATGTGATGATTTGCAGCTAGTCTGTATGCAGCTAAACTCCAGGGCTGTTGCTAGAGTACACAGAGTTATGTGTACAGTGTGGTCCTTTGTTTAGTGGTAAATGGTACTTTACTTCCTGGTTTCAGTTTTGCACAGTTTGGTATTCTGAAAAGCTGAGAGATGTCACCTGGCAAATAACATCTTTGATAAGCTTCTTCAAAGATGTTATGTGCTTTTGAATTTGTTTACTGCATGGCTGTAATTCTGGGAACAAGCTCTCATCCCGTTCTGGTGCTGTCTCATCCATCCACTTTGCAGTGAGACTGTACAGATGCACCTGATGTCCCTGGGCTTGTATTTGGCTTCTGAAAACCCATTTAGCCACACAATCATGTGGCCCAATTGTAAATTTTTATTTTTATTATCTCAATTTAGGAACCTAATACGAATATTCTGATACACCATAAGAAAGTCAGGTGGTAACGATAGTTCGTTGACAGTTTGGGACTCTTACTTTTGTAAGCCTCTGTTAAATTATTAATCACTTCACAAGTTTGAAAGCTGCCATGTCAGACTTGGCAAAGATACTTTTGCACTTATGTGATTCTAGATCTCTGCATCATATAGATGTCCAGTTATTTCTTCATTGTCTTCAATTAGATTTAAATATTCTCATGAAAAAACACTGTTGGTGTCTGTAGTGATCAAGATCTGGTCTAGATTCATCACTCAATTCTTGTTTCTATTTTTATGTTTTATTATCTTGAAAGAAAATACTAAAAATTATGTTTTTATGGAAGAACTTAGGTGTTCATGTAATTTTATGTAGAATTTATGTTTTATGCAAGAATTATTATAGAATTATAGAATGGTTTGGGTTGGAAGGCACCTTGAAGATCATACAGTTCCAACCCTCCTGCCGTGTCCAGGGACACTTTCCACTAGACCAGGTTGCTCAAAGCCCCATCCAGCCTGGCCTGGAACACTGCCAGGGATGGGGCATCCACAGCTTCTTGAGCAAGTTCTGTTCCAGTGACTCACCACCCTTGCAGTAAAGAATTATATTTTAAAATAATGTATTATACTACAACCAATTATATTTTATCCTAAACCAGCATACATTCTGTTGGACTATAAGAAGATCTAAATATTGTACAGGATCTTGTGCCAATAAGGCAATTTATTTTTCTGATTAAAAGTTACTATGTAAATACATCACAGAATAACTTAGTTCGTGATAAAGGCACACTCTTGTTTCCTGTTGAAGTCTGTGGTTTTCTTATTTTCTAATTTAAAAAAGGAAGTGGTTATCTAAGTAGAAATGTTACACAAAACAAAAGTTCTTCTGTATTATTTCAGGTCTGTGCAGTATAGTCAGTTGTATATTTTGTTGTTTTATAGTCGCCATCTCAAGTCTATTCTTCAGTGTGATACATAATTGTGTTTTTGTTGCTAAGCCATAAATATAATATTTGAACTAAAATTTATGTACAGAGTTTTTCAATATGGGAAATTCTACATTCCTTTGTTTTTAAAAATATTAAATTGCATTATATTTTTAATTAATAATAGATTTCTTTATTCTTCCACATCATTTGTTTCTAATTCCAGTATATCATTATACAAAAGTTATAATGGGATAAAATAGAGAAAGCATACACAATTATTTCTGTAGCATAAAGAACAGATTTATACGTTGTGCATTGTATATGAATTTTTATACTGTAGTTCCCTTTAAGACTTTTCCATAATAATAAATGTATTTTACTAGCTGCTTTTGATATCTATTATTCAGCTATTGTCACGTAGGTTCCTAAGTATATTATGAATGCCAGTCTTCTAATGCTGACAAGAGTGTTACAGTTTGTTGTTTCTTTGAAGCTAGACTTCAGTGATGAAAGTCAGATCAGATAATTGATCATGTCTATAAGCATTATAACAAGCTTCCACAGAAGTCCACAAATGTATTCATAGCTTGTGTATTTTAAATGAGTTACTTCAGACACTGGTAACACTACAGTAATGGCAACATGCAATTCAGCTTTGGGTAGGTGTCCCAGTATTTACTAAAGACTTAAAGGTGTCATATAGCCCAGACTGTGACTTGTCCTGGTGAATACTTACCTGTTATTGGTCCCCACACTGATTCAGATCTAGACTTTAGTACTTCTTAGGATAAAACAAAATCCCTGTCTCTTCACTGGTTCTAGGAGGTTCTAGGCAAACAAATAAAGACTAACTAACTGTCTTTCATCTGGTTAAAATTAGATGAGATAAATCCCACTCCAATTCTAGGTATGCAGAAAAAAATCTTCACATCAGATTCCACTGCTCTCATGGCATCAGAGGATAATTCTGGTTTGGACAGACCTCAGAAGGTCTCTGGTCCAACCTTCTGTTCAAGGCAGGGTCAACTAGGATGTCAGACCAGATTTTTAGGACTTAATCCCATCTCATCTTGAAAATCTTGAATTAAATATTACAGGTAGGTAAAGAAGTATAAATACAAAGCTTACGCTTCTCATTGCCTAGCTCTAATTTCTTCTGTTTAATGTAGCTTACAGGAATCTGAGATCCAGCTGTTGCAAGAAGCCAGACTTCT
The DNA here is from genome assembly GCA_035590215.1 of Microhierax caerulescens. Lineage (NCBI taxonomy): Eukaryota > Metazoa > Chordata > Aves > Falconiformes > Falconidae > Microhierax > Microhierax caerulescens. Next base: position 75,920,252 of record JAVJGJ010000057.1, on the reverse strand, counting down.
CAGTGTAGAACTGGAACAACAACAACATGAACTGGAAAAAGCAGAACAGTTCCCTGAAGAATCCTCCAGTGAAGTTTCCCAAATAAGGCAACAACTTCTTAGTTGCCAAAATGAATACAGTGCTATTAAAGAAAGAGAGTGTGAAATTCAGTTCAAGATGGAATGGTAGGTGACAGTGGTCAAACACTGCTAATTTTATCATAGCTTATCTAGAAAGATAACAACATAGAATGTAATTCAATCTTCTCTCCATCTTACACAAACACATTTCTTGATGGCTGTTGTTAAATAAGTTGCCACAAACTTTCCCTATTAACAGCAATATTTCAGTGATGAATGAAATGACCCTGACGCGAGGTTTGTAAATAATTTTAATTTTAGAGCATGCAATGGTGTCCTTTGAAATGCTGGTTGAAATTTACTAGGTTGCATGATTAATGTTGAGGTAGGCAAAATCAACAAGAACAATTCCATTCTTGGGCACCTTTAATACAAACGATGGAAGCATCTCAGAGACCTGGTGACTGGGATTTTATAGAAACAATGTCATAAATAAACCCAAGGCTATTTTTTACATCAGAAGCACAGTGTACCCAAGTTTTTCTATTCAGGTATTTAAAGGAGAAGTACTTGTGTGTTCTCATGTTGGAAAAATGAGAAATTTGCTGTGAAAGAAGTGAATACTTGCATTTCTATAAAAGGAAAAAACTCCAGAATAAGCTTGATATTGTATATATTTTAATTATCTGCATATGTGAGTGCATTGTACTTGAAGCTTTAATAGTAGAAGTACTGTTGCACTGTTAAAAATACGTAGCTATGGAGATGAACTCATATTGTCTTTTTGTGGGGTGCTTGCTAATTTTACCCATCTTCACTCTACCTGTAGTGTAGTTGATGTATATAAATACAAATAAATAATATCAGCAACTCAGTTATACTTAATAGTTAAAACTATTTTTCTGCAAGGAGATCAGGGGCACTGTACAAACTGCACAGAGAAGATTTTTCTGGCAGTTCTTTCTTATTTTTTTTTAGGGCTAAGTGTTTGCTCTAATAGAGAAAGAAACTTGAGAATGAAGCAAATTGGGAGCAGGAGAAATAAAAAAACATGGAAAGCATCTGGAAAGAATTATTTGCTATGAGATAACTAAGCAACATGAAATTTCCTGAAGTAATTATTAAATACAGAATTCATTGCAATTTCCAAGAAGTTCAGAAATGAGCTCTTCAAAATATCATACTTTTTCCCCATTTGTCCTTGTATTTTATGAACGTTTTTCACTGATTTTGCATCACTTTTCCAAAAAATGATGGGATTTTATATGTTTAGGGGATATTTACTCATACTCTTATTTTCTACCTCTAGTTAGAAGAAGATTTCTGTCCTACACAAAATGCAGTTCAGGTATTGTTTCAAATACCCTTGCACATTTGCTGCATTAATTTTTTATATCTGAACTGAATATTCTACCTTGAAGATTAAAAAATACACTTTTGGGGTTAGTCATACTATGAAAAATGTTCTTTCACTTTAACAAGAAACTTCCTCTGTTTGCTCTTATGTACTGCACGAGATCAAAAACAGCTGTACAGTCTGACTGGAGGTCCATATGGCACAGTATCTAACAGCGACCAAAAGTGCAGCCCCCAGCCATTTGTGATGCAGGGATTTAAGAAGCCAAATACACTCCTCTGTATTTAGGAATCCTCAGCTGACCCCTATTTCTTGAACATTTCCTGTCTCCTCCTCAGCTATATAAACTTCTGGCATTGCAACACCCAAAGCAATGAGTTCCACAGATTAACTACACAAGAACTGGCACCTCATTTCTTTTCTGAACCTGGTTCCTACCAGCTATGTTTCATGCCCTGTAGTTTTTGTATTGGATGAGACAGTGAACATCTGATTCTCTGTTAATTTGCACTGCTGCAGGATGGTTTGACAGATCTCTTTTGTATCATCATCCCCCCACTCCAGCTTAATTTGTCAACTTTCTAAACTTAAGAGCAGCAGGTAATCTAGTTCCTTGCTTGGAATCCTGCAATTGAGTTTTTTTTGTTGTGGGTGTGGAGTGAGGAGGATGTGCCTTGGTTATGTGTGGATTTGTTTATTGGGAAAGAAAATAACTGCTTTCCAGAAATAAAAGGGATTTTAATATCGGGAGTAGTGTAGAATGAACAGGACTTGGAGAATATGTGGGAATGGATGAGTGAATGTAGTGGGGAAATCAGAAATGAGCCATGAAGAAAAACAGAGAATGGATGTACATACATGTTTGTAACAAAGGGATGGGTTTGGTGCCTGTGAAAGCTAGTGAAAATGAATGTCCAGAATAGAGTTGTGAGTAGCAGCTGATCTAATAGTAACACTGATGTAAAACGAAGATCTATATGCCTGATGATTGTATATGGATAAGAAAGCAGTATCTTCTGAAATACCTGTGTGCATGGGTGGTGTCACAGAGAAGAAGCTGCACCAAAGATAGTACAAATTTGCTGTTAGGTGACTGCTTGGTTTACTTCATTTCTCAGGAGAATAGAAACTCGTCGTCCAGCCTCTCTTGGCCCTTGATCTCTCTGGAGCACAGTTTCTCTTGTTGTCCAACTGTGTTAATACAGTCCCAGCTGTGCTTGGCACTTACAAGTAAACTTGTTGGGAATTATGACTAATGGCTGTTTAGTCTGAAAACAAACATATTGCTTATTTACCTTTTATGTATAGCAGGTGTGGTACATGGAGCAGAAAAGCTTTGGATGGGAATATCTGTGTCTCTTATCTATTGCTTTATCTTTTTCTTAGAAGTCTTGGATCTTGTCTACTCAGAAATACTGCTGAGCTGGAAGCGAGAGTCTCTGAGATCTTCGGCTTCCCTGTTTCTCTAAGCCTTTCTTTGAAGCATCTCTAGTCTCTGCTGCCTTTACTTCCTGCCTTAGTTCACTTTGTCTGATAGCTAAGGGCATTTAGCATCCTTTTTGCAGTCGGATTCAAATCTGACAACAGTAATTTTTTTCTTTTGAGCTTATAGATATACCATAACATTAGCAAAGTATTTTTTTGTCTTGAGATCCTAATATTCAATATTTTCCATGTTTCCTTTCCTATTTGCTTGCCTCTGTAAACAAGTTTTTGTCCAGATCAAATACCTTTTCCAATAGCTGAAGATGATATTTTATCTTCTCTTTTAATTCTGTAATGTTCCAATGAGTAGTCAACATTCCAAGAGAAAATTTAAATTGCTTTCAGCACTGTAGTATCAGCAGGTTTTCAGAAATTGTGTGACTTTTTTCATCAACAGGTATGTGAGGTATTCAGAAGCAGTTCTGATATGTCAGTTGTCGGGGAAGTCACCCTGAGGGTGACTGCATGGGTGTATGCTGTATTCCCACTGTAGGTATGTGCCTCCTCTTCCAGTTTGCGTTGCTGTTCTGCTATATGGTCGTACTGGATTTGTTGCTAGCATGTCTGCCTCAGTGCTCAGCATAGAGGGGGAACAACAGCTGGAAGGATTTTACTGAGGTTATAAAGTTTGGGCCTCTACCCCAGAGTCAGAGCTGACTCCAGGAGTTTTCTTCCTCTCAAAAACTATTAGGCAAGTGTAACAAAGTAAAATAGTGATCCCAGTGCAGTTCTGGTAAAAATGCATCCAGAGCCATGAAATTTTTTATATAACTGTGACTAAACAAGCCTCAGTTTATGAAAATATAGACCAAAAAATCACATTAGCACAAGAACAAGGAAAGGATCGATGTGATCAGCAAGGGTTTGTTATAACTTGAGAAAACTTAATTTTAGTGTTCATGTGAGGCTTAGAGTCCTGGTTTGTGAGACGAAATAGAGTGATCAGGCAATAGTATCAGCAATAGTTCTTTATTGAGAAATAATAAATTTATAATTAGATTAATTTATCATCTAAACCATGTATTTGAAAGTGAGCAATTAATTTGTAAAGTAATTATCTATAACAAGAGTTTGTCAGGTTAAAGGTGCCTGATTCTTGAAAACATTCTTGAAATTTTATTTTAAAGCAAATCTACAGCCCTCACAGTCATTTGTGCAGGTAGCAAAACAGCTGTTCCCTAAAGAACTACGTACTATTGCATGCAAGTCAGGATTGCAAAACTGAGTTTGTACTTGTAGAAGCATTGCAAATATGGAAAATTATTTCAGTGCTTTTAATTATTTCAGGATTAGTCACTCAGTAATAAAAAGTGAAAAGTTAAGCTTTTGTCCATAGGTTTTCTAGTAAAAAATTACAAGGTGTAAGTAAAATAAATTGAGTTACATTTGAAGTATGTTATCAACTAGTCTTGTGGCTGTATTCTCCGCTACATACAAACTAATTACAGCTAAAAGCCTTAGAAGAATCTCATGCTAGCAGCTTGTCAGCTGTGATATTCTCTGCTTGCAGTCACTAGATTTTAGTTGTGAGGTGCTGACACTTTCTGTGGATTCCTCAGCAATCTCAGCTATGTGTCAGAGGAGGTGAAAAAGTTCAATTTCTTGCATGATGTGATTCGTAATGATAACATTCTGGCTATTTGGTGAGCTGAGGAAATGAAATGGACCTTTGTTGACAACTACCACTAGATTTCTTAATCTCTCTGACTCAATTTTTTTTTTATTTCTGTGTCAGTTTGCAGCTGTAGACATCTTGCAGGGAAAAGTCTGGAATGTATTTTCATTAACGCTCCAATTTTCCAAATGCTTTTTTCTAACTCATTACATCTGCATCCATGATAGCTTTTCATGTACAGTACTGCTATTAAGCTTCACGAAAATAAGTAAAGCAATGTGAGAAACATTTGCAAACATTAATGCTTAATATTACAAGTTTCATATTCTTTTCATTATGTATGTTGCTATAGGTATAATAACGATAATAATAAAAATCACACATTGAAAAATACATTCATCAAAGAAGGGCTATAAAACAATGGGAATTATTAAATGCACAGAGCCAGTTGCAGCTCTTTTGTTTGTTGTTGTGATTGATGTCCAAGTATTTTACAGGCAGTCATGAGGCTACTGTCTGTATATCACAAATTACAAGATCCATACGCTAAATGGAAATACTAGAATTTTTCTGCTAGTCTTACATTAAGCTTCTCTGTCCATGTAGCTCTTAAATCAGAAACTGACCTTGAAATCTTTGAAGAATCTTATTTGATTTCTTAATCTGAGTTTATCATCCTGATCTCCCTTTAGAGTCAACAGAAAGAAATATGTGATCTTCAACTGGTAACTTATGTCATCCTAAAATGAGCACCTGGGATGTCAGATGACCTGCTCTTTGGAGGTTCCTGCTTTTATCCCTGACAGCAAGGAAGTCTGGGTATGTTAGCGTAGTGGTACCTGTCTTTAACTTTTGGGTATGGGCAGCTGGACCAAAGCCATTGCTCAAAAGGGAGACGGTTAACTTCTTTTTTTCACCCCTTTTCACACCTTCACTGTTTTTTGTGTGGAAGTAGTTGGTCTGCCAGCTTTTAAGGTAACTTGGTGCTTGCTGTTCAGTGTTGCCTTTGTTTATGTCACAGAAAATGAGGTGTTCAAATCATTTTACTTCCGCTGGATGGAAAATCTTTGCTGTGAAATTGGAACGGCTTCACAGGAATCTGTTCTCATGAGGGAGGAATGTGGAAAAAAAAAACCAAAAACAGTGTCAACTTTGCTCTCTTGAGTTTTGGGATTCGTGTTTTGATCATCTGACATGATATTAAAGAGGGCACAGCACAGATGATGGCAAGTAATGCAATACCTCTTTAATCAGTTTGCACAGGACTTAATTTTTTGTGGCAAACAGTTACGGGTATTTGTGCGAAGTGGACATTCATTTAGTTGTGTGATTATGCCAGTCTTAAGGACTTCATCTAGGAATCCTGCCAAAATGTGTGGGGAATATGAATTGTCCTTATTAAAATATTTATACATTTAGACAACCTGATGGTAAGTGCAAACATTGTGTTTGACCCATGTGGCATTCCAACACAATATTCTCGGTTGTAGCTTATGGGCACAGTACACAGAAGCAGACCAAAACAAAACTCCTATCACAGAATTAATTTTATCAAATTTGTGGGAAGACTGATAAATTCAGTTATCGTTAAATACATTTAACTTCTTTCTTTGAAAGATTTTTTTTTTTGCAAGCTCATTCCCACTGTGGGTGTTCAAACACTGGCATTCAAATTAGTTTTTAGGCTTACCAGTCCCTGTAGAAGCATACTTGTATTCTGCCCATACAAATGTACATACATGCTGTAAATCAGCATCTACTGTGTGCCTTTATTTTCTCTTTGCTCTTCATCTGAGCCAGAGCTTGTTCTTCATGGGTTTGGATTTTTTGAATTACAGCACCACCAGTTCTCTTTTTTGACTGTTTTCTTTCCTTGACGGGAAAGATGTTGCCTAAGGCTTCCAGGTATCTGATTTGCTCCTTTTGTCAGAGGACCAAAATCTAAGAAACAATTTATTGGGGTAGGGTACCTTAAATCAGCAGTGACCAAGAATTGAACACAAGATCCTAGGGCTGATCCTTCACAAGGCTGGCTGCTGCGAGACTGATCTCTCTCCCCATGACCACGACTTCTGAAACCTGAACCACTGCCATGCAAAGCGTTAGGCTGCCTTTCTTCTGTATCAACCCCATTCAGAGGCAACTGTAATAGCTGCTTTGGGTAGGTGGGGCTGCTCCAGGACTCCCTTGCCGTAGGTTATAGCTGTAAGTGACACAGCTATTTCATGAAAGCCTGACCCCTTCTCTTAATACTCCCCTGCTTTTAAAGAGTTATTTAATCTTAATTAAATCTTAAAGACTACCCTGAGTCTCAAGGAGGCCTGATCAGCAGATCCCCCAGCTGTGGAGTTACAAATTTAAGCACTAAAGTTGATTCTTTGCTATATCTGGTACAGAGGATTTGGTTGGTCCACATATTCCCAAGCTGCAATCTTTATGCCTTTATAGCCTAAGACTCAGAAATGTCATCATAGGTGCTAATTACATTGCAAAAACCTGCCTCCTTGTTCCCAATGAATAGCACAAGGACTTAATTTAAGTTCAGTTTGAGTGTGACAGCGTGCAGACTGCTGTAGCCTATTTACTTCCTATAGGTGCAGAGTTGTTCTGTGCATGCACTGGGGGTGTAGTGATGTATTCCTTTACTAGGGCTAATTTTTTGTATTTGGCTGTATTTACCTACCTGTCACCAGGAAGCTCCTTATTGCAAGTCCAACAAGCTTGTTGGTTCATCTCCACTTTTGTAGTCACTTCATCTTTTTCTGCACAGCATTACTAAAAATACACCCAGATCCAAGAACTTGTCTATTTTTTCCTTTCTTCCTTCTTCCTTTCTTCAGCATCTGTCCCTGTTGTTGCCTGAAATTAAATTGCAACATAGTTTTGGATATAGGTTAAGGTCACCATGGCTATTCAGTTTAGTTTTCTACTATACCCCACTGACTTAGTCTACAACCACTGTCACTTTTCAGGACTTTTTTTATATGGGGCCTGTTCAGATTTGAGGAGCTTCACTTATAGTTGTTTACAGTGTGAATGTGTGTGTGAGCAATCACTCAAAAGAAGAAGAAAGTTTTCGATATCAACTGCACTTTCCTTGATGTGTGATGTCTTTGTGGATATCTATAACCCACCTCCTCTTCGTTTTGCCTCATTTCCATGTTAAAATTCTGTTTTCTGAGGTTGAGAGGAACTGTGGGTGTAGGGTGCCATCTGACCTGTTATACTCTGCTAGTATAAAGACAAGGGTGAATGAGGTGTAAATGCATCCTTGCAGGACGTGGTAAGACTAAGAGGAATCGGGTTCAAAAGTGTAGGTGTGTGCACTGCAGAAAAAGCCTCCATATGTACAACCTGTCTTGCATGACTTTCAGTTACCGGTCAGCAACCTTCCTTTAAATCTGGACACTTTTCAATTGTCCCTGATGAAAATTCACTATACATTTTAGTCTTAACACAAGATAGGCTTCTGTACTTTCTAACTATTTACTATATTATAGTAATATTTATTATATTGCTAATATTTTAGTGCTGTTTTGATTTTCTTGTAGTTTGCAAGAAGAAAAAAGGCTTCTGGAAAATGAATACGAAAGAATTTCAAAAAAAAGGGTAAGTACAAAACATGAGAAAAGCCATGGTTTATGTTCTGTCAGCTAACATATAAAAACGTCAATTACAATGTTTTCAGTGTGTAGCTCTGAAGTTTATTTAAAATCTGGAGTACATGGAAAAATCAAGAAGTAGATTTTATAGGAGAGGCATCGTTCAGGTTTGCTAACTCGGGCAAGCAATGGTTTACTCGAGAAATTTTTTTACTATACTCAGCAAATGGATACTGCATGTAAAGATAGCTGCAGGTTTTTAGTTCTAGGATGTGAGTATAGGAAATACATTTGCAGTCATAAATCCTGATGAATATATGTGGATTTGTTGGAAATAAAATTCTGCTGGTTACTGATAGAAGAAACACACATCTGGTAGAAAATTTTATTTCATACCTTCTTGTAAACAGTGTTATCATCATTCAGTGTTAATGGTTCTGTAATATCACAAACCTGCAAAATATGAAAGGGAAAATAAAACTGATCTGATATTTAACTTCATTTTTAAAGGAAGCAGATAAGAAAATGAAACAGTTGAAAAAAAATTGTGATGAGCTCTGCAAAGAAGTAATCCAAAGGAAAACAGAAATGAATGCAACAAAGGAAGAAGTTTCATCCAAGCAAAAGCTTATAATGTTATTATAATATATTATTATATATATAATATTATATATATAATATATAATATATATAATATAATATAATTATAATTATATTATAATATAATATTAACATCTTATAAAGATGTTAATAGATGAGAAAGAAATGAAAAAGCTTCTGGAGAAGCAGGCTAATTTAAAAGTAACACAAAATTAACTGTGCGTATATATATATATATCTCTGTGTGTTTGTGCACATATGTGTATATGGGTACATGTTTGTCTAAGGAAATGATGAATCTTCTGTGTGTTGGTTGTCATTCCAGATTCATTAGATGGTGTTACATTATATGTTACATCATTTTTCAATAGGCGTGAAACATGCTGCTGTACTATATCCATTATTACTCCTTTAGGAAATAATAGTCATGCTTTTGATTAAAAAATTATTTCTGTAATGACATGTTTTCTATGTTGTGTTATTGTAGGCTTCTCTAACATATGCTCAGATCCAAGTTAATACAGATTTATCCTGAGAATTAAAAAACATACCCCAGTCTTTGCTGCTTTCCTTTCTATGATATAGATAAGATAATCAGATGTATTCATAACATTCAAGCATAATTTTTATTTTGCAGACATATTAAAATTGTAAACATTAGCATTTAGTTTCAAAAGTAGCAGTTACAGTTCCCTATGAAAAGCTCAAGTAAATCAAAATACTTTTCCTGCCCATTTTCACAGCAGTTCTAGGGGAATATTACTTAATCACATCAGAGTTTGAGACTTTTAATCTAACTTTTCTGTTTTGTCACTAGGATGAGTTAGTTAAGATCCTTGGTGTTCCATCACTACTTGGAAAAGAAACTGAGGAAGTTAATCAGAAAAAAATGTATGCTTTTAATAAATAATTACATATACATAAATACATATGTATGACTTGCTTTCATTCGTTACAGAGATGATTGAGTATAGTTGTTGATTAAAATTAGGATCAGCATTTAAAAAAGAATCTATAATCCACTTAAGATCCATGCACTGTGCTGAAAAATACAGCATAAGCAATAAAAATTGTAGATTTAAGTACAACAAAGAAAAATTTAGAAATAAGCTTGATCATGAATTGCTTAACCATCTTACTGTTCTACATTACTATGTATCGGATCTACTTAGTAGATTTTTATTGGAAAATAATGTACCATGTAATCTAGCAGTTAGGCTTTTTTACAGTTTCTAGTCCTCAGTGACTGTATATTACCTTATCTCTGTTGACCTCGGTGAAACAAGCAGCTTTCATTGCTAACAGTCTGGTCTAGGCGAAATCATCATTCTCCCTTGATACTTCTGTAACAGTTTTTTTAGTCAGAGGTGATTTGCTGTAAGCTGATGGTGTGAATTCTGGTCTCTAATATTTCAACAGGGAAAAGTAGCCAGCCTTTTCTTTTTCTCTTTTGTGTAGCTGAGGTTTTTTTCTCCCCTGGAGCGTGACACGCACTGGTTTCTCTCTGTGTAAAATCTAATTAGCACTGTGGAGTTTCAGCCAGGTCACTCACAGATCCCAGCAGTCCAATTGACATCCAGATGAAGGATGTTTTTTGTACCCTGTTCAGGCACAGGGTTACACTGAAGTTTGTGTCTCCTGCTTACAGTCCCTATTTGTAATACAGAAGTTCTTTTACTATGTTAAATTTCTCAGTTTTAAAACTTGTATAATAGTTTTCCTCTACATTTTCCTCACTAGTCTCCTTAATGCAACTCTGCCATCATAAATACAAGAAGTTTTTTCCTATAGTGTTACAGAGAAGCAATTAAAAAAAAGCTAGTACATTGTGTAGATTGCTATTAATGAAGTATTTAAATGGCTCTTTATAGTTGTGTCACATTACAGAATGAAGTAACCAGTGTTCTCAGTCTTGGGAATAGTATTTAGAAGTGTCACATGCATGTACCTAGTAATGTTGACAGAAATCAGTTTTCTGGAACTCTTTTTAGGACTGTCATGGTGCTAAACTCCCTGTTAGTCCTGTGACCATCTGCAATTTTATCGTTGAACTCTATTGGCATTTGAAGATTTTCACTGTATGTAGTCTGCTTTCAAACATGTAATGTGGATAGTTGTGGTGTTGAAAGGATTTTGTGTGTCTATTAAAACTTACAGCTTCTATTTTGCCATTTAAATATGCATGTGGAAATGTTAACCCCTACTGTTTTGTTAAAATATATCCATAGTGATGCTGAGAAGAAGAAAGAAGACCTTAATGACCAAATAGAAGAGTTGAATGATACCCTGAAAACCATTGAAAAAAGGACTGAGGCAATTTTGCAAGAAAGACAAGATGTAATGAAGGAATTGCATGGGAAACAAATTTTGCTAGAAAGCAAAGAACGAGAATGCGTTACTTTGACTAAGTTGCTAGAAATTAGCAGAGAGAGGGCATCAGTGGTCCTGTCAGACAGGTTAGTGGTAGATGTAAGCCATGTAGTATGAGTGAACAATGTTCTCAAAGGTCTGTTTCTTTTTTCTGCTGTATTGCTTATGTTTTCAAGTTTTATGCTGCAACCAGTGCAGACTGGTAATTACCAGGCTTATTTTTTACTTCAGAAATGTTTATATAAACTACTGGAATCTAGCATCTGGCCTGAAGAAGAACATCAAAAAGCATAAGCATTTGATAATATCCTGGGAGAGTGAAACTGGATTTTTCTCTGAAAGGGAAATCTTTTAGTGGGTTTCTCTCTCCAGTGAAAATATTTTTTTTCTGTGTAACCCACAGAATGTAAATTGAACAAGAAAAAAATATGTCAGTGTTTTCACTTTTAAATAAGAATCATAGATTTCAGCACCCATGTACTCCTGAATTTCAGTGGGAACTGGTTACTCATCTCTTTAATATTCCCTTGTATTATGGATTTATTTATATTTGGTAAAGTAAAATAAACCGTTAGGTTGACTGCAAGCTTCAAATGATTCCTTCTTTGCAGAGGAAGGTGTGTAGTTGTAATTATGGTTATATGCTCAGCAACAATGCTTTTGCCTTTAAAGTTTGGCGTTACAGGATAGTGGCACTTTGAAAAGTTTGAGTGAAGCTAATGTAAATATTCCTTCATACTGAAACATGTGTTTTTTTCTTCTTCTAAGTAAGAGTTTCTTTGGAATTTTTAGCATATTTGGAACAGAATGTGAGACCTCATTGACATAATTTGGAATATTGTCATTGATTGAAGTTATGAAAATGCTACCTTTTTAGATAATTTGTGTCAGTAGTTTATGAGCTTATCTTGCTGCTCAGCCTTAATGATGCAGTACTTGAAACCCATTAAAATGATCATGCCTGTTTGCATACATGTCTTGGACAAGTTACCTGTTTCTAAAATTCTGTGTCTTATCTATATAGAGAAGCTCTGGAAGATAATTTACATAAATGCCTCTTGGAGAAAAAAAAGCAACATTCTCATTCACAAGCAAACACAGAAAGATAGAGAACTGAGAAATCTAAAAAAGATGGAGTTGCAACTGAATATGATTAATGGTTCCTTGGAACAAGATAAGTCACAGCATAAAAGACTCAAATTAGAGGTACGTATGAATGCATTGATTCTAAATTTTCTTGTAAGAAATCTGTCTATGAAATCTTTCAACAGTTCCTAAAATGTGGAAAGGGAGAAGACTGTTTTAAGTCTTATGTACGCGGAAGTGTCAAGTGTTGCTACAACTAACAAAGAAACCTCTAGGTGGTCTGGCTGTAATAAAAATACTGCATCAGTGTATATTTGGACTGTTCTTCAGAAATGAATTTTAGGTGAAGGAGAACTCCTGTGAAGGAGAACTGGGAGATTATATTGGCACTGTGAGTCATGCCTTCCTTTAAAGCCCTGTGGAATTGTCATTTATGAGCAAAATAATATAGTGACTTGCTCATTGGCATCAAAGAAATTTGTATCAGAAAAACAGAGCCAGGTACACCCTGGCTCCCAAATGATGAGAAGATAAATATGTTTTAAATTTGAAGGTTGTCTGTACATTATTGTAAATAACTTATAAGGTATTTAACATTATTCCAGGGGACAGGAAACTGGCACCACATAAAGTTTGATATTAAATAATATGAAATAATTCCCTGTGTTCTCTTTTAAAGGGCAGTCTCATTCTACTTGTCTATGCAAAGGACTTCCTTCTTTTATCGTCCCAATTCTTTCTTAAAAATTTACTTTGTCTATAACTTTTTCATATTCTCTTCCTCTCATCACTGGTTCTTCCATTATGTCTTTCTTAAGCTTTTCTCCTATACTAGCTCCTTACTTAGTCTAAATTTTAAGTCAGTCTTGTAAAATTAGTCTTGCTTAGTGAGGTGAATATTTTTTTCACAGGACTTGATGTTTCCTCCTTTGACACAGTGTTCTTGAACTTTTTTCTTGGTCCTTCTAAGCAATTTGGGGCAGAAAAAAGTCTTATTTACATCACTGTAAACTTTTTTAGAATAACTGTATGATATCAAAAGTTATAGATACTTAGCTTTGCTATTTAAACAACTCTAAACATTACTCAATAATATTTAATACTATTAAATAATACAATTTTCTTTGGTCTCCCCTGAAATTCCTCCTGAATTTACATGTGTGTTAATTACCTAGTAATATAAGCCCACCTGGGAGGAGGGAGGAAAGCTTTAAAGTACCTGTATAAAAAAGTTTTACATTTAATTTCCTGAAATATTGATTGAAGGGCTGACTCATATTCCAGAGTTTGATCTTAAAGCTCATACTGAGTTTCTGCTCAACATCAGCTAAGAGAATCTGGGAAATGGTATTTTTTTCCTGTGTTTCTATTGGAAAAATGTTCCTGGAGGGAGAACCACAGTTGTTCAAAAATATGTAATGCTAAAATCAAATGCCACAATGCACCAATGGCTTTGTTAGAGTTCACAGCCCTGGGTGAGATCCTAAACCCAACCCAACCCCTCCACACTCTGAAAGGACGAGACCTGTAAGGAGACCCTTAAAGATTAAGTTGCATTGCAAAGAATGCCCACATGCTAACACACTTAACTAAATGAACTAAGTAGTTCCTCTAACTACTTAAGAAGCCAGATTTGTATTTATGCATTGTGATTCCAAGTGAAATTGATGTACTTCCCCGAATTTCTCTTACTTTAAATCACGTGCTAAGTGCAGAATGACTGGTTTATAGAATAAGGAAATTGCAGGAACACTTCCTTCAAATGTGTTTTTCTTCTTGGTAAGTTGTGAAAGGTCAGCTATTGCTAAACACCAACATTCTGTGTGAAAGAGAATTGGCCACTCCGGCTTTGTCAGCTCAGAGCAGAACTGCTGTTCCTCTCCATGCATGCCGCCTTGGGCAAGCCAACGCAGACAGCCAAAAGTGCCTAAGTTTAGTCACGTCTTATGTGAACAAAAGTCCTTAATGGATTAAAGATGTTTATGTGAGCTTTCTACTTTTAGACTCAAGAACTTGATGGCATCTTTAGAATCCCATCTTTAAAATGTGGAAATGCTTACTTACAGACACTACAGCTTTTTACACAGCAGAATGCATGCTCCACAGGACAGTTGTGTTTGCTCCCTCCGCAAGGGTGAAAGTAACTTGCTTAGAATAGGTTTTATTGACCTTTTAGCAAGTGTGAGTCAAAAAAGATCTTGGAGTTGGCAGCGGAAACCAAAGTAACTCCACAGTTTAACCCTTACTGTGCTTCGTTTCCCTTTCCTTTAATACAAGTGAACAACTTCTGATTTTATAATATGATCGCAGAAGTGCAAAACATCTCATCTGTATTGAGGTATAGTGTTTTGGACTCTAACATCTGGTTGAGATCTAAGAAAGATACCCCAGGGTTGCGTGCAGCGTCTTTGAATAGCTTCCAGATGTGTTGGTCAGTGTCATTTCCCCCCCACCTGTATGAACTACAGATTTGCAATTACAGACAGGCAACATACGCCTGCATAGTTAGCCTGCTGTATTTCTTTCTTTCTTTCTTATAAATGTAATTAACTTTTAAGTGAAATTAGTCACTGTGAGGCCAAAACAACCTGTTGCCTTATAAGTTGTATCATGCAAGTAGTTGTAGTGGGATTGTTCAGATGTATTGTCAGAAGATAGTTTCTAATGCGTCTTCCTTCATATGCTTTATTTCTAAATGTTTGAATAAATTTTCCCATAATGTACAAGAAAAAATATGGTGTTAGTTTTGACTTTATAGAGGAAACAGGAAAATCCTACTTTAATAACGAAAAGCAAAAAATATGATATCAAAGCTACACAGATGTGAAATACAGACTGTATTCTGTATTAAAATCAGTGGTAGATCTATTTTTTTTCCTTCAGTAAGGTCAGAATGTCACTCAGAAAATCCTCTGTGAATTTAGAAATTGCATCTTTACTCTGTGATTTTTGCTTTTTTAATGAGTTTAGTTGCAGAAAAAAATGACCTTTATAAATTCAGTACTTAAACTGGGCTTTGTGAAGTTTAGTGTTTATAGCTAAATTTTTAAAAGAAAAATTTCATAAACTTGATTACGTTTCAGAGCAGCTCTGCTCAGCAAAGAACTCCTGGACTAGCTATTGTAACAAGGCAGAAAAAAACATTTCTTAATTTGTGTAACTACTTCAAATAGATTATCTGCAGTTTACATTTTCCACATCTTTTGTTTGCGTCACTCACTGTGCTTGGTTTATTTTTCTAGGCAGAAGCTATCCCTAAAAGTAAGGGAGTATTACTAGAAAGACGACAAGAACTGCAGAAGGAAATTGAAATGACCAAGAGAAGTTTAACTGAACAGGTGCTGAGTTCTGCTTTCCCATACTTTTTCACTATAACAGTTGGTTTTCAATCATGAGAATAAAGGGACTGTGTCAAGGAAAATTTGTGGGAGTTTCTAGCTGCAGCTTTCTGGTGAGAAAACATGCAATAGTATTTGTTTGATTTTAATAACTACTCATTTGTCATTTAAAAAACATCTTTTGGTGTTACTGGTCACATATTGGAGGGTAGAAAGCAAATCTACTTTCTCGGTTAAGTCTTTCTGAATATCATTAATGACATTACAGCTAGAAGTATGATGGGTATAAATTTCCTTTGGATGTGGCACATTGTCTTGTTGAAACAAGGACGGTTCAGCATTTGTACATTATAATCCTTCATCTTCACGTTTTTTTCATTTGTGGGTGTCTGTCTATACTCAGCACAGCTACATATAATGTGGAAGTACAGTTGTCTCAGTTACGAGAGTATTAGCACTTGCCACTATCTAAATGACTTTATAAGAAGCAATGTATCTCAGACATACCTTCTTAAGATCATACCCCCTTATCTTCTTACCTTTATATCCATTTTCTTTTTGTGCTGTCTTTGAATTCATTAGCATTATCAGGTGGGATTCAGTCTGTGTTTGAATGCATATATATTTGGGATCTATGTGTCACTGTGCCACAGCAGTGAATAACAATCTAGCCAGGTGGCCAGTGGAGCCTAGGAAGCCACCCGTTCACCTCCTGCTTAGTAGCTCAGCCTACACTGGGTAGAACAAACAGCTCTGTAGAGTTCCCTGACTGTTGACTGCATCTGCAGCAACTCCAGGCATCTAGATACTGTGCCGTGTTTTAAATGTTTAAAGTTGGTCTCTGAATGTCAAGGCTCAGTTTGACATTGACTACTTCCATTGTGTAGTATGGCCATGTCAAGACCTGACTGAAATAAGTAATATTATTTAAAGATTATATGGCCATAAGGAGCTGTTCTGCCCAATGGGCAATAGCTGAAGGACATGCTAGTCTGAGGAACAGAAGTTCTTCTAGACGATAAAATATTTTGACATATTACAGGGATTGTGCAATTGTGCATGGTGTTTCAGCTGGTATTTTAAAGCAATATTCTTTTTTTAAAAAAAATCCATGTAGCCTGTATATATGTTTGCAGATAAACCCAAAGTATTTCCAACTTTGGGTTTGCCAGCGCTGATGCATCAGTGCATAAAGAATTGAATTTAATTTTCTTTAGGAAAATATATCAGCTATGGATGCCCGCATGTTAGAAGAATGCATTGCTGAAGAAGGCTGGCTTTTCCAAGAGCAGGAAAAACGCAGAAACGAATTATCCAGACTTGCAAAGTTTGAAGAGAGGGAACAGAAATCTAGGGATGTGCAGAAAGCCCAGGTAAAAAATTCTCTCATACAATTGAAATACTGTTCTAAAGTAAAAGCTGGTACAGGGAGAAATTAAATTACTGATGAGGGGAGCCTTATAGGCTCTGATTCCCTACTGTTCTTTGAAGTTCCGTCACAACACAGGAAGCTGACAGTACTGTGGTGTTATTGGTAATTTATGGTGCAGTGCAACGGTATATTAAAATATCATGCCCTAGTTGAAACAAGGTATTTGAAAGCATATTTTCTTTCAAGCCTATGGAATAAAATGAACAATTTTGGAAGAAAGAGGCAGAAAAGTAGACAGCCTCAATTGAGATTCTTGGAAGTACGACTGCGTGGTTTATTTTGCAAATATACAGACATTAGAAGATAAACAGAACTGCTACTCATTCCAAGGAGAAGCAGCAGTTTTTATTTTCCTGTTACATTTCAAGGCATAAATCATTAAATTAATTTGAATAGAGGGAAAGAAAACTTTTCCTACTGACTAGTTGATGTGTTTGCTGCCTGCATTTTGCTGGTGTTATAGTATCATATATGTGCTGTAATGTTGCACAGTATATACTAAATGCCAAGTTACTGTATAGGAACAAATTATGCTTCCTCAATATATGTCTGTGTTCAATACATCAGATAAGCTACCCTTCTAGCCTGCTGGGAATCTTTGACTGTCTATAAAAATAAAATAAAGAAATATGTCAGTCTTTGTACCTTCAATAAAAATCAGTCCATAAACAGATAAAAAAACCCCAACAATATAAATTGGTGAACGCACAAGTATGTCCAGAGTTGCAACCCAACATCTACCAGCTTTTTCTAATACCAATCTCCTCCTCCTGACACCAGTGGGAGGTGAGAAAAGGCCGGTCCTTTGAAGGTTAATGACACAGGCTTGTAAGGACTGAACACAACTGAAATGAAAAAGTCCAGAGCCCTAAAAGAGTATAACTGTACCATTCCATTCAGTCAATGAAAAATGAAAAAACAATCATTAATGATTTCTGAAAACCCAGAAAAGAGTAAAAAAGAAATTTTATTTGAAAAGGTACAATTTCAGTGGGCCATATACCAAATAATTATATAGTGATGGAACTGAGAGGCTGATTAATAGAAATAATAGAACTCCAGAATCAAGGGACTAAACATTTTAAGATGCAGCATCAAATTGTCCATATTAATAACAGTCATTGTAAGCTTAATATACATAGAAAAACTGTGTTCTTCAGTGTTGTTACGATAAAAGCATTTCATTATAATTAAAATTCTTAGAATAATCTTGCATGAGTCTTTTACTTGTCTAAGAGGAATAGCTGCTCTGAGACATTTCTATGAAGATTCTTTGATATATCTAAAGTGCTTACTGAATTCTATTTAAATTTCAGATACAATTCCAAAATATTATTAAAGAACTAAAAAGAAAGGATCTTGAAATAAGAGAGTATGAAAAGAGGAAAACAGAAATCAAAAACCGGTAAGAAAATAACAGTACATTAGCTGAAAAATGTCTTTTAAAGCAATTTTTATCCAAGTAATGTATGCATAATATTCTAATAATAATTTCTTTCACACGTGTCATTTCTTCAGACTCTAAGGATTTGCTAAAATGTATGATGTTATCCAAAATGAAAGGAATAAATGTACAAACTTGGTGCATGCTGCTCAGCAGAAAGCAAGTGAAATTAAAACCTGGGTAAAATTGCTAGGAAATGAAATAAAAAAAATTCAGAATACTGTTTTCACCAAGGAAAGGTGAGCTTTAAGTAAGCTGTAGAATACAATTATAGAAATGTAAGATTAGAAAGCATTTTAAGAGATTCTAGTCCAATTTCAACTATGCCTATATCATCCTTGATAGTTATCCTGATTTTAAAACCTGATTCAAAGACAGACATTTAGCAACAACCTTATATAATCTGTCCAATTTTTTATCCCTGTAACACTTCATATTTGCTTAGGCATCACTGCGTGGCACAAAGCATTTTTGAAGTTTGTCTGGCTACTCCCTCACTCTCCCATCCTTTGAAGGGATAAATTGTCATTGCATTTCCTTTGTATCACAGTTCTTGAGCCTCTAGTGTATGCATTATCATGTCATTTCATTCCATATGAACAACGCTGTTGTACTCATACTTGCTATCCTTAGAAAAAAAGGAGTCCAATACGTACATGATTCCACAATGGACCGGTACATGGTACTATTAAACGATTCACTACCTAGTAATGCAGCTACTTATTGAATTAGATCAAAGTGAGTTCTTGGTTTAAACTCAGACTGAAGTTTATTGCATAACATTTATTTCAGATAAAACAAAGCATGGTTTCAATTTTCAGGCAATCCTAGCCAAAACGAAAGGTTACATTCACCACAAAGAGGATGAGGCAGAACAGTTGGTGCTCATGACTGTTTTTCCCTAGACCATGATGTAGTGGAGGTATCTTTTTGCCATCTCGTTGTCATCCTAGTGATGATGTTCTGCAATACAGACAGAATGACAACGTCTCTGAGATCGGTAGCTGGGAAAGTAGGAATATAGTGAATAGTTAACTGTGTATGCAAAACAGCACAGCCAAAGCTGAGTACTTCAAAAATAATTTGATTTTCCCCAAAAATTGCACAACAAAGAATGCTATCAGGATACATTCACTCAAAGTGTATTGTGAATCTCTGAGTAGCTTGAATTCAAACTCATGCTGGAGGTAGCTAGAAAAGAAGTAGAATGTCAGTGATTTAAGACTTTGTAAAGATGCACAAGCTGACGTTTTGTGGTAAAATTTTTGAGGCCTTCCCAGTCAATTACTGATGAAAGGGGAAAAAAAAAAAAAAAAAAGGCTAAGAACGCAGCTATATGTTGTCTAGGTATCAGAAATATCTAATTATCACAGATGACCCTACTCCAGTACAGATCCAACAGACATTTTGATCTCTGCAATGCTAGATTTAAAACTAGCAAGAGGTATGGACTTCTCCGTAATTCTCTTGACTATAGAAAGTGTTTTTAATCCCAGTAATAGGCTTTAGCATCCTACTGTCACTGACTTAACTGCAGCCTACACAATCTGGAGGACAGCGTATCAGTCCAAATAAGGCAAAGGTTTTTCAGAAAATATTTAATAACACATTGCATTTCTGCAGTACTGTCATGCTTTCAGTCTGAAACTTGCTTTACAAAAGTTTAATACAATTCAGTAATACCCTGTGGAACTCAGAAGTGTTAGACACACCGGGGAAATGAAGCAGAAAGAAGCTCACTCACTGCTCTGTGTACAGTATTCAGCAGCTCAGTGAAGGATCCCATGAGGGCAGGCAGGATATTTCATCTGCAGTTCTGTATTCTAACAGGAGACTATGCTTCTCCTTTCACTACCTCTTTTGTCTTGACGTGAATATTCTCCCAGTGTAGATAAAGTACTGTCTTGATCAAGAAGATCAAATGCAGTAACTCTTAAGTTGTGAGCAAATGAATGATCCGTGTGGCAACAAGAATCTGCCTTTTAAGTGAGGGATCATCATCTCCTGGCTGGCAAGATGGCTGGAAATAACGAGTTCTGTTCTTCATTTTTATGGATCTATAATGTGATCTTGTCACTAACTTTTCATTATGTTTTTTTTCTCATCTGTCAAACAGAGAAAATTATAATTTCCTTTCTTGTGTGACTATTGTGATACGTTGTTTTATAAACAGTAAACTTGGAAAGACTTTAATTGCAACCACAAAATTATTGAAATACCGCTCCTTAAATAGAAGGGCAGGATTTCTACATATTAAGACTTTGCATCACAGTTTATGCTTCTGCTCTTGAACACGTTTCTTTGGCCCCTTGGGCTACCCAGCAGAGAAGAAAAGAGCTGCAGTGCAGTGCTCCATTTATAGCATTTTTCTTGGGCCATAATCCACTTCTTTTCAAGCTGGCAAGAGCTTGTGGAGAGAAGCTATTCTCAGAGAGTCTTTCTACTTCTTGTAATGCTTCTGGGAAGCAGAGTGACATAGAAGATTTCCTTTGTGTATTTGAGGAATTAGTTTAAGCTCTGCTTTTAATTGCTGGAATTGCTTTCAAATTGAAATGACTGAAAACTTTCCTATTTTCTGTTATGTTGAAGAAAATTGCAGAAACAACATCTGAAGAACACAAATAATGTAGCAATTACAGATAGTCTCAAAAGTGATTATTGCAAAATTGTACAAATCATGCAGGAGATGAACGAAAAGAAAAAGCAACGGTGTCTGGATCTTGAGAGACTTGCCAATACAGTCACCTGTGTTGAAGAGGAAATTGTGCAGCTACGCAAAAAATGTGAAAGGGCTATTCAGCAACAAAACGAGAGGTATACATGTCAATTTGATGTAATGTAGAGTTTCATTTTGACTTTCATGAAGCAACATTTTTCAGCTGATGAGTACTGCTAGTTAGGAATACTAAAAAGACTGCCTCCCTACAATGTTTCACTAAACAGCCTGCCTCACCGCGATGTCAGTGCTGTTTTGCATTACACAGATGTTGTTTCTCCATTGGTGACGAGGTTCGTTCCTCGGAACTATTATTAAAAAAATTATGGTGGCTTGGCTATTGAAATTCACCTTGAGAACTTGTAGCCTCCTGCTCCATTTATACTTTATGCGCAGATAAGATATAAAAATGCAGATGTAAACCTCCCTGATCATGTTAATCCATTTTTAAATGAATGCTGTGGAAGGCCAGAAGAGCTTTTAAAATTATATGAGAGACCAGAGTAACCTTTGCAATGGTTTGTTCCCTGATTTTCACATTGTAATTATTTTGTTACCTATTTAAAGTGTTGTCATGATATTAAAAGAATATTTGTGAAAGCTTTGTACATTTTCCCAGATTATTACTATCTTTCAAGGTCACCAGTTATGTTCTTGAATGGAATACACTGAATATAAGTAAATTTTTAAAAAAATTACCTTTTCATTTTGGACTTATTGCAGCGGTCGTCTGCTCAGAGATTGAGAAGAAGAAGTAGGCATTTTATATGAAAAAATAAACATACAAGAGATGTTATGTAGAAATGGAGATACAGAGATGCAAGTTATGGATGAAAAGATTAGATTCCTGAAGCTGAAGGTAGCTGAGAAAAAGAGACAGATTAAATTGTGGTTCAAGGCTCTCCCAGTGAAGAATGCCCTGGATGCGCATCTGGTGGTACTTCAGATACAGGTTAGTGGGAAAGAAAGCTTTTTTTAATATTATCTTATTATATTATATAAAATATAATATTCTGTATTTTAAATTTTAAATCCTAAGGTAGTTTCATAGGAAAAAATGTCTAGATGTTTATTAAAACAAAGTTCAGTAATACACCTTGATACATTTTTTAATTTCAGGTATGTGAGTTTCTATGCTTATATGTACTGGTTGGTGCACTTCGTTATGCACATGCAAAACACTTCTTGGGTATGGAATCTCAGCTAAACCACCCCATAGCATGAAATGTCAGTATGACTAAACAGGAGAATGGGAGTCATCGGGGAAAAAATGGGAATGTAGATAAAATTTGTTAAAACTCTGTCCATGGGGGTAGGTGGAAGGGCGGGAGATATACTTAGCTCTTCAAATTTCTAAAATAATAACTCAATTCACACTTGACCCTGAGCCTACTCTAGAAACTCTGCTGCCTACAATGATATAATCCCCATATATTTTCTTCTTCACAAAAACAGTGTAAGTTTTAGTTCTAGTTACAAAATGACATTAAACAACTAACAAACTGCAGTGTTTGGAACATTCTTTCCTTGCTTTCTGAAATGGCTCATTTACTTATGACCTTATCTCTAGATGGTAATTTTTTCCATACGTATTCTGTTAGTGCCTGCACAAAATCATAAATCAGGACATACCATTGCCTTTCATAATTGCATTGATAGAAACTGTGGCTTACTGTTAAATAGTGCTTGCACTGTCCTGTTTCTTCCGACCTTTTAAAGAAATTGTATGCTTTGCTAAAAGAATAAAACGTAAAATACCTTTTGCAAACTATACCCCAAAGAACTTTACAGTGCCACTACAGATACAAATGAGCAGAGGCAGTATAAAAAAAAAAAAAAAATAAAATAAAAAAAAAAAGAGAGAGAGGATAAACTAGGGGGAAAAAAATAAAAAAGATGTCTTCAAGTAAGATTTAGAATGAGACCGAGAGTCACTGGGTCAAATAGACTAACAAAATGCAGATGATTTCTGTGAACTGACAGTGTCAATCATGAAACTTCTTCTGTTCTGCATTCATAAAACCTTCTTCTTCAGATGATGGTTCGGGAGGAACCTAAAATCACAGTTACAGGGAGGCTATTGTTACACGTGCCTTAAATCTTTTTGCAGTATTGAGTCAAGGTCCAGGTAGAAGACACCCACAGCCTTTCCTCATCCACGAGGCAGGTCACCTTGTCATAGACAGAGATCAGGTTAGTCAGGCAGGACCTGCCTTTCAAAAACCCACACTGGCTGTGTCCTGCACATGCCACGTGATGGCACTCAGGATGATCTGCTCCATAACCTGCCCTGGCACGGAGGTCAGGCTGACAAGCCTGTAGTTCCCCAGATCCTCCTTCCTGCCCCTCCTGTAGATGAATGTCACACTGGCTAACCCCCAGTCTGCTGGGACCTCCCCAGTTAGCTGGGACTGTTGGTAAATGATGGAGAGCAGCCTGGTGAGCTCCTCCCCAGCTCCCTCAGTGCCCTTGGGTGGATCCCGTCCAGCCCCATAGACTTGTGTGTGTCCAAGTGGAGCAGCCGGTCACTGAACATTCCCTCCTGGGCTGTGGGGACTTT
>JAVJGJ010000057.1:75883456-75896467 GCA_035590215.1 Microhierax caerulescens | reverse complement strand
ATCCTTTGTGGCAATGTTCTCCCCTGCATCCAAGAAAGGATGCAGATTATCCTCGGCCCTCTGTTTGTTTCTAATGTATTTGTAAAAACATTTTCAGTTATCTTTTATGGCGGCAGCCAGCCTGAGTTCTAGCTGGGCTTTCACCTCTAATCTTCACCCTGCGTAACTATGCAATATCCTTGTAGTCCTCCAGAGCTGCCTGCCCCTTCTTCCAAAGGGGGTAAACTCTCCTTTTTTCCCCTGAGTTCCAGCCACAGCTCTCTGTTCAGCCAGTCTGGTCCTCTCCACCACCAGCTCATCTTTCAGCACATGGAGATCGCCTGAATCCTGCACCTTTATGACTTCCTTCTTGGATAATGTCCCACCTTGATCATGAAACATGAAGTCCTTGGCTGACAGTGAAATGATTCATTCAGGCATCTTGGAGGTTACACTCCTTATGTGTCCAGGTAGGACGGTAGCCTTTCTTGCAACATGATGTATTGATTCATCTTCATGTAAATGTACATAACAACCCAACTCTTTTTAAAAGAAAGGGTATCACATCAGTTCACCTTGATTTTGTATTTGTATAGGTAATTTTTCCTGCCTAAATATAGTACCCTGCATTTGTTATTTAATATTATCTCTTTTGTTGAGACCTTTTTTCAAACCAAGGTAATTTTGAATTTGAATCTTCTCCTCCAAATAGTATTTGCAGTTTCTCGAAGCTTTACCTCATTCTACTGATGTAGTACTTACCTTATACTTTCATCAAGAACCCATTTCCTTAGCTTATTTATGAGAATGTCATATGAAACACTATCAAAGCTATGTAAAAATCAAGACATATGATAGCTTCTATTTATCATCCACACACCTGTTAAGTTGTTATAGTAGGAAATTGGTCTGGTTTGGTGTGACTCAGAACCTATGTTGGCTGTTATTCCTACCTTTTTTCTTTTCTAACTATGTACAAAGAAAGGCCAATGATTTGTTCCAGATTTATTCTTCAGAAACTGAAGATATTTTATCTTTAGTTCTGTAGCTCCTTTCGCCCCCATTTTTAAAAATAGGTATGATACTTTCCATTTTCTAATGCTCTACATACCTCACCTGCCTTCGCTGAGATTTCCAAAATAAGGACCAGATCTCCACTTCTTGAAACCAGTCCCTTTATCTAGGCGTGTTCCATCTTCTCTGTTCATCCTTCAACAATTCCTCCTGACTGATTACAATCAAACGTAGAAAAGCCTGTCTTGTAGAGCCTTTTCATATCCCCTGTATCAAAGCATTCCAAGAAAGGAGGGGGTTTGGGTTTTGTTTTTGGTTTTTGGGGTTTTTTTAAGACTTAGAACTTGTACAAGAAACACACTACTAATTAGGAGAAAATAAAAAAAGATGCCTATAGTCACATCACTTAAGCAGACAGAGAATAGCATGGTTATCTCTAAATGTGCTTTGTTTTCTGTAGTTTTGGATGAAACTGCATCTAATCACTTATAATTCATATTTCAATTAAAAGTAAAAGTAAGCCTAGTATTTAAGTTGAACATGAAACTTCTTTTGCTTTCCTCCTCCCCCACCCCACCCCCACCCTGCCGATTTGGACAACATTTTAGCTGCTTTAGTCCTTCTTCTCTAACTATTCAATCCTGCAAAATGTTACTTGGTGAGCTGTCCCTAATCTCATTAAGGTACCACTGCCTCCAGCAAGCTATTTTCACCTGAGCTAGTGGTTAGAGAAATTTGCCCCAGATAGTAAACATCCCTGGAAGCATAGCTGCATCCTGTTGTTTGTGCTGGTCCTGCTTTTACATCCTCCCACTCAGTGTATTTTTGGGCTTGAGTTTTAGTTGTTTATAATGAAAATAAATCTTTCAGCACCTAGTTATGCACTGAATCGTAGTTTGCCAAGGAAATTGGTCATTACAGTCATTTAAGGTTTTTATTTTGCCTGCTCTTAGACAAAGCGTAAAAGAAAGAGCTGTGTGATGCTTTTTTTTGCCAGAAAAAGAAGTATTTAAAACAAATTTTCTGGTAAGTAATATTCCATTCTGACCCGAGGAGATCTGTCAGCTTTCCCTTTTCCAATTAAACATGATTTGTTAACTTCAGTGAACGAACTCCATCCCGGTAGCAACATCTAAATGTTTACTTAGTATTTTTGATGACTGTTCCTAACTTTGTGAGCCAGTGACCACTTATTTCCTTAGGAATATCACCACCACAAATCATAGCACCACCTAGCATTTACAGCAACTTACCTGGGTTATGTTTTGTCAGTGCTAACAGATCAAGGGTGGAGTGGCAATGCACTGACAGATGGCCAGGTGCACATTAAAGCACAAAACCCCAACACTGTCAGTCTTGCAAATCCAAACATGAAGAAATGGTCCCAGTCACTCTTTCAGCGAGTATTTACGCAAAGCATGGATGTCCGTCAAGTGTATTCTGGGAAGCGTTATTCCATGGGAAGGTCTCACATCAGAAAGGTCAGGGAACACCTGCCTTTGTGGGTCCCAGGAGTACCACATCATTCAGTGTCACCACTGAGTTGCTTCAGGACACAGGCCTGGGAACATTAACGTGGAAAACTTGGATGCCTTTAAGGATGAGACCTTTAGTGCTAATGAGTGGGAAAGTGGGACTTTCAGATTTAACTTGCAACCAAACTGTCAGGCACTTTGTCATGGTTTAACCCCAGCTGGCAACTAAGCAGAGGGCTGGAGAGGAGAATCAGGAAAAAGGTAAAACTCGAGGACTGAGACAAGAACCATTTAATAATTGAAATAAAATAAAATAAAATAAACCCAACAATAATAATAACAGCAATTGTAATGAAAAGGAAAGAAAAGGGGAGAGAAATAAAATCCAAAGGGAAGAGGAAAAGAAACAAAGTGATGCCCAGTACAGTTGCTCACCACCCACTGACCGATGCCCAGCCAGTCCCCAAGCAGCCATTGGCCAGCCCCAGCCAACCCCCCCAAATTTATGTACTGAGCATAACGTGCCATGGTATGGAATGTCCCTTTGGCTGGTTCGGGCCACCTGTCCTGGCTGTGTCACCTCCCAACTGCTTGTGCCCTCCAGCCCTGTTGCTGGCAGGGCCCCCGAAACTGAAAAATCTCTGACTTAATATAAACTGAGAAACAACCAAGAACATCTGTTATCAACACTATTCTCACACCACATCCAAAACACAGCAGTGCACCAGCTACTAAGCATAAAATTAATTCTATCCCAGCTGAAACCAACACACACGTGCATCCTCCCTACATCCCTAAATGGATCCTGTGGGCCAAAGAGAAGTTTGTAGGGAATAAAGGAAGACATCACCCCAGAAGCCTGGTGTATGCCTGAGGAAAAGAAGCAGGTAGAACTCAATTTCTGGCAGACAGCAGGGTTTACCTCTGTCCTGCAACTGTCACGCCAAAGTTCCCTTTAAAAACAAAATAATTTAATGGCTCAATCTTCCACATTACCCTCCCTCCTTCCAGAGAAATCTGATGGTGAAGTGATTATTTATGGCTGTTCATGAGTATTATTTCAGCAGCTCTCAAAGCAACCACAGGAACACCTTGTGCTGCGCCTTCCCCTGTCACTTTACAGCCTGTTTACTCCTTCTCTATGCAGCTAGAAGTAGAGCTGGTGCAGAAGGAGAAGTTGCTGGAGACAGATTTTCTCTACAAGCACATTTCCCGGTTGACAGACAGAATCCATGCTGCAGCAGGGAATGGGAATCAGGACACGCTGCTGTTAGCTAAAAGGGTAAGGGCGGCATTGCACGCGCTGCTTGCCAGCCTATACAAAATGAAATCGTATCTAGGCAAGAGGCAAGATGACTCACTTGCAAATTACAGAAGTGGCTGGAAATATTGACAGGCAAATCATATGTTGGTCTTCAGAAACTACAGACATTTAGCAGTAATGATGATAGACGTACTGAAAGCATTAGGCGAGTGTACTTTCTTGATGAAAGAAAGTTGCACCATCAGTAGTACCTTTCACCGACGTACCAGATAAGCTCTTGCTCACAAACTTAGTAGAATCCTCCTTTTGCATGTGTACTTAACAGGCTTTCCACAGCAAACACGTCAAAGGCTAAAAAGAAATAAGGAGAAGCCAGGTAAATTTTGCTCCAACATACAAAAAGATAAGCCTGATATCTGGCTCAAAATTTCTTTGTTATTTAGGTAGGGAGCACCACAGAGGAAAGAAATACCATTTTTAATACAATCACTTTTATATAATTATAGCTATTGTCTTTTAACTGCCAGTAATATTGTTCGGGGAAGAGCAAAAATGCTCCAACCCCTGCCTCCTTAATGAAGAGGCTGCAAATAGAGCAGAGCTGAGTGAAAAGCAGGGAAAAAAAAAAGTAATTAATGTAAACCAAGGCCAGCCAGGGTGGATTACCCCACCACCACCCCCTCAGGTGTGAGGTTTGGCCCTTGCAAAGGCTTAAACCAAAACACATCCTTACAATAAATGTTTAACTTTCCACAGAAAGAGAAATAACACGGCTGTTATTTGGATTTCTGAAATTATGGCCACAGGCTAATAAACTATTGTAAGAACAGCAGCTTGCTAAAAGTTTGCAAGTGCTCTGACTTGCCCAACTCTCTATTAGTCACTTAAAAAAAAAGCGTTTAAGTTTTGTTGGGTTTTTTTTGTTTAAATCATCTCTAATCAGACTCAAGGACTCCTTCCCATTATTCCTTCATTCGCCCGCCTGCCTAGGATAACTTGACAAACCCACAGCCCTGCTGTGTCCACATTATGATGCAATTATTTTGTAAGGATCGGGCTTATTACACAGTTATTACAAAGTCATTTGTGCATAAACTCAGTAAGAATTGGGGCAGCGGGCCTTTGCGGGCAGCGGGAGCTCTTCTGTTCAACGTAAAGGGCAGGGGGTAACTACAAACTTGCTTTTCTCTTATCTTGTCTTAGAGTAATTGTGACTCCTTACGCTGCCAGTTCCTGCGGTTCCAAGCAGACACAGAAACACAACCTGTTTCATTAAGTCATTTTCAAGTACAGAACTATTTTTTAAATCCTTGTCAAGCTGGACTGGTTTTCACGTATGCAATGCTTATTACCCAGGTGCCATGCCCAGTGTCTAAAGGGCAGCCCTAACTAAAATGCAATTGTTACTTATTCCAGACAAACGAACTGCAGAAGATGATAAAGGACAGAACCCGTAAGGCGATGGCTCTTGTTGCCGAGTTATCCATGAAGCAAACACCTGCCATTAAACTCCAGCAGGAAATGAGAGACAAAGAACAATTTCTGATGACTGTTTCATCAAGGATAGCTCAAGGCCTTCCCCCTCCTAAAGAAACAGAAAGCAAATGGTTGAAGACACTGCGCAACGAGAGGATGCACAAAGAAGCAGCTGAAGCCAGAGCTAAAGTAAGTTTTTGCTATTTGCTGTGGTTAGATCCTCAGCCCCGTCTTTTCACTGCTCCAGCTCACATTTGTGCCGGAGCTGTGCTAGCTCACTGCATAGCTCTTCGCCGCCACACACGGAGCTCTGGGAGTCAGTGGAGGGGGTGGCAGAGGCAGAGACGGCTACTGAAGTGGTACACGGTGGGTTTGAGCAGTTTTAACCGCAGTCTGGCGACACCGCTTAGAACCGTTCACCGAACGTTAAGGGGAGAATACACCGCAAGGCAGACCTGCCTGCTGCTGAAGCACTTTGTGTGGCCCTGGTGTCTTGGCATGATGGGGGAGAGAGTCATCGCTGAAGTTCTGCTTTCCATTAGACTTCAAGGTAAAGCTGCAACAGGTGGGGTGTGGGGTTCAGGGAAAACAAGTTTAGTGTCTTCCGCATAACCGGGTACGAACAGATGGATCAGCAGTAGCAAAGACAGAGATTGCTGGGCAAGACGGGGAGGGGAGGCAGGGCAGCGCACCGGGTGCTACCCTGCTGGGTACCATGCCTCCGCAGTCGAGACAGTCGGTGATCCCAGAGCAGAGAGCTCCCAGAGAAGGACTAGTAGCTCAAAAGTGAGCCAGGCGTACCGTGGGAACTCCTGCTGCTGGGAAAGGAGCTTTGCTATTGGAATCCTTTAGCTGATCACTCCAAGGGAATCTGAAAGGTGCGCTAGGCTGGGGGAGGAATACACTGTGCATACACTTAAAGAACCTGAAGTCACACAGAAGTGCTGCAGTAAAAGTGGTTTAGAATAAGAAACTTCTCTGTCATTAACACTTCTCATGCTGTGACTCAGCTTCCTTTCAGTGCTGCGGACACAAGCTCACTGCAGTAACTGTGTTCAGGAGCGGCTGCTGTCAGCACACACACAGCCCTGTTTTGAAGCATCAGATCTATCATCTTGTTCCTGAGATGTTCTGTGCACTTATTACAACTTCTAAAAGTTCATCTAATCTCCTTTCTTCACAAACAGCAAAAGCATTACAGGCTCAAACCGTATACTATTTAAAAGGACAAACTCACATCTACGTGGTCAGTAACTCATTGCTTTCCTTTCAGTACCCCTCTGGGTTTCCAGGTTTGCGAAGGACTGGAATAACAGTGGTCCCTTTGTAAGGCATTCTGCATGTCGGCTCAGGAGAATGCCGGCATTTTAAAGCATGTAAGCACAGCGTGATGAAAACGTGTTACTTTCACAGCGTGCTGCAGAAGAGGAACAAGCTGCAGCGCCCGGCTCCATCCACACACAGCTGAACAACGCCCAACCGCCTATATCCTGAACAACGACGACGGTCTCCCAGTGCCACGGCCCTACGGCACTCTGGCTCCTTTCAAACCACGTGAACCTCGTTTGAACAGGCATTTCAGAAAACCTACTGTAAAGCCAACTGAAATGTGAACAGACAGCACCTACGGCAGGAAAGGGCATTACCAGTTGCAGGATCTGGAGGGTCAGTAACATTTACAATACAACGGAGGAATGGCTGTTAGCGTTTAGCCAAATTCCATAGGGAAAACAAAGTAGTAGTTAATGCCCAAAGCAGAGCTCAACAGTCAGTGACTCAAGTTCCCTTCTCCTGGCTAGGAGGAGCCTGGTATCCCAAATGCAGCACAGCATTTTAAAATGTTAAGAAAAATAAGCGACCATCATACTACAATTGTAATTTTTTTTCCAGGTGAAGTTTTATTGCATCTGATTATATTTTATAATACATATAATTAAAAAGAAATCTTCTCTTGTTATTTATATTATACAAAGTCCCCATCAGTTATATAAATAAACCAACTACAGTCTGGGATTGGAGTTCATGCTTACCAGATAAATTTTAATTATACTGAGAAAATGATTCCTTCCCTCTGTGCAGTTCCTGAGAAAGCTAACAGTCTTGCTCCACTGATGGCAAGGACAAGGGAATGACCAGGCACTTGCTGAGCCACTCCCGAGAACTGGAATTTTTAATTTCACTGGTAAGGAACACAAAGCATCAGTGGAAAGTACTCAGGGAGAACGTCAGAGGTTGTTACTGAAAACCTCCAAAATCTGTCAAATTGTCAATGAGCTTCACTAGTTTAATAGCCTGAAACTTTGATAGAGTTGGTTTTAAATCCAATAAAGACTGCAGATATCCTACGTGTCAGAACTTAAATCTTCTCTGTATAGCAAACTGCTATTACTATTTTCAAGTCACTGTTCAGAACTTAAAAAAAACCCAACCCCCCAAAACACTGGTTCAGTTATGTACAATTAGAAGTTGAAAACGAAGGAAAAACAACCTCCATAATTTCTTTCTGAAAGTTAAGGTTTGAACTGTAACACTACAAGTTGTAAGGAAAGAATTAAGTAACACTCTGTCCAAGCCACTGTTAAGATACATTTCCAGAGAACTTTCTCCTTGTCCTGTATTGTAGTTCCACTTATCTGACCACTTCAAAACGAAACCACAGATCTAAAACCTGGGTTTGTGTCAGAAGTATTCCTCCAGGATTTTTCTAGAAGTTGGTAATTTCAGCCTTAATACATTGGACCAAACACTATTTTTAGTGGCTTATGTCGGTAACAGTGGCTACCCAAAACTGCAGATTATTTGGGAAACAACATTATATTTCAGTTTTTAAAAAAAAATTGTTTGTACACTTGCATACTTTTATATGAGCACTACATTTGACAGTCTTCTTCAACAGCTTGTTATTTCAGGAATATTTGAGGCCCAAAAACGTCACAGTGTGTCTGAGTGCTGTTTCCTCTACAAATCGTACGTTAACATGGTCTTGTTTTTCATACGGATGCATACCTAAAAAAACAGTGAGAAAGTTAGTATTTACAAAATCGTTAAGTGTTCTTACACACTTAATCCTGCACATTGAACATCCTGAAGATGTTCAATGGGAACATCTTCAAATAAAAAACCACAAGATAAGTTAAAAGAGGGAACAGTGTTTTTATTTACACAGAACACCTGCAGCTTTCAGTGGAGTCATTTGGATGCTCCTCACGGCAAACACTCCCCTATTAGTGGGATGTAAGTCAGTGATATCCCCTACAGAGGGGAGCCAGACCATCTCTGGAGGCCACTAGGGATTTCCATACACGGCATCCTACACTGGAGAGCCAAACCAAGGTTTAAGCACAGTGGCTATATTAGTGCTAGTACATTAAAATGGACCAGGGTGCAGCCTCATATACTTCTATATGGTTTAACTTTTCTTCCTCCCCAAACGGGATGACATCCATACACGGACAATCTTGGTTTAGCCTTCAAGTCCTTATCCCGACTTCTGTTTTGCTTACCAGTACAGGCATCGCCAGTAACGCTAT
Organism: Microhierax caerulescens; assembly: GCA_035590215.1. Taxonomy (NCBI): domain Eukaryota; kingdom Metazoa; phylum Chordata; class Aves; order Falconiformes; family Falconidae; genus Microhierax; species Microhierax caerulescens. The sequence goes on along the minus strand of JAVJGJ010000057.1, from coordinate 75,887,729 downwards.
TAAAAGTCCAATTCTTCCCTTAAATGCACCTTACTTTGTCAGTGGAATTCAACATTTTCAGACGCTTCGGTTCACTGTATGCAGCGAGTGCCCTAATCAATTTGAACTGCATTTCACAAAAAGGAACTGCTTTGAAAAACGCCTGTTACTTCAGCGCACCTCCTGATCTAGCGACGTGGGTTCTCTTTTCTGGGTGGAACATCTGGTTTTGGTTGCCTCAGCCACCATACTGCACAAATGAGGAACAAGCCCTTCTCCCCATTTGCATACAGAATTACAGCGACCACCACGCTGCACACCAACCACGTTTCGCTACAAGTTCTGAAAAATACAAGTTTGCTAACCAGATCCAACACAGAGAGGACTCAGAGGAAAGGATGTGCAGCGAAGAAGCCCTCTGACAATTCCCAGCAGCAGAAAGTCAACCAAACCTACGTGTTGGGACATCACTGGAGTTTTGGAACTTGGCTATTTCAACATAGTGAGGACACAGCCGAGGGTGAGCATGAAAGGGTAACAATTACCGGTCTTCCAAAGCAGAGAGTTAGCATTACCTTCATCCTCTATCTCTGCCAACACATCAGTCAGGTAGTTCAGCGGCAAAAACTCTACAGAGACTGAGCGTCTCTCAGGGACAGGCCTGCTACACTGCAAGGGAGAATATTTCAGGTTACTTCAGAGTCCCACAGTACCGAATTTCAGTGTTAGTTTTAGCGTGTTATAGTCTACAGAAAGGTCAGGAATCTCAACACTGTCAAAGCAAAAGATTACCAACACAATGGCCTGTGTGCTCTTACCTGCCTGTCCCCGAGCTTCTCGAGCAGAAGTTTCACATATTTCTGTGCAATGAAATTAGCATTTATCGGATGATTCCAAAACTGACGAACCTTTTGACCAAGAACCTAGTAAGCAAAAAGACAAAACCCCGAAACCTGAGAACATAAACACAGGGCAGTGGAAATTTAGGAGGAGGGAAAAGGAGGAAAAAACCCTGAAACAAAATCCAGGCTGTAAAACAGATGCTTTGCTTTCAGACACTGATGACAGAAGCTAAGATATCCTAATTTTTAGCCGCAGAGCCTTCCTTTCATAGCCAGTAACTAAAAGATTACAACACGCTCCCAAAACATGGGGAAAAAATCAAAACCTTGCTACACAGTACCCACTGAGCTACTCCATTTTTATCAGTCTTATCCCATTACCTCTGTCCTACTTTTGCATGCATGCTTAAATATTAATCGAGGCCTAAACTGACCCTTTATCCTTTATTGTGGCTCTTTGGTTTAGATCCATTCTCCTCCCCAAAAATAACCCAGACGCCCCACTCCTCAGTGATCTATTCAGACCAGGGCTTCTCTCAGGCTTAGACTAAGGGATCTTACAAAAGCAGAATGCCGACAGGGAGAGATCCTGGGAACACAATCTGCATCCCTTTATATAGGTCATCACCTCAGGAATTGATAACGTTGATTCACAACCCCAAAGGCAAACCAGATTCAAAATTGGATGTCCCAAAGCTTCCAATCCTAACTAATAAGCAAACAAATAGGAACACGCTGTGAAATAAGCTCCACCTCCTGCTCTTTTCCCTACCTAGATCTTTTTTCACCCACTCTCACTTTTTAGTTGCGCTGCAATACAGAGTACTGAAGGGGTTCATTTGGGAAATGCCGTACAGTTTCAACAGTGCCTAAATACTTGCTTCTGATGCAACTGAAGTCACCTGCTGAATCTAACCTGCTCAGAATAGTCTGAGTCACCCCAAAGAGTCCTTTATGGCAAACAAACAATTTTCTGTGTTTTTTTTTCCAAAAGCTGTAAATAGATACAATAAGGCACTAAGTCTACTGCGCGTAAGTAGCAGTACACATCCCCTGGCGCACTCACAGCTCAGCCCTTCGCTTCCAGTCGGGGTTGGAATGGGGCTCCCCACCCACCCAGCCTGGGGCTGACCTCAGCTCACCAACCCATGCCCAAAACAAGATACAGAAGACAAAGAAGGGCCTGTGTCATTCTCCTTCCCTACCCCTCCTCTAAACTGCTGCCAAATAAAGAAGCCCTTGTCAGAGGAAAACTAAAGCAGCACTTCTGGCCATCTGAACTACATGTAACAGCTCATAATGAACAAACAATAAGCAACTTGAGAAAAGCCTGTTCTACAGCAAGGCACACCCCACGGGGGGATCCCTGGTTTCCCTCTGCTCACTGCAACCTTGTGCTTCCTCTGCAGTGCTGCACACTAAGAATGGAAGGGGAAAAGGAGAAGTCAACCTCCCATTCTGTTGGCACGTTTAAAGGAGCATCAGTAATTACAGTTCCAGCACGTGGCTAAACGAGTCACCTTACCAACAGACAAGGCTGGGAGATTCCAGAGAGAGGAGGATCTTGTAATTCAATCCTCTCCACAGTGGCGGTACAATCAGATTTTACAGCTTTTACTGTACCAGCTTTTGAACGTATTTGATAAAATGTATAAACCCAAATGCAAGCATCACAAGTGAGAAAGGCATTTGTAGATGCTAAGAAACACACACAACCCCCCATAAATCCTCTCTAAACCCTGTCAAACTCTTATTGCTTTATGCAGACGAGTACTCAGCAGAACACAGTCAGTGTTGTCTGTTTGACTCCTGTAAGGTACTGGAGACACTGTGAAACACTACGGACAAATTGTAATTTAAGTTACCAGAGCACCCTGTGGGTCACGAGCAGCAGACGGAGAACCTGTGGAGGTCGAGGTTATATCTGTGCCCTACTCGAACCACAGCTAAGTCCTCCACTGGCTTGATTCCACGCACAAGGAGGAATTTCCTATTGATTCCAAAATCCAAGAAATTACATCCAACGTTGTTAAGTTACCTCAGGAAGCCTCATGACAATACTGAACTTCAGCTTTTCATTCTTCTCAGTGTCATCCAGATCTGTAAGAGAAAGCGAGTTAAAAAACACCAAAACAAAGAACTAACAAACCAACCAACCCCCAGCAACCACATCCCTAAAATGTTCAACTTTCACTGAAGATATTCTGAATAAATATCATCCCCATAAAGAAATGAAAATTTTAATTTGAAATAAGGGCTATGAGGACTATTATTTACATTTATACCATTTAATACCATTTACATAAATGTTTTTCCGTATACTTGTACATAACCTCACCACTTTATGCGGTATATTTTTATGCGGTTTATTTATACGGTAATTCAAACATGTTTTGACTAAGTAGAGCTCCAGTATTTATAATATTTCATTTATCAAGACCAGGCACAGATTAATACAGTATATTGTGTTGTCTCTTTCTTGAACACTGGAGACACAGCACATTACAAGGGAACACGGCTGCAGCTGTGATGACATGTGTTACTGTTAGAGAATCTTACCGCAGTGCTGCTACATCCCAGGAAACATGCTACAGGTCCCCCCTCCTCCCCTCCGGTCTAGAAAAGGCAGTTAACATGGCTGTGATGCCAACTGTGCCTGCAACGGGCAGTTTGTCCCACTCTCCATTTTATTCCCCAGTCATTCCTACCATACATGTGCTGCTTTGCTCCTAAGCCTCCTTTGTGGAAACTAGCTACCTCGCTTCTGCTCAGAAGAAAGCCACCTACAGAACACAATCTGCTCTCAGTAACTACACGGGTTCATACAGAACTTAACTCCCACTTTTAGTTAACGTTACATTTAGAAGATGTCCCCAAGTTCAATATTCACTAAAAACATTGAGACGCTGGGTCAGGTAGGCTTTTCTATGCTTATTTTAAATTTTTAGTGCACAGAGCTTCTAGCCGTTTGCCAACCCCAGCACTAGGATTATCTTAGAATCATAGGATTATTTAGGTTGGAAAAGACCTTTGAAATCATCGAGTCCAACTCAGCAGTTCCAACTCCACCACTAAACCATGTCCCTGAGCACCACATTATGTGTTTTTTAACACCCCCAGGAATGGCGATTCCACCACCTCCCTGGGCAGCTTTTTGCAATGCTTGACCACCCTTTCAGGGAAGAAATTTTTCCCAATATCCAACCTCAACCTGCCCTGGCACAACTTGAAACCATTTTGTCTTGTCCTGTCACTTGTTATCTGGGAGAAGAAACCGATCCCCAGCTGCCTCCAACCTCCTGTCAGGGAGCTGCAGAGAGCAGTAAGGTCCCCCCTGAGCCTCCTCCTCTCCAGGCTGAACAGCCCCAGTTCCCCCAGCTGCTCCCCATCAGACTTGTGCTCCAGACCCTTCACCAGCTGCGTTGCCCCTCTCTGGACACACTCCAGCACCT
>JAVJGJ010000057.1:75855572-75882987 GCA_035590215.1 Microhierax caerulescens | reverse complement strand
TGGCCCCAGCGCTGAGCCCTGGGGAACACCACTTGTGACCGGCCACCAGCGGGATGTAACTCCGGTCACCACCACTCTGGGCTCGGCCATCCAGCCAGCTTCTGACCCAGCACAGGGTGCAGCTGCCCGAGCCACGAGCAGCCATTCTCCAGAATGCTGTGGGAAATGGTGTCAAAGGCTTACTAAGGTCCAGGTAGACAACATCCACAGCTTTTCCTCATCCACTAGGCAAGTCATCTTGTCCTAGGAGATAGGTTCATCAAGCAGGACCTACCTTTCATCAAACCATGCTGGCTGGGCCTGATCCCCTGGTTGTCCTGCACGTGCCACGTGATGGCACTCGGGATGATCTGCTCCATAACCTGCCCTGAGTCAGGCTGACAGGCCTGTTCCTCTTGTTTCAACATAACTAAAGCAAAAGCTGAGGACTGGATAACAGATGAACTTCCTTACATATATGTGTGCACTTTCATAGAGTCACAGAAATCCCCCAACAAATTCAACAATGATCTTCAGTATTCATTTTTTCTAAGAAGTCCCAAGTGGAGAAACTGTAACCTCAAGTGCTCCCCAAACAAGGATTTCTTTGTATACTATGGTAAGCCTCAACCAAATCATTTGAGGCCTAACTTTCTCCTTTCAGCTGGGCAACACCATCAGCTGCAGCCCTCACTGGAATAGCACTCTGAGAAAAGCTTAGTCTCCTGGGCAGTAAATCCTGTGTCTGAGTTTGAATGGCTGAAAGGACATCACTCTTAATTACATGAACATATGAAACTTACTGTACCTTTCAGCAATTTCCTGACACATGTTTCTGTCAAATGCAAGACTCCATTATCAATATAGTGCAGGAGGGTGTGCAGAGGGAGACATCGAACACCAAGCCCCAAGTGCAGAGTGTGAAAACCTATGAAAGAGAGACAAACTTGTTTGGTACGACACTTTGGAGTTTTTTTCTAAGTCTGTTTAGTTTATCAAAAGTCACATAGTCTTATTCAGGCATCCTTTAAGTCCTCTCAAGTACAATCTTGTCACAAAGCAGAAAGCCAGCCAACAGGACTGAAAACAGTCATTATAGTCATACATGGTCATTAAACATCTCCACGCTGTTGCCCTATATCTGAATTCTTCTATTAAATTGTCTTTTATCTCCCTCTTTCCTCCTCTAATTGATCAAAACCTGGGGCCTCACCACCCTCAGTGCCTGCCACCCACGCATCTGCACACAGTGTTAAACCTTCAGTTTCTTACTTAACACCAGCCAGATGATGGTCCTGTTCTCACGTGATGACATTATGTGGCAGCATTTGCGCCCACACAGTGTAAGTTTGAGGGACTACCTCATACCAAAACCAGCTGCAAAGACTGAAGACAGATCAGGAAACACTAACTAGAAAGATTCAAACAAAATCAGAAAACATTAAGAAGTCTTTCACTAGCAAAAATAAGCAAGTGATTTGAAAAGACTCTAAATAATTATGAGGAGCTCTAGGAAATGAAAGTCTACTGTCAAGAAAAGCTTGTGCATCCAGTCTAGAGCTAACGATTTCAGGATAAAACTGAAAAATATTAGCTGGGCAACAGCATGAGAAAAAACACTCTTTTTTTCGCTCCAGAATAGGATTTTCACTTGTAAACTTTGACACTAAAGTCCAGTTGTCTAAGAAAAATATGTAAACTGAAGCAGTCTAAATCTTAGTTCTAAGCTAAGACTGTGCCCAAACATTCCACTGGAAGCTGAAAAGAGAACTAAGCCTCCAACTTGTTGTCTCTGTTTGCAGTAACTATTCGGTTTTCTTCATTTCACTTGCACATGTTTATGGAGGGTCTTCCCTTCTCTATCTTGAATAGATTTCAATACTGCCAAAGCTAACTTGGCACATGTGCTGCAACCACTGCTCTTCTGGGAGGAATTCATAGCATTGCTCTCCTCACTTATGATTAAACCAGCAAAACATAGCACTTACCAGGAGGTAAAGGCATACACATGCCATTTGCAGCTTCCAGAATCCGACTCATGATGTGGAACACGGCAAACTCTCCTGCGCTTCCTCTCTTGTCACTGTATTTAACAAAAGTAGCAACATATTAGGAACCTGAGATGCCCACACACTCCTGAAGATACAGTCGATCTGTTGTACTACATATGCACTGAATGCACACGTTCTGTGTGAACTGCAGTAGGATGCTTTCTTATTTACTTAGTTGACTGTCACTTAACAGCACCAGCTGTTCAACGTTTAACACCCAAAGTCTTTATGGTGTCCCCTTTCTCACTGCCCCACTACTCCATATTTACAAGTCTCTCAGCAGTAGCTGGTATCGAGAGCAGGTGGTGAAATAATATGAGAGCTGGCATAACTGACCTGGCTTTATTGGTGTTTAACACCCACTACCCAGGCTTAAGACCATTATGAACTCAGCAACTTCAACTCCAGCCATAAAACTGCCTATATGATCAATATTCATGGTGGCTTAGAGAGGGCCAGCAGGCTCATTGAAGTAAGAGTACATGACAGCCATGTTGACATCCACAGTAGAGGAAGCACTGACTGTTCAAGTGAGTAGTAGTGTCGAACACCAAAATTATTATGCCCATACTTTAAATGGCAGGCTGAAAACTTTAACAAATGATTTGCTCACAAGCAGAAGATGCAGGAATGAAGCTGGTATCTTCTCCAAACTTCTTTCATTATTCGATGTACCAGATTCAGCTAAAACAAAAAAGAAAAGACTGAATATTTCTAGGAGCCTGTGTACAGCAGATCCATGGCCTTCATTCATTTCACAGTTACATTTGAAACTTCTCGTGAGACTCCTACTAAGACTTCAGTATTTATCTTTATTCCTAGGGGCTTAAAATGCAAAAAAAAATCTGATTTGTAGCTGAACTGCCCTATTTCAGAAGTTTAAAGTAAGTGCTTCTTCAAAGTATTGTGCAAGATATACAGCATCTTAACACATTGTACTTCTTGGGGATCAACTGATCTCACTCCTGCATCAAATTCTCAAAGATCTATTTGCCATGAAAGCAAAAACTGCATGTCCAAGCGGCTGAGCATTTGGCAAGGAAAGGTCCTGAGGGTCCAGACAGAGCTGGGTGATGCTGAAGACAGCAGAACACTCAGTTTGCTGAGAAAAATCTGTAGGAGGAATCACAAATCTAGCCCTTGCAAGGAGTAAGGATGAGACAAGCAAATGCTTCTCTTTCTCCATCGAGTTTCCTTCTTGTCTGTAGCGAAGTAAAACAATGCCTTGGCCTACACTGTTACTTCTTTCTGCTCCCAGACTGATCTCCAGTACAGCCTATCAGCATACATAAGACACAAACCCTCTTCTCACTTGGGCCTTCTAAGCCTCTGCAGATGAAAGAGAGAACCATACATGCAAGAGTTGAAATAACTTCCTCCAGCTAGCCCCTCACAGCTGCCAGGTGTAACTGCTTCCATATCTCGGCAGCAGCACAGAGACACTTCCTCTAAACCTTTTATCTCTGGGCCTCAAAGTGCAGTGATCAGTCAATCCCAGGAAACTCTCAGGAAGCAAGGCTGACCCCTGTTTTGCAGAGAGGTGTCACGTGAAGTTACAAACCCTTTCCCCTCTCCAAGATGGCCAGAATCCAGGAATCCTTTTGCCCCAGTCTTCTCTTCATAGGCGTTGCTCTCTCCAACGTCTAACTTGTCACAGGCTCCAAGCAGGAGTAAAACAGGACACACAGGAGAGGTTCATATGCAATGGCCAGAACAGGAATACTGATCTTCAGTCATGCTCCTGCGTGCTCTCCTCTGTACCTCGGCCAGAGAGCTCTACAAGGTAGCACCTTCTGCCACCACGCCAGCCTTGCACAGCTACCTGAGGCAGAATAACCACCGAATGCTTTCCATCTTCGTACTTTCTGGATGCAGTGGAAAGCTCCACTTTAACCTCTCTTGAAAATGGCAAGTTTTCTCCACTCATTTTCCGGGAAATGCGTGATTTCCAGTTTTTAGAGAAGGGTCACAAGAACTGCACCTGCTGCTGGAATGACTTTCATTTCTGGCCAGCACACAGGGTGCAGCTAAGGCCTCTGTATTGGAAGTTACATCTGGATCTGAAGATCAGCGTTGAGGTGAAGCGAAGGTTCTTACAAACTCCAAAATCACCTATTATTGTTTGTGCAACACGAATTGTTTTCACAAGTATGATTCTCTGGAATTCCCTGCTTAACAATACAGCAAACTGCTGCTTTCCCAGCATACAGAAAGATAACAGCTTCTTAAGTCATAGTCAACCTAGCTATCACAACAAACTTAAATCTTAAATACATACATGCTTGTGACATGACACCCTCACCAACAGCACTACTCACTTTGGAGATCAGCATCTATCATCTACGATGGACACTGTAGAAAATACATGCAGAAAGAGAAACCATGTCTCAAACTTTTTTCAGTACATAACATACAGGATAACGTGCGTGACAGAAAGGAAACGTTTCTGTTTCGTAAGAGGGAGTATAGGCAGCCTCCTCTCCAAGGCTAGCACCGGGCCTCTGGTGGAACTAAGTTAAAGGCCAAACCCGTATCTTCATGGCAAAGACACTTTTCATTTAGTAACAAAGACGTACAATATGAGATTTTTTCCAGACATGTATTGGAAGCCATTTGCCTCAGAGTGCTCTGAACTAATGAGAGAACATATGATCAGCCGTGAGACAGTGCATGCAGTAGGGTCTAGGCTCACATTTGCAAAGCACCTTGCTGTCTTAAAACACCTACATTTCCAGGCAACAGTGCTGAGTAGACTGAAGTGCCACTAAACTAATCTGGAACCACAAGTGCTCAGCTCCTGCGGCTGTCTCTATGGGAAAGACATGAAAGCAGCCAAAGGTGGGGTGGGGAAAAAAAAAAAAAAAAAAAAAAAAAAAAGGAGCAAAGAAGATAAGGGAGTGTGACAAGGTCTTGCTGTCTTCCAGATCTCCTCCTGTGCAGGGGATATGAGGCAGTCACCCTCCTTCTGAGGAAACTCAAATCCAAATGGCATGTCTGTCTTCTATTCCTCTGCAGTTGAGACCACATCAGATGATGGCTCCCACAGACATCAGCAAAAAAAGGTGCAGCCACAGCAGCAACATCCAGAGAAATTTCAACAGTTTATTGTGGTCTGCCTCTCCCGTGCCACAGGCTGGCTGTTCACTCAGCCTCCCCTTGCATTTACTGTCAGGGCAGCAAATGTCATGCTGCCTCTGTAAGTTATTTCCCCCCTTTCCTGTCCCACTGAAATGAAAACAGTAAGAGAAACAGATACAGAGTAAAGCTAAGATAAAGTGATTGCAGGGGAGAGAGAGAGAATATGGACATACAAACAACTGCTGCAGATGGCATGTGGACTGCTAACAGGCATCCTCAGGCTCTGCAGACCTCCTTGGCAGACAAGGCCATTCCCACCGAGACATTTCATTTACACTTCCCCGAGTTACTTCTCTGCATACACACAGCTCTGACAGCAGCCAGGCACTAGTCTGTTCTACGACAGACTGTCAATGCTCCCATGCCTTGGCTACTTTGACTTCAGCTGCAATTGATTTATATAGTTGCTACACCAGAGTCCTGGTCTCAGCCACTCCCTTTGCTCCTGAACATAATAAGAACATGTTTTATGAAAGCAAGCAGACAAGCAAATAGTTTCAAGTCTCTTCCTATTTCATTACTTTCAGTAGCTCTGCTACATGCTGCTTCTACAGAAAACTGTTGGAAGAATCAAAACAAATTATTCCCCTGAAGAACTGCCAAACATTTAGGATATAGAAAGGTTTAATATGTATGAGTTTCTGATTGGGATGAGGGGAAATCCAAGCCTAATCATTAAATAATTTCTAACGATTTCCAAACAGCACCTAAGATATGCCAGCTAGAGGGCAGAAGCAATTTTTAGAGATGTACTAGTTTTTTTCTATAGTATCTTTCCTAAGAATGAGAAGTCTGTAAATTAAGTTGAGAGAATTCTTACTTTCAGTGAGATTAAAAAAAAAAAAATATGATCCTGAGAGCCTGCTGACAGGGAGTGCTAAGATTTGTTTTGATTGTAAGATTTAGCCTACAACTATTTAGTCTTCCAGACCAAGGCTGCATAGGTGTTCTCATATTTTTTATTTTTGTTTATATTAAGAATGAACAAATGATAACTGGAAAACAAATGAAAGGATAAACATTCCATCTGTGCTTTTTTGCAGCACTGTTTTCAGGTACAAAGCTTTGGTTCATGCTGTACTGTCCCTATTTTAATCAGCCACTAGTTTTTCTTTCTTTCTTTCCTGTAAAGACAAAGAAAACACATTGCAGAATTTGTCAAGCTATAGAGTGAGGCCTGAATAGAAAATTCAGTAACCTCAGTGGAAGCTGCAGCAGTTCAGAGAACACTGTAACATGACAACACAACCAGCTTGCACAGGAATTCCCCAAAAAGATGCAGGCACCCGTTGCCACAAGAAAGTTTCCTGAGACTTTCACCCCTAGAAAACAGCACTTTGGGGAGCTTCTGCTGAACAGTGTGGCAGGGCTAGCACAAAGACAAAGAAGGTGATTCACTAGTTGCATTATGAGCTTTTGTGTATTCCACATTCACACCTTAAAGGCTTGATGTTGAGACAGACAAAACCAGGTATGATAGATTCTATGCACAAGTCACAGTTTTTGCAGGTTATTCTTTCAAAAGTTTTTCTTAAAGAGGATGAAAGACAGAAAAATAAGAATTTGAAAAGCAAGTTTTCACTGTAGTTTACATGGATTTCTTCATGCAAAACTCTTGTCTCCTGTTACAAAATGCCTATCTAAGTCAGTATGTAGGAGTAGTAACGATTTACTCTCATGTCATACTGGAGTGAAATCTTTTTTTCTTAATTTGTATTTCCCTGATGGCACTTCCATTATTCAAGACAGGCAGCGATGTATTCTACAGGAAGCAAAATGGATCTAAAGAACATTATTTCAACTTTCAGGAAGCGTTCACATTTTCAGTTCTGGGAGCGGACCATATTTGTACAAGCTGTAAAGGGAAACGCTTCTTCTGTATTCTGAGTGACCAATACAACTCTCTTTAATATCATGTAAGTACTATTATTTCCTTTATCAATATATACAATATTAAACAGCAAAATATGGTTAAACATCTTACAAACAATCCCTTCCCATCAAATATATGCTATATACCCGCACAATACATACCCAAGACCCTACCCTCCAAAAAACACACTTGTTCACAATAGTGACCATGAAATCAAACTAACCAGGTTTGCAACGTAGTCCAGAACTATTTGGTCAATCTTCTTTTTTCCTACATACTGTAGATGTCTCATAAGGTGATCCTTTAGCTGAGCAACCATCTAGAAAAAAAAAGTCAACAATTCAGTGACCTGGGGCATCTTCAAAAAGATAAAGCTCTAGCAGGTGCAGAGCCTGATCAATAGGTATTAGCACAACAAAGCATTTTCCTGTTCAAAATCTCCAGTTCAGAGCAAGACCCCAAGCTACCACACAATCTTGCCAAATTCAACAGCAGATATGAATATTCAAAATGGCTACTTGGTGCAAATTCAGCAAAATGAGTGCTAAGTTAACTTTCAATGACATTGAAGAGAAAAATCTTACAGTTCTTTCATCTCTGGGTCAGGCCAAATGAACAGGGTGAAAGAAGGATTCTAAGATGAACACTGAATCCTGAGAATATAAGTATTTATTACACACAAATAAACCTGAGGGATTTTATGACAGAGAAAACTAGCACAAGCAGAGTTTGTGGCAGTAGCCAAGAACCTGAGAACCAAAGTGATTAATGGCAACTTCAGGTTAAACATTAATTGTGAAGTCTCTAAAATCAGGTGTTTGTTATCATACCATCCATGCCACTCCCTACCCTCTCCTTCCTGAAACATTCTCTGACCTCACGTACCTTTAGATTGCAACACAAGTCCATGCTGATTCTTTGCTGAGAACTACTATGAAGCATCAATTTGTTTCAAAGCTCCGAGTAAAACTAAGGCAAATAAAAATCTCTGTCTCAAGTTTACAAATAGATTAATTTCAATGTGTCAGGACAGCAATATAGCTAATTAGGAAAGCACAGACAAAGGACAGCAGTGACCTGCTTTTTGGATCTGTCTGAATAGACTGTAGGGAAGGAACGTAGAGAAACTTCAGAGAACAAGAGGCAGAACTCGGAAACAAGGGGACAAGACCACAAAGAATGAAAATCTGCCCTAGATTTGGACAGACAGGAGTGTTGATATGCTTTTCACAAAGGCAGTGATGAGATTTGCCAGTAAAGGGTGAACAGTTTTATTTAGTTTTAAGAGTAAGAGAACAAGAGATAAGCGAAGATGTGTATTTAGAAAGAGGGAGGACAGGTAGGGATTTGAGATGGGATTTATCACCCAAAAGCACAAGGATGGTAGATCTTTTAGGGAGATCATCAGTAAAAACAATGCAAAAGAGGAAGGGGCCTCAGAATAGCCATAGCAGTCCAAAAGGTGAGGTAGAAGGAAAAGACAACAGTAAACAAGGTGTGAAATTGAAAATCATGGATCATCTTGCTTCTCAATTTGAGGAAAGCAGTGGGTGGGGAATTCACTTATACATGTTTTAAGGTGTAAAGTAATCCAAAAATAACTGACAGATGACAGTGAATTCCAGGAGGATGGAACAACAGTTCCTAGCCAAAGAAAAGTTGCATTGGGAAAGAGCATTTTGACCAATCAACCTTCCACTGCTGTTTTTCCCCTATGCCTTATGATATCACGACCTGTTAAGATGATATCATGATAGCATGACTATGAACTCTAAAAGTTAGGCAAGATCATGTTTCTCCCATAGCTACTCCGAGCGAGCTTCCACTCAGCACTGAAACTTATAAGCTTACTCTTCACATTTGTTGAGGCTGTGCGTCCTCTAGTGCACACTGTGACAAAAGCACGTACCAGTCCCATTAGTAATTGCTGCTGATAATCCTCTTCTTGAAAGAGAGGTACTAGCCTTTCCTCTGGAAAAAACAAACAAACAAAAAAAAAACAAACCCAAAACCCAGAGCGAGAATCATTCAAGGACATGACAGTATTGATGAGACTTCAACCAGCTTCGAAACTATTCAGAAATACATGCAAACAAACAGAAGTTGTGGTTTGATCTACTCACCTACAGAACTAAGATAGCAAAGAATCGAGGACTGCATAAGAGGGAAAGGAGGAATGGAAAACAACCCGGTATCTGCCACCTTCTCCCTCAAGTGCTTAACACAGAGGAACACAAGCCTGTCACACCCCTTCTGCAGTTCATTTGTATTACTCTTTGATATTTAAGTAAGAGTTATCATACAGTGTCATGGTAACACATATGCAATATGTGGCAAAACTCTGGCAAATGCATACACTATTTAGATCTTGCCATTTACAAACAAACAAGCTAGAACAGCTGCATGGGTTTTCCATGGAAACAGCCAGACAGAAAGTAAATACGCCACAGAATCACCTCCTACTTTCCTGGTTCTCTCCCATGGCTTGGCTGCCTCTGTTATTCAGATGTGCAGACCACTATGTAAAAGAACACAACTTCTCTAACTAAAATGGAAGGAGGTTATAATATCTACTGAAATTTAACACCCTGTATTTCCTAATCAGTGCTTTCTGTCTACTAACAGCCATGGAAGAAAAACAATCTCCTGTTCCATCGGGTAGCATAAAATCAAGTCAGCGTTTTACAGACCCAAGTGCTAAATTTTTTACGAAGTTCTTTTCAGCCATCTTTTCTCATCTTGAAATGTATTTACTCCATCAGTTAGCACCACTAAGGCCTGTATTGCTTTATTTTTAAAGGACCTGAAGAAAAATCTACAGGGAAGATACACTACATTGATGTTTGTTACCAGCTGGCTGCTATCTAGAAATTCTCTTGGAACAATTAAACATCTGACTTCTTTATTAATAAGTCCTTTGGGAAACCATGAACCTGAGGGTTGAAAAGCTGATACAAGGTCCCTCAAAGTCAGAGCGCGTAGCAATAACCAGCAGTGCTGAGGACAGCTGCTGTTAAGAGACTGGAAATGAATGCACTGAAACTTCTTTGTAATAAAAGCAGCGAGCAGCACTTTCATCAGCATCACTTCACAGCCCACAGTGGCAGGGCACATAGAAGGCACTGATGTGTGAACAGCAAGAATGTAATTTACTACTAAATTCTGTTTTACTTATTTGTGACAGAGGAACTAAGCATCACAAAATCTCAACTGTTCCTGGCCTAGCGAAATTCATCACATCTGCTTTCTCTACACTGTGATTTTTTCACCAGCCATAACCTCCCACACTGTGGGGTTCCAGAGGCAGCTATAAGTGCATAAGACTCAACAGTCTTATGTTTCTATAAAAAAGGCATCATTGATATTCTGCTCCAGGAGAAAAATCCTGAAGAAATCATCCTTAAGCAGACAAAGGTTTACTGCTCATTTTGTTAGACTAAGTATGAAACAGGAACTTCATTTTCAAGGGTTTCCTAGTCAGTATATGATCCTACCACTACTATCAGAGAGAAGGTTTTCCTCTAATTTAATAGCCACCTATCTTAATGCCTCAAACTCTTCAATGCTGAAAACACACACAGCAATTATTTTTTAGCCAACAACAGCTAGATGGAAATATTCTAATAAACTAATAAAATTTTTAAAAATAATTTCAGCTAAGGCTTACATCAAGACAAGTTTTACTTACCAGAGTCCCAAGCATCCAGATGAGAAAGCACCCTGAAGTTTGAAACAAAAATCAGCTTGTTTCATATGCATTACTCTGAAGGATTTTTAAATAACCCTTTGATCTCTGAAAGGCAGCTAAAGAAATCCAAGAAATGTGACTACATTTATTAAAGATATTAAATAGCATTAAAACCCCTTCTATCTAAGTTGCATAAGAACAACTCTTCACATCTACCTTAAATTCTCTAGCTCTAGAGGCCTGGATATTTAGATCATCCTGTAGTGATTACAAGGATTCCAATAATTGATTTTCAGCTGTATTAATCTTCTTTAAAGTAAGATACCTAATCAACTACTTAAATGGCATGTTAACTCCTTCAACATACTTCAACAAAACAAGAAAGGGCAAATATAATAGAAAGCTGTACCTACTTTTTGGCATTTTCAAATATATTCCTCAAATACGCTGTGGTGGTTCTGTCCTCTCTCTAGTTTGTAAACAAACAAAAAACCCCAAATGAACAAAGCAGAAGGCAAATAAAACACTCTCTGAATAAAACACTGATGAGAAATGAATCTGGTCTTCCCTCTGAATTGAAATGATGTACAGTGGGGCTTCAACCCACCTTCCAACTACCCATGCTCACAGGCACTCGCACACATCTAGCCTGTATGGCAATACAGGTATGTGCAAGCTCTGCTTTTGGTTAGTGTCTGCATTATTTTAACAGAGGAAGACTTACAGGCAATCACCTTTTAAGTAAAATGACTGCAAGTCTCTGCACTTCTCATAATCAGATACCCATTTCTTTATCCTCAAAATAAAAAAAGCCAGCTCTTCTGTGCTTGGCTTAAAAACATCCGCTTCAGAGGCAGCTCTGGAGACTGTTTCAGCACATGCATATTTACCTCTTCCAAAAGGTGATGCCATTCCCTCCTGAGCACATTACTGCGGTAGTGCAATTGTGGCTCTGCATACTTGACACTCTCCAAGTTTGAGTTGAGTTTCTCCCAGAAGCCTCTGGAGTTTTGGAACTGCAAAGTATTGCAGGGAAAGCATGAAAGGCTGCACTCTTCAAGGAATAGCTCATCACTCTCCTACTAAGTAATTGGAAAGAACTGTGATTAATGTCACTCCCTAACAATCTAAGTGAAAAAAAAGTTAAACAAAAGAAGTTATGCTGGTTTTGCCCAGTACTTTATTTCCTTGATTTGACAGCAGGGGTAGCACTTACTTAAACGTGAGGTCAAGATTTGGTGCCTGTATTGCAGATACTGTGTCACCTTTGGATTCTTGAGTCACTGGGAAGAAATGAGTACTGCTAGGTCATAATCCAGCTGACCTATTTCTCCTGTTTGAGCTGGGAAGAACTGCACCACAGACTACAGTGATTACTGTTTAAAGTACCACTGGCTGTAAAAGGAGCCTTAAGCAACTTAGATGTAAATGTCTACACTTGGCCAAATAAATCCCATTCCTGGTTTCCAGCAGTTCTGAACAGAGGAACACCAGGACAACTCTGGCAGCTGCAGGCTGCCACTATTTTCAAGCTGCATTAATACTCACATTCCAAACATCCACCTACCAGCCTCAAGTAACAGTGCCTCATCCCAGAAAAGAAACAAAATCCAAACATTTCCATAGCAATTCTAAAGCCTTCAACTCTAATGCTGCAACTAATTGAAACTGCTGCGAACAGACAGGAGGAAAAAACCCAAACACACACTGGTTTCCTGAGCTAGTTCTTGGACTAAGTATAAAGATCTAAAGCTGCTGTTTATAAATGGGGGTGATGTGATCATTGCTGAGGAAGAGATGAGATTAAGGCAATTATTTTGGGCAATTTTGAAAAACAAGAGATGGTACTATCTGTTCTTGCTCCTCTTTATATACATTTGTCTCCCAATAGACACTACAGTATTGCCATTCCAAGGAAGAGCAGGCTGAGTTCACACTATTCCTCCATCTTGCATTAACACGCTGGATTTTGCTCTCTTCCTCCTACTTTTCTACAATGACAGTAACTTCAGAAGAAAACCTCAGAAGTCCTGAAAACCACTTCGTACTATCAACTACAATTTGCCAAGGAAAATAAATTGCAAAGACTCAATCCTGCCAGCCACTTCCCTCTTGCTGCCAGTGCTGGTTGTCACTTCATTGTTGCAGCTGCAGCAGAGAAAAATAAACCTCATTTTTGCTTCATGTTAGTTACATTTAGCAGCTGGAAACTAGGAGTGCATATGGCACCGTATGTTCACTCTGCTGAAGCTAACTAACAAGATCTACAACCTCCTACTACAGTATGCTGCCTAAATGTTGCTGATATGAAATCAGAAAAATGTCAAGAATATAGCATAAGGGTATCATCTAGTGAGCAGCTTATGCAACTGCGACAGCACCACCACTGTAAAACTGCGCTCAGGCCACACTGGATTTTGTTTGGTGTGTAGCAGGGGGGAAGCAATACAGCAAGTTTCTTTCAAATATTAAATCTGTAACAGGAAATGGTAGACTTCAGAATTAAAAGCAGACACCACTGAAAACCTGTACTGTATTAGATCTCTTAAAAAAAAATCTATAGTGTTTCAAATATAGGATTATTTTAATTCTGTTATTTCTTGAGGATCATCAGGACAAGGACTAGAAAGGGAAGGCTTCTTTCTCTTAGGTGGTGCTTATTTTGCAGACATTTCTACAGAGAGTCAGGAATTAATACCTAAGCACGAACACCTAAAAGACATTGTATTACCAGAAGTCAAAGCAAGGCCTTGCCAGGTTGCAGCCCATGAAAAGCTCCCATGAAGCCCTTCGTAAGCAGTGTTTTTTGAAGTGAAGAGAAAGAGCTCTCCGCTACACCCCTCTGAAAGGATGCTGGATGACAATGACCCCTAAGAGGTGCATCCTCTCTGGGGGAACTGTAGCACTACGTCTTCCCGGTAGCGAAGGTATTCAGAGCTGTGTAACTAGCTACGTAGCTGTACAGGCAGCTACTCCTTAAAACATCACTCTTCACCCCAGTGGCTCAGCTCAGCGTGAGGAGAGGCTGCCTTTTCCTGTGCTGATCTCTCTGACAACTGCTCGTATTACGCATTTTCACTCTTCTCTTGGACGTCCTCCTGTTTTCTTCCCTTCCTCCCCCTGCCCTTCCTTCTCCCCTTCTGATCAAGCCTGTTTGCACCCTTTCAAGTTTGGATTCTGTGTTTAAAAAGGAAAAAAGAGAAATCAGACTCTTATTAATGGTAATCCTCACGTAAAGCTTTGTGACAGTTGGACTGACTGCTCCCCCTTTCTCACAAACTCTTTCAGTATCTCTTACTGAACACAAATTTAGTTATAAAAATACACCTGTTACCCAAATAGCACATTTTTTTGTGAATATGGACGTAGCCCCTCCAAAAGTTGTCAGCAATTCATGGACTTGAGAACTCAAAAAAAGCTTCTCAAAACAACAATTTACCATTATTTCTGTGAAACGCTGTATATCTTTGCAAAAGAAATACTACTTGCAGGACCAAATTTGTCACCAGGGTCTGACCTGTGATGCTAACAACATCTACCAACCAAAACACCAACTGACCACTTGAACTCGAGCCATGGTGGGTTTGTGTCACTGGAGTGGTACAAAGCAGCCAAAGCACTAAACCTTACCCCGTGTATTATCATCTTTGTCCTTACTGAAGAGTCACAGCAATTTGCAGACAAAAGTAGCAGGAAATATTTGTCTTTAGTTCAACTCTGACCTTTTCAATCTGTTTAGGTTTCAGACAGAAATAGGAAATGAGTTCCACAATCAGGAAGTATAGCTGCTAAAGGCATTTGCCCTCACGGGCTTGAGGTTCAATCTCAGCAAATTAAAGGCCTGCTAACTTTGACCTCAGTGAATTACAGGGATTATCTCGCAACAAATTTTCTCAAGATCTGATTTTCCCAGGTGTCCCAGTTCTCAGGGCAGACTTCCCAAGCAAAGCATGCAAAGCCTGATTACCTGACAGCAGTCATGTGAATCTGTGGCAGTACAGCTGTGATGCATTGCTGCAGAGTGAGTGAGCAGTCAGTAATTTCACTGATTTTAGAAGATTTTGCAAACAGTGAAGCTTTATGAGCTAATTATAAGCACCGGGGAGGAAACAGGCTCTCACCTCTTTAAAGTGCTACGTGAAACAATATTGTCATGTATCCAGACCCTACTCCCACATGTTACTGGTAGCATCAAGTCCAAGCTCTGACTCTTCCCATTAGCCCTCCACAACAAGCTGCTTATTAAAAGCCTCTTTCAGATTTTGTAGGGGAGCACTTAGGAAAATTTCAAGAATTACTCAAAACTAGAGCTGAATCATTCATGTTTTCAACAGAAAGTACAATTTCCTACCTAAACAGCACGTACTCTCCCCATCCATCTCCCTGCCTTTTCCAGGCTGTGCAGGAATTCATCTAGATTTAGCTAGCCAAAGCCCTGACACCAGTGCAATCACAGGATGCTCTGGACAAAACAATGTGAGAGGGTTGTGAACCATTGGTACCAATGGCAGCACAATGAAATATCCCTCAAAGTGAGGGTATGCAGAGATAAATGTTTGTTGTGTCAAGTTTACCCCCAGCTAATGAAATAAAAAAATGAAGAGGTATCAATCAAATCTAACAATAATTAATTCTTGGAATATCTTCCCTCTTGGATGGAAGAAGTCTTTTCAGAGAGGGAAAAAAAAAACCCAAACCATCTTTGAGCTAGCAAACATCAGTCTGAATAACAGATATTTTGGTAAATGCATAAGCCATTTCAAACAGGTCAATCATCTATTCACCCCTATTTTGGATAAGGCTGTGGGGGACACTGCTTCCTTAGCATTTATCACATCCCCACCCCCCAAAACAAGCAGGCTCCTAATCAGCAAATACAAATGTGTTTTTATATTGGAACTTACCACTAACATAGGTAAAGAAATAATGTCTGTTGCACATGTTACTCCAGGGATAGTCTATAAATACAGACAAATTGTAAGAACATAAATAATTTAGCATAAAACATGGGCCTGTTCGGGTATCTAAGTGAATCTCCGTTACCCGTTTCCTTTGTGAAACTAGCTAGCTAGCCAAAACTATACATTCAGTTTTGCCAAAAAAAAAAAAAAAAAAAAGACGATGTTTTCCTCATTCATCTAATTTAAAAAAAGACAATATATTAATATATTAGAACAGTGTCAGATCAGAGAAATTAAAATAAGCTATCTGCTCTAACTATAGACTCTTGCCTAAAATTATTTTACTTCTGCAGACTTACTTATAAATCTTAACTCTACTGATACTGTTTGTCTTTGAAATAACTGCATGGTTTTGCTGGTTAAATATATTCTGTATTCATTATAAACCTCATCCAATAAGCAATAAATTAATACTTCATTATGAAAGCAGAGATTTAATCATCCATTCCATTAAAGTAGCTGTTCTTGGTTTTATAAATGCTTTTATTGTTGCAAAAAAAAAAAAAAAATCATGGAAAACACCACTAAGATTAAGACTTGACAAAATAAAATGGGCATAATGCACAGACATGGATTCAGAGCAAGTCTATGAAAAGGTAAGGCATACAAGCTATATTAAGGGACAATAAAACCTCTCTTGAGCTAGACTCCCTCTAGCTATTAACTAAAGTACCAGATGTTATCTTACCCCAATCCAGTCAAGTAGTGAAGTGTAGGGCAAAATTTTATCCAGGTTTTGAGTTTCTGGACACATTCTGCAGTACAGGGAGGCTAAATGCAATGTAAAAAGTTTGTAAGGGCAAGACGGTATAAACTATTAGTTAGCAAGAGGAAGCTTCACAGTTCTCTATCTAAGATTTTTTTTACAGGCAAATCCTGCTGCTGTCTCTGAAACACCTTCCTTCATGGTGGAACTGGTCCCATTCTGTGCACAAAAGGAGGAAGAGAAGCCCAGATGGCTGCAGGGCCAGGTCAGCTGCTTGGCTACAGCTCAGCACTGCAGGGGTCCTTTGTACAAAGGCTCAGGGCACAGGACATGCACTGACTAGGCTGAGGAATCAGCTATTAGAAGAGAGTATCACGAGGTGTTAAATCCTTACAAAAAAAACCGGTTTGGGCTAGCCTAGAGGAAATTTCTTCCTCTGCTCCAATCTCCACTACTTATATCCCAAGTATCTGAGACAGAGCTGATGCAAAATTTGCTCTCCAGTGACCTAAAATAACAATAAATCCATTTGTGTCACTAAACAGAGGCATGCATTTGAAAAGTTTTATTGCCAATCTGATTTTGAGAGATCTATGTATCTTCTAGACTACTGATACTGTGTCTTACATCACAAAATGCAAGTCAGTTAACATAAATCATAACTAGTAAGCTTGGAAAGAAAAAAGCACCAGTTTGTGACATTGTAGCTTTTTCTTGTCACAACTTAAGGTATACAGGAAAAATTCAGTATGCAGGAAAAGAAATACTTACCAATGATAAATTCTTGAATGGGATCAAAAGAATGACATGTTGACAGGTTCTCAGAAATCCACCAAATAATCTGTCAGAATGACAACAAGGGAGTTCATCACAACTCTCTGTTTAAGCATGCATTGTAACAGACCATAGAAACTGTTTTCGGTAGTAACAGTTTGTGTGAAGTAGTGATACAGAGATAGACGTTTTCAGGATAGCCTTGACCAATAAAGTGGTCTGGGCAGCCCAGCTGATGAGTCTCTTGGCACTGCCAAAAGGCACATGTGAATCAGGACTTTTCTCCTTCGGCGGATATTCTTCACACCCTGAACCTTGCTTTATATAAGACATTAATCACTGCAAAAGAACTTAAAGGAGGTTCTCTTCCCACCTGCACTTCCAAGTCTTCTGTGTGTCCAAAGTACAACAGGGCACAATGTAGAGCTGCCAATCTTTCGCTGTCTCGTTTGCTGTTCTGTAGGAACTGTAGTAAGGCACTGTCACTGATGCTCACAGCATACATACTTCCTACACGGCAATCCAAGACTGTTGACACGAGTGGGGATCGGATGGAGATGTTTTGCAACATGTCAATTCTTGCATCCTCACCTGAAGAACGTTAATTTGAGAATAAAAAGGACTAAGGACACAAAATTTGGCTGCTACTGGTATTTCTCTTAAGACTCCCTGGTCTCCAGCAGTAAGAAACAGCCTGCTTCTTGTACTAACTGCCCTGGTATTAAGCTGAAGAGGAGGAGGAACGGTGCTGGCTGGGTAAAGGAAGTAAATGAGTAGCTGAGTCCACACTCAGTTCTCTCCTTTCCTACTACTGAAGCACAAGTGTACAGATTTGAGGCTCCAAATGCTGTCACAGGACAAATCGGAGCACACAGGATGGAATAGAGGAGGGCATAAGGCTAGTAACAGAGATTCCACACTAGAAGTTCAGCACCTGACCGTACTGGTACAGTTCAGAACTGCTCACGTGCAGAATCAAGATACAAACTTGTATTGGTTGATCTCTTACCATCAATCCAACAGCTAGAACAGGAAGGTTCTGCTCACTGTATGTAATGATTACTTACTGAAGCATCAATCTAGAACCTATTCATCTATTCTAGTACCAAGGTTCACCACCACAGTACCAGACAGTAGTATTCCAGACCCTTTGCATTAGAGGAATCAGGCCCACCATACAACAGTGATGACTTCCACTCATTTCTAGTAATATTGCATTATGTATATACAACAGGTATTAAGCTTCCTGTGATGGTGCCCATGCACCGGTTCCCACTACTTACTTCTCCTTCACCCAATCAGAAGACCAGATTTCTGTTTTCAAACAAAGGCCCCCCACTTCCAAGAATAACTCACTTCCCATAAAGACAGGTTTGTTGGAAAAGAAATAACATGCCTCTTGGATGAGACTCTAAATCAAATTGCATCAGCCTGATCAGGTGAAGGAAACACAGATTTCCTCTCCCCACACCCTCCAAACACACACATTTAGAGCAACTCAATTGGAGGAAGGAAATGTAAAATCAAATTTACATCTCCATGTGAAATCTGAGAACAGTAGAGGACCAAGAAGCATGTGCAAAGATGAGGGAAGGGAAACTATGAAACCAAGGCAAAGAATTTCAAATTCAGTGAAAGGTCACCTTCCATTTCATAACAATCTAGAAGTATGTAATAGATGAAGTATGAAATGTCACTTCAGATTCTCTTTTTAAAATGGAAAGTGGCAAAAATGCCGTTCTTGTTTTTTCAATCTCTCTCCTCCTTCAGAACATTGTAATAATGCAAACATTGAGAAACACAACTGTCACGTAAAGAGATTTGAACAAGTTTCCACTACAACAATAAAATTACTTCAAGCAGCAGTGTTACTATACCTGTCAGAAATAAACTATAGCACAGCAGGTCAGGATGCTGAATATTCAAGAGGTGCAGGAACTGGCCAGGCAAATAAGCAGCCACATAATAATCTATTTAAAGAAATAACAGTGGTCAATATAGCACTTGTTCACTTATTTAAGAGGCTGTTTCACATGATTCTCATCTTGGCCCACTTCTCTCTGATGCAATTGATTATATCTAGGAAATATAAAAAGAGATAATTAAAGGCTGCTGTTGTATTAACACAGGAAACAGTAGCAATACATTTGGGTTTCCAGGGGAGAATTCAAGAGGCTCGAGACACTCAAGAACTCAGTGGCTGAACTCCAGAGCAGATTCTGAGGCAATTTCAGAGGAAGTTGCCTAATAGTGAGGTGCTGCAGTATCAAATGACAAATATAGAAGAAAAAAACCCACAAACCTAAATTAAAACAAAACCCGAAGCACCAAAATAACACAACTACTTAAAAGTCAAGAAAAAAACCCTTTTCCTTCTAGAGAAGGGCTAGCTATTTGTCTCTCTACTGGGGACACAGAACAGTAGTCACACAGGGAAGTAACAGAAGTAACCTACCAAGATTCATAAAAGCTACTTCCTTCAATTGATGAGATTCTGTTCTTTCTAGAGAAACTGTAAAAGTTTTGTTGTAACCTGGGGAAAAATAATAATACTTTAAAAAAAAAAAACAAACAATACACACCATCTGTTAAAAGCCAAGTATGACTGTATAGCGAGAAACCAGCAGTGCCAATTCACCCAAGCTGGGATATTTCAGACTGTTTTACAGGCTTGTCTGCACAGACAGATTTACTAAACAGAATTGCTGCATACTTAGACCCGCACCCACACAGTGTAGTTCTTTAGTCTGCAGAAACTGGCCACGCACTGCACAGTCTGTGTTCATGTTTAAAGAAGCATTCCATCTCTGAGCAAGCTTGTGTAAAAACACCTCCCCCCCAAAAAAAAACCCAAAACCCAAACACAAATCCTTTATGTAGCTGTGTTTTGCTTTTTTGTGATCTTCCAACTGTTTTAAAGAATTTCCAGTTTGTTTATCTGCATGCCCTATTGCTGTAATTTAGTTCAGCTCTGTTTAAACATAGGCTAATTTCAGAACTGCTGTGTTTGCATGCGCTTTGCATCAGCACAGCTGTTGTTTTATTCTAGACTTACACCATACTTCTTCTGGCATTCAGTAAGAATGACATAGAGCCCTCAAACATCCGCAATCTCCGGGACTCAAAACTGAGGATTAAAATAACTAAGGAGATAATGACTGGCCTCCAAATGTCCATGCTGCAATATCCTAATAGCTGAATGGTGTCATGATCAGGATGCTACTTAATACTGCACGAAAATTCAAGATAAGACAACAGATCCACAGTTTAACAGGACCACCAGGACTTTGATTCCTGACCTGAGCAGAGAAATATGCTTTATCTATGCTTAAAAAAAATAATAAAAAAAAAAGAGAGACCTCCAAAACCAACAGCAACACTATAGATGAACAGGCATCTAAAACAGCTTTTCACACAAGATACTGACTGATGTTTGCTTGCAATGAGTCCGTACATTCATGATCACCACCCTGTTACTTGCTAACACAAACACATGCAAACTAAATTAGTACCAGCACTGCAGAATACAACTGCAACATCGTGTCTTCTGTGTTTATGATACATCAAGCAACTGCTTTAACAGGGGTGGGAAGCTTCCTTCCGAGTTTACAGATGTTGCAGCATAAACTGAATTCCTTTTATGTCTCTAAAACATGGCTTATAGATCTGATATAACACTGCTTCTGTGGGTCACTTCAGGACCAGTCTTAAAATATTCTTGTACAACTGATGAATCTTGCGTGAATCCATAAACAGCTCTGCACCAAACAACTCCATTCCATGAAGGTCATTTCAGATGCAGCTCGTCAATGTCACCATATTAATCCTCAATTTCTTCTTGGTATAGATAGGGATGTACAAGGGCCATGGTCAGCTCCAAGCAATGCAACCACCCTTCAGCTACACATCAAGTACATCTGGGGAAATGTACTGTGCTGTCACACCCAGAACGGACTTTCCCAATTTGTTAATGCCTTCAAGAACACAAAAATGCAATTCATTCAATCCCACAACATTCCAGCAGCAAAGCAACATGTTTCCACACACATGAAAGCAAACACTTGAACAGAGGTGTGTTGTCAATTTGAACATGGTTATTCCATACTGTGCAGTTTTACACTTGAATAATTCGCCTCTCTCCTCCATGTATCAAATGAGAAAGATCTTGCTAATGACAAGTTTCATTCTGATTAGAATAAAACATTCTTTATGCTTTTCAAGAACAAAAAAAAAAGTGCTTGAGCACCACTTAAATAACAACTGTTCTTACAGTCAGCGGGTGTTGCATCTGTTGCTGTGAAAATGACACCTTGAACTGGAACTCTTAACACACATTCAAGCTAAGAGCTGTTGGCTCTATTTCCCATACAAATGCCTTATGGCATAAGTACAACACACCTGCAAGCTCCCACAGATTTCACTGATGTTTGTGCTCAGCATGCCAGAAAGCCTAGGTAGAAATAAGGGACCAAATTAATAGCCACTCACAAGCCCACTGGTTTGAAGCCACTCATTCAGCATCAGGCAGGAAGTCTACAGCAGGGAAGTCAATTTTGCAGCTTAAGGCAGTTGCTGTCTTTAAACACCAGCCACGGTAGTTTATCATTTGCAGACTTTAGTAGTTACTTGTTTTGCAAGGCATTCTGTGACTTTTTCAGCAAAGTGACATTCTCCAAAACAAAGCATAACTTCACAGTTTAATCTTACCTTTATGTAAAAAATACACGGAGTACATTATTTCATCAGGAGTATCACAGGCTAGAGTGCAACACACACACAAGCCTCCTAAAAAGACAAAAAAAAAAATAAATTGACGTGTACCTGAGTATCTAGACATCT
Organism: Microhierax caerulescens; assembly: GCA_035590215.1. Lineage (NCBI taxonomy): Eukaryota > Metazoa > Chordata > Aves > Falconiformes > Falconidae > Microhierax > Microhierax caerulescens. The sequence goes on along the minus strand of JAVJGJ010000057.1, from coordinate 75,860,978 downwards.
TTACACTGCACAAAACTAAAGCAAGACGGTTTGAAATTATAAACTAAATCTCTCAAAAAAGCTATTTACCTAGTGAAACACAAAATAAGAGAAAACAGAGGAGGCGATACAGCACACAATGGAAACCTGGGTTCCGACATGGCAAGTTCTTCCCTTTAGAAGGACATTTTTAGCCTCTCACAGTAAAAAAAAGAAACAGGTGAAGCCTTTCTCTCCACAGACTCCTCAATCTCTAGATAATTTCTGTTCAGGAACTGTCAAATATGCACAGAACATAGTAAAACACAGTTTGTTTGCTTTCTAAGTAATTTCATATTGGCAGCAGCATAACACACTACTAGAGCTTTCTCGCACTAGAAATGATAATCACTTCTCCCCTTTATAGCCCAAAGAGCCATTAATTCTTTTTTTAGGAGACAAGTCAGTCCTTAGCACAAACTTATTTCAGCCAAGGTACATTGTTCAGGAAAGCTCCCTGCTCCCAGCCTAATTTTAAATCAGACTGATACTATTTTGACTCCACTGTATGGTAGCCCTCCCTCCATTTGTTATAAAATTAATCCACTTATTCTGATGCTTTGGCATTCTTGTTAGAAACAGCTTTCAAACCACATTATCCCAAATATAGTTGGGAAAAGTGAGCCACAATTATGACCATTCACCTTTAACCTTTACTGAAAGTTTATCACTTAAAAAAAAAAAAGTAATACTAACACAGATACTACTCTGTAAAAATATAAAGGTTTATGTATACAAAGTATACAGAAAAAGACACAATATGGAAAAAGCACAAACACAAAAGAAGCACAGCTACCAGGGTATTTTACTTGGTTAAACACGTCATAATTCAGACCACAAGGCTGTACCATAGCCAATGATACATATACAGCTGAGGCATTTCACACTTCTGGGGAAAGTAAATACTTTCTTTTGAGATGCAATTTTTCCCCCCTGCTTATCCTTAGCTGATTGAATATTGTTTGATACAGTTTGCTTGGATATTTGAGTCATTTAGACAACAGACAGGGCATTTTGCCAGAGCACTTGGCATCTTTCAGAACACGCATAATTTTTAAAGCAGCAGCATCGGGACACATGAGGAAGACTGGAAAAGCTCCAGCAAACCACAATGCTGTTTTATTATCAACAGCTCCCTTCCAACACTGCAAAATTCTTTCCTGTATGCTGGAGGCTAGTGTATGCACTGTTCTGTAAATTGTGGAACATGCAAGTGAATCTGTTCAGATTGACATGTCAGCGGGGAATATATGCAAGCTGATCACAAAACCAGTGGCTATGGGGGACTATTAATTGCATGTGCATCTTTCAACTCTAAGATACTGGTCCCAATGTCAACAAACTGACCTATGAACAACAGAAAATACCAAATGGTGCTTCATTAATACTGACAGAAACAAGACAGACACAGATCAGCAATTGCCCAAGCAATGTTACATCTCATGCCATCTTGGCAATCACATTAGAGCAGCCAGTGACCAAGAACATAAAATAAGTTCCTTTCCTACCATTACCAGTGCTCTCTGCAAATTAAGAGCTTAATTGGGTTGATGTAGGGAAAGCTTGTTATCCTATTGCATCTACATAAGTGTTTCATGTGAAAGCAGCACCAGATCTTCCACACTATCCATTTCAAAATAATTTGAAAACAGTAAGAGCTATAGTTAAATGCCACAAGGTTAGAAGACTCACATGAAGATATATTTGGATGAATGCTTATATTTTCAGAAATAAAAGGGAAAAAAGATCACAATGACAACAAAGTGATTTTTTTAAAAAGGAGGCATTTAAAAATTAAGTTCTACTTATACAGGGTAACTGCAAGTTACTAACATTCAACAGAATTGGGGAAAAAACTACAACTCTGCCACTTGATAAACATCATATCACTGAAAATGTTTTTGGTAAGAGTCACCTATGAAGACATGAAGTTTTCCCTAAGAAACTTGGAAACTTTAACTTAAAATTCCTCATTTCTATTTATGCAGAAGTGTAAGGTATAAGGATGTACCAACATCTCCAAATGGCATCCAAATGTCACAATCCAAACACAACATTGCACCAGGGCATTTTGTCTGAACGTACTGGCTTAGGAGTGACTTGCCTCATCTAGCTTCAGTCATCCAAACATCTCTCATTTAAACTCCTATAGAGCAAACGAAGAAATATGGATAGAAGGAACGATCCTCTTGAGATGCCTATTTCTCTCTATAAATATAGTCCAGATGCTTAACTTTTAGGCAGGTTAAATTAGGTGACAGTAATCCAGGGTTTATGTCATCATACTGCCTGAACTTTTTTTAATACTGAGCAAATTTAACTGAAAAGTACTTCTAAAGAGCTAAAAGAAAACGTAAGAGCCCAGTGTTGTTTAAATAACCACTTAATTCTGGACATACAAAGTTAATTCTGAGATTAGAACTGCTTGATCTCAGCTAATCTAGAAGTACATAGGGGCTTTTATGTGCATTCTGTGCTGAGTGTAAGGAACAGGGCTACTTTTCTGCTGCTGCGGAAGTTTGAGAAAGGAAGAGTGATCTCATTCAGAGTTCAGATTGGCAGTAGCCAGTAACAGTTTTATGAAATGGGAAATTACACAGAATATTTAATTTTGAAGTTAAGGTAATTAATCTTTGCCATAAATGTCCGAATGGCACAAACAGGGATATTGGCAACAACACTTGCAGTGTGCTAGCAGTTCCACAGAAGGCATAGTCTGCACCTAAACCAGCTTGTAGTCCAGTTTTGTGTATCACCGCAAACAAGGGGCACAAAAGGGAACTTTAGTGTAATTATCCACATTGTTCTTTGACAACGTCAAAACCATTTGCTCCAAGCTGTTACTTGAAATGGGTTGTGCAAAGTAGTCCTCCATTTCAAACAACATTCAATGAAAAGCCACATACATTTAGTAACTGTCAAATTATGCGTTTTACACTATGCACAATAAAAAGTGCATGTGAAAGATTCCACACGGAATTTATATACTGTGTTGGCAGATGGAAAAGGACATTTTACTTCAGGGTAACCAAACAACAGTCTTGCTGGAGGAAGACTTGAGTTTCATCGTAAACTAAAAGAAGCTGCTTCAATCTGAATAAACCCTAGAGAAGTATAGGTTTAAAAGGAAACATATACATAGAAATCAATAACATTTTCCATTATTGGACAGGCTATTTGTATAAGAAATAGTCTGTCTTGCTAACAAAGAAAAAGTAGCCTCCTAATCTACATTTGGTAGAAACACAACTTGGCTTTCTCTTTATTTCTAATCCACCCCCTTTAATCTCTGTAAGCATATTGTCTGCATCTGTAAGAAAAAAAAAAAATCCATTTAAGGAAGCTGTATTTCACTTGATTTGCATTAATGGTCACTTCAATGCAACTGGCAAATACCTCAGCAATTTGCCTGTGTGTACACACCACACCTTAAGTGAGATATAAAGCCACTTCTGCAACATATCACATCCCTATACAACTCTGTAGACTATTCAAAGGTTAATCAGATACCATCTCTGCTTGGCAGTATGGCCTAATTTAGAAGCTGAGAATGCAGGCATCTGTGATGAACAGATGCCTCTTGAGACCAGTATGTAATAAAAAAAAAAAAAAAGCTCATGGCATGCATTAGGATGTAGGGAAACTCCTAAATCCTCAAGGTTTAAAAAACATTTTAGGTTTAGGTTTAAGGAATCATATATATACTAAACTCTTACGTATCACATACTAAGTTTAGTATCACATACTTGGACATTCTAGGTATCACATACTAACAACAATATGAAGCTCTTCAAATCTTAGCACATGCTCCATTTACACATGCCCACGCTGTAACACAGTTATATACTATGTTGGATACCCAGACAACAGAACTAGCCAAAACCGTCCTTGAATTTACTTTCTAACATTTTTGGTCAGCTGTAACATTAAATTGCTCTAATATAATACACAACTATGCTTTGGTACCACCTGCATTCTGAAACCAGCAGAAGATGCTACTGTGCTTAGACTGAGACATTTCGTCAATTGAGTGCATAATATCAGTTCTCTGAAGTTGGGCTACCAGCAAATTTGCATGACTGTTTTATTGTTGGTGTTCATATAATAAAAACCCTAGGTACTCTTCAGCTCAACTTCAAATGCAACTTTCAGAGAGTAAAACAACTTAATGAGAAAAATAGTGCACAGTTGCCCTCTCCCTCTCTGCACAGTTACCTGTCAAGTATACACCAAAGGAATAAAAGTTTCACACTCACAAAAAAAATACAAATATATATATAACGTCTTATGAAGAAATTTAGTAATCAGCTGTGATTACACTGTATGATAATTACTAGTGGAGATAATTTTGACAATACTTCTATTTATCCATTACCTGCTTTACTTGTAAAAACCTGAAGATTCAAAGGTTTAGATGCAACATCTTGGTCTTGACAGTAATCGCATCCAAAGTTCACAAGTCTATAACCACATAAAGAACACTAAATAAATCACTTCTTCATCCATGGAGATTCATCACAACACAAAGATCACAACAGTCACTATGTAATCAAAACACACAAATTATAATCAAATGTTCTCTAATGCAAGTTAAGTTAGGATTTAACCAATCTGTTCCATGCTAGTTCGAAATCAGAATCCCAAGACTGCACATTTATCAGAAGCCAACAATTCTGATTACACTTGCAACCTTCATATTCACTTACTGCAGCATTGTCCAACCATTCACATACTTTGAAGTGAAAGCAAGTTCTGCTAAGTACTGGAAATCCAAACATTTATCATTACCTGAGAACTCAAGGGCTTTGCAGCCTAACTATCATTCTTCTGTCTGTAAAGCTACATTTTAATCTGCAATTAGGCACGCTAATTTCAGCAGAAATACCCAAAAAGAAAAGCACAAAAATCACATTCACATGGAACTTGTTACACCATTACATTCTTTTTCAGTCTTGTGCTGCACCTGTGCTTTAATGGTTTTACATATCGTCCTGGTTTCAGCTGGGATGGAGTTAACTTTATCCTTGGTAGCTAGGGCAGTGCTGTGTTTTGGCTATGATGTGAGAACAATGTTGATAACCCACTGGTGTTTTCAGTTGTTACTGGGTGATGTTTGTATCAGGGACTTTGCAGTTCCTTGGGCCCGGCCAGCAGGAGGGCTGGGGGTGCACGGGAGGCTGGGAGGGGACACGGCCAGGAGGGGTGGCCTGGGCTGGCCAAGGAGGTATTCCATGCCAGGTGACGTCATGCTGAGTATATACACTATATATATACTATATATGAGTATATACTGGGGGGAGAAGAAGGAAGGGGGGGACATTTGGCATTATGGTATTTGTCTTCCTGAGTACCTGTCAGATGTGGCAGAGCCCTGCTTCCCTGGAGGTG
>JAVJGJ010000057.1:75839460-75855472 GCA_035590215.1 Microhierax caerulescens | reverse complement strand
CACTATATATATACTATATATGAGTATATACTGGGGGGAGAAGAAGTAAGGGGGGGACATTTGGCATTATGGTATTTGTCTTCCTGAGTAACTGTCAGATGTGGCAGAGCCCTGCTTCCCTGGAGGTGGCCGGACACCTGCCTGCCCATGGGGAGTGCTGAATGAATTCCTTGGTTTGCTTGCATGTGCAGCTTTTGCTTTACCCTTTTTTCTCCACCTTTCCATTCTAATAATAATAATAATTATTATTGTTATTATCGTTGTTCTCATCTCTTTGTTCTGTTTGGATTATCAAATTGTTCTTATCTCAACCCTCAAGTTTTACATTCCTTTCTGATTCTCCTCCCCACCCCTCTGGGGGGAGTGAGCAAGCGGCTGTGTGGTGCTTGGTTGCCGGCTGGGGTTAAACCACAACACTTATCTTTAAAATCTACAAGTTCTATTTTTGCCATGCAGAACATGCAACCGAATTATTGTAGTCAGGCTGCTTTGGCTTTTTTGTTGTTTTGGTTTTTCATTTGTTTGTTTCTGGTTGGTTTAGTTTTTTCCAAAAAGGATTTTGATCCTGTAGGGATATTTCTCCCAGATCTTCTGAAATAATTTTGAAAAAAATTATTATAGCATTGAAGCTCTCACAAGACTCAGATTTTTTTCAGTACTAACTAACTGCAAGAGGATAACACTGCCCTTTTAGGGCAACCTGCATGTGCAGTAGCACCACACTGAGCCTTCCGTACAGTGCAGAAACATTCTGAGCCACAGATTGGGCAGGACAGAACTCAACTACCTTGAGTTATTGATACCCAATCTAGTAGCTTTGGCCTCCCTTTTTATTCACAAAAAGAAACACACCCTTTTGTAAATTCAACTGAAGATAGATAAGGATGAAATTAATTGTGACAGAGTCAGACCATCCTGACTAGTATTTCCTCAGTCAAAAGGCAGCCTTAAGGAGACAAGCTCAGATGGAGTCACGTAGACACAGAAGAATCAGACAAATCTCAGCCTTTGGAAGCACAGGGTGCCTAGAAATAGCATTTTGGAAGAGAACAGTGTCTCAAAGGCTATAAAAAGGAGCTACTGGCCTGGTTAACTGCCCAGCAATTAAAAACAGAGAGCTTCCTCTGATAGGAATTTTGACATCACCACTACAACATGTGTAAGATTAAAACAAATTAATTTAAATTCAGGCACAGAACACTCAAGAGGGTTTAACCTATAGCTAGCTCTTCAGACAATTTTTTAAAATGGCACCAAAACCCAGTCAAGGATTAAGTTACATTTTACAGTTAACCTGATGAAAACGAGAGGAACTGGAGGTTTGGACACGGTGTTCCAGTACCAGGTAGGCACCTGCAAACAAAGATACTGTGGTATGGACAAATTTTACTTAGGTTTGTAAAACGTTACCCTATATATTAAAAGGAAAGTAAAACAAAACATAAAAACCCCAACTTACTTTAATTGTGTATCATTTACAGGAATATCCAGGTGTGATTCCAGCTGTTAACCAAAAATGAAAACAAACCTGTTATTTAGCGAGGTCAGTATACTATGATTAATATTTCAGACAAGTAAAATGTGTTGAACTCACATTTCACCAAATTCAACATTTTAACAAAATTCATTTATCCTCCTCTAATCCTTACAGTCACCCCAAAACCCATAAAATAGATTCTTTAAAAATAAAAGAAATCATGAGATATTTAACCTCCTGCATTAGAATAAATTTCAGCCACCGGAACAAAAGTTTAGTAACAGTTACACGTTCAACAGTTGTAATTTTTATGTTCTGTTCTCTGTATTTTTGCCACAACAGGATTTTCCCACCTCACTTAAAATCAACACAAAATTAGTACATGGTTTCTTTGTCCAGTGCATTTGATAACCCTGCTTTTCAGTACTTGAGTATAAGATCAGTATAATGTCATGAATGTCACTTACTTCTAGGTAATCTAGTGACAACTGGTGCAATTCCACTGAAGTTACCTTACTGTGGCACAATCTGAATCTGACTGAATATAATCTTGAAAAATAATATAATAATAATAATTATATAAAAAAAAAAATCAACAATCCCCCCCCAAAATATGGAAAAACAAACCCCAGTTTTCCTCTGCAAAAGTTCCAAAAATAAAAGACACTGAAACAGATCTCTGTATCGGTGCCTAGAACACACAATTACATCCCACTCAAAAACATTGTATAATAAAATAGTCATGACTTACTATTGAGTTAAAATTTTCATCGGGATAAAACTGGACACATTTTAAAGTACTCTTTGATTCCTGGAATTAAGAGGATGTGTTTTTTAACTGATAAAATAGAAAGCACATCATATAGATTGAAAAGTGACTGGATACTCCGCACCATTCTCCACACTCACCCCCCCTTTGCTAACAGATATGCAAAAGTTAGGGGACAAAAGACAACTCTAAAAACCACATATAACCCCCCACAATAGCACTATGACATGCTTCCTTCCTGTCCCAGATCATTATCTGCCAATCATCTATAATTGTGTGGGCCCTCTCTTGAAGCAGAGCATTACATGGCTCACAAACACACACTCTATAAAGTGAAAAAAAAAAGTTTTCAATAATTACCTATATGGCAGAAGGAACCATATCTTATTTTGGTCAGTTCAAAAAGGGTATTTCAGAAACAAAAGTAGGAATATGTTTCTCCATCACAGTTCACTTACTGTTATTTCCTAACAGTATTTTATATGAAAACGTTATATAATTTTTATACAATTTTATAAAAAAATGTAATTTTTTTGGTGGCAACGTTAACAAAAGTCAATTTTCATTTACTTAGAACACATCAAGTGCAAATAGACCCTCAGTCAAAAAAATAATACAAATCCAAAGAGTTTCAGCATTTCTAGCCAAGAGCTTGCCCTCATTTGGTGACTCAGTAAGTCTGTACAAAATACTTTCTAGATGTTAATTCTCTAGAGCAGAGGCATTATACACAAGACAGTTTTTGGTAGATTTAGATGCTTGTGAATAAAAGACCTTTTCAAAGTCGAAACAACTGACAAACCTACCCTTTTTTATAGAAAGCACTAAGACCACCAGTCTTCTCGTGATCTACAATGCACAAATAGCAGTTAAGGCAAGCCTGGCTTTTGCTTTAGGTTATTTGAGGGAAGAACAGGACAGACTACTACCATAAAAAACAAACTCACACTATTATTACCCCACACACTCTACTGTCATGAGACAGGCAGGAACAAAACTACTAGAATGACTTTCATCTCACCTTTGGAACAATGTAGAAGAGCCTTTGTTCCATCATATCCCATTGTGCCCAAATGAGATCATCTGCAACTCTGGCTCTTGGAAGCTGACCTGAGTTTTGAATCACCTAAAGGGAAAGAGAGAACACCAGAAGTTGTCACATAAGGTTCTATAACAATTACACACAGTCTGTGCTTCAAAAAGAAAAGCGATGACAGAAGCAGCACAAATACTAAGGTGTTTGGAGGGAATATGCTACTTCTTAGCTGCTCAAAGTCCACCTTTGTTGTGTGCAAGGTACTTAGTTTAAAGAGATCAGAAGCACAGCCTTCAGGGTACACATGCTACGAAGCATTTTCTTTGAAATTCCTTTCTTGCAAGAAATTCACTACTTGGGCTGTTCAAAGTGAACACAGAAAACCAGACAGCACTCTTAGTGATAGAGGACAGGAGTGAAATATCACAATCCATTCAGAAACAGCTACATTAACTATTGAAGGAAGACACATTAGCTCCACAAGGGCTTTCTATGCAAAGTCACAGCTACATGATAGAGGGTACTGGCAGCAGGAAAAGGCCTAGAATTGTGGAAAACTATTAGGATTGTATAAATGCACTCTTGAAAGATGTAGGGAGATTTCATGTCAAACAAAACAAATCCTAGAAGGACATCAGATTAATCTGTTTTTTCTGATTACACTCTTAATGGAGTAAGTCTTTACTCCACAACTGTAGTCTAGCATATACACCCCACCTGCTTTAAAAGCCATGATAACCTTTGAGAAAATGATGAAAGACTTCAAAATAACTGAAAATCAGGTCCTTAACTTTTTCCTTCCAAACTTACATTTGTCTCCGTGAAGTGAAACATCGGCTTTTGTGACACAGTTCTTTACTATATAAGACGTATGTTTATTATTATTAAGTCTTTTAAGGAAAACATCCACAATTTGTTGAAGACAAATGCATGTTAAAAAGGGGAGAAAGATGAGAGGAAGAAGAGATTGTAATAGTCACAGTACTTGGAGTGTTATGTCTTTTTGTTTGCTTGTTTTCTAAATTAATCCTTTACCGGGACACAGAGTCCCAAAAGGCAAAGTTAGGAAGGCAACTCTGCAAATGTTTTAAATGGTGTAAAAGTGTATATACACTATGTTTACTCCCAGCTTCTAACATACAGATGCATTCAGCAACAAACAAAACCCAATAAAATAAGTAACTTTCCTCATAGATTACACAGTGTAGAGGTTTTTTCAATCAGCTTTCTGGTTAGCTGTGTAAGTTGCCATGCTATCTATCTATAAATAAAAAATACAATATACATACTATTTCTTCAATATAGTTTGTGTTGCCGAAGTATAAAACTCAAACCCAGTGAACTAAAATTACAGATGTTTACATTTTCAATTGAAGCAAAACCCAAGATTTTTCAAGTCTTACCACTTTGTGTTCTTCTTCTGCAACAACATGAATATCAAATTGTTCGATATCTTTAAAATATATGCAAGAAAACCATTACAATCATACATTTTTATATGCTTTTACACAGCTTATTAAACAATCTCACCTCTTGGAATGCTATAAGAACACATTAGGGCCAGGAAAGTTCAACTGTGATTATAATCACAAAAATCTGTGAAATATGAACACAGGTGTCTATGCAGAGACCTGGACTCTTCCTTTCCTGAGCCTAGGGCAGCATGAGCCACACACCCTCATGAAAACAGTTCGCTGCCCCCATCACTGCAGCACTGTAAAGAGGAAACACGCCAAACCAAGCCAAGGAGCACACTTTTAATGAAAGAGCACACAGGTGCATGCCTGTGCCCGAGACTATGCCCTAGCACTGTTTCACTTCCTAGCATGAATACCACCTCACAGTCCCTTCACACACAAACTACCTAAAAGTAATGGTAGTTTGCCTGTGCAAAGGGTGCAAGAGTCACACAGCAGATGCTACAAATTTTTCTGATATAGTTCACAGCACTATGTGAATATATTAGCTGGACTTAGGTAGGCAAAGGTCACCTACCTAAAGGTGGGTGTCTAGTTTACGAGAGAAGATAGGCCTCTCCAAAAAGATGGGAAAGGTGATCTCACTCTATAAGACAACTGAAAGGCAAGAGGGATAAACAGCCTTTTCCAAGCGTCCACCTCTATCCATTCTCTCCCGTTAGATTAGGCTGAACATGCAAAGTTAGCTGCATCCGAGGAACTATTGTCCTGTTATTATTCCACCCATCACACACTAAATCACAATCAATCTCCCAGTCAGCTGATCTGCTCTGAATTTATATAGGCAGCTATAAAAAAAGTCTATGCTAGTTTTTTTAGAAATAAAGATAACTGAAGAATGCATGCACTCAGCAAATGATTGCAGTCAAAGCTGGCCATTCTGCTAACATTGAAAAAAAAATCCCATCAAGCTATACAGGTTTTGATAGACAGAATACCTAGAGTAGCTCACACCCTTTCTTCTTTTTTTTTTTTTTTCAGTAAAAGTCTACCAGAAATTTAAAGTATAAAGATCATCTTGAAGTAAAAGAATAAAAAAGTATTTTCAAAATATTAACTCACATTTATCTTCCGAGACTAGCAAGAGGCGACTTTCTGCAGAAGTATTTCTACCTTCAACTGGATAAAGAAACTATACAGAAAGTTTCACAAAAGTAAGTAAATGAGTGTTCTGAACTACTTTGGTTATCTAAAATGTGGTTTTTTAGCTGGATATTAACATATTTTAAAATTACAACAGGCACACTAATGATACTTAATTAATAAAAATAGCTATTATTAGAGACTAATAGTCACCAATCACTACAATTGCAAGCCTTGGGGGACTGAAGAGAAAAAAGTAGCCTTCATGTCAGAGAAATATGCTACATAAAACATTTTATGAAGTTTCTATTTTTTTTCATTATATGAAGAAACATACATTATCTCTGTAACAGCTGCAAGATAACATGAGATACTTCTACACTCAACCACTTTTTCCTCTCTAGTACAGTGGATTTAAAAGATTTATATTCAGATTAGTTTAATAATTTACCTGTACTTGAACACAGCTATCCACAGCTTTTAGGACTCTCAGATTATTAATGGGATGAATTTCAATTAGCAAGGTTAAATACTTCGATACTGCAAAAAGAACATGGTTTAGGTAACATTCTTTTTTATACACAGTTTTGTTTTCTAAACAGAAATTACGTGGGAAAAAAAGCAAAAGGGCACAGTTATTTTAAACAGTATTAAAACAATCCACTTGTAGTACCTGACTGTAATAGCTGACTTACTCTCTCTTCTGTACATTGACGGAAGCTGACCGCTAAGGGAAAAAAATCAACACAGCCACAGTGAGCACGTGTATTTGATATTAATCTTATTAAACATTCTTGGAGAGCAAGCATCACAGACCTTTTTTACCAAAAAAATATATGTTAGAGGAACAACAGAAGCTCTTCTAGATGTAGAAAGCATGTGTAAATGCAGGAGGGGGGATCATGAACAGTCAGTGTGTCTTAAACTGCTGTTTTAATAAAACAGCAATATTGTTACAGCTATGTCTTTACGTCGTTACCTACATTACTTGGTGATGGATGCACCGAAATGCATAGACTGTATGGGCAACACACGGATCAAAACAGATTTAAGAAATTCTAGACCCAAACGTACCATCCTACTAAAGTAAATCATCTTTACCATGACAAAAAAATTAATGATAAAACACGTATTTACCCAATAATGTCCTTTCACTGTTGACTGAACAACTGATTATGCGTAGATCCCTCTCAAACACATAGAGGTGCTGTAAAGGAACACAGTAATGCTAATAATTTTTTTTTAACTGAATAAAGAAAACCATCTAATTCCTCCTCCTTAGGAAAACACTGATGACCAGTACACTGTTTTTACTTTTAAAGCAAATAATTTCAAGGCCAGAAGAACTGTAATTTAAGCCTCAACTGTAACACTTCTTTTTCTCATCTGTTTGTTTCTTACTGGTTGTTTTGAGCTCCATGTTGCCACTAGAGCAGCAAACCAGATACATAAACAAGAAATTTCATTCATTTCATACTGTTATGGGGACACCTGCAAAGGCCTGTCTATTATGATTCCAACCACGAATTGCAGCACATTCAGTTTTAGAATAATTTCTTACAAATGGTAGTACCAAACAGCCTGAGGATGCACATGTAACAAAGAAAACCCAAAACATTTACTTCTTAGCACACACTTTCAGTGTGAAGAGGACTGGAAAGGGCTTGAATCAGTTGTTTAGAAATAGACTGCAGACATGACACTTTACTACTCCCAAGTCATTCAGATGTTCTGTAATGTTCTGCATCTTAATACTACTGAGCACCATTCAAATACCTTCTCAGGTCTCTCTTCTGTTTTGAACAAGCATATACTCCTTAAGGACATAACATACTGTGTTGCAAGGCTTCAAAATCTGAAACATTACCGCACTGTCTTCACCAGGGAGAAGCCAGGTATTGTTCTCACCTCATTTTGTTTAGTTTGAGGATCATACAGTCCAATGTGAGTATTTCTCTGATTTCCCTATGGATAAAAACAAATTAGCACTGGCAATGTAAATACATACAAAATCAAACATTGGGGTTTTTTTTCCCCCACCGCCCTCTCCTTCTCCCCCCTGCCCCTTGACACACATTCTCACACACTTCCCTGTCCTATAAATAGGCAGTTAATTATCTAATTCCAAGAAAGTGAGGCAAGAAAGAGAACAAAGATTTTTTTTTTCCCTTTTAGAACTAACACATGGGATAAAGCTGAAATGTGGCCAATCCACAGCCCACAATCCGTTGCATAAGCCAAGTGCCTCACTCTCACTTTGGTTCTAAACTGGGTTTAGTTATAGGCAGTAGAGCCAGGAAGGGAGATGTCTGCACAAGAATGAAAGGGGATGCTATGGCCCCTGGAAGTTTTAAGGCTGGTATTCCAAACCTCACCAGCTTGGTGGGTCATTGCTCCAAAAGACAGCACAGAAACACAAAAGCGAACACAGCTTCCAGTGATCTGCCTGCCCACTGGAGAAAGGATTTCAGCTCTGCCTTAGGAAATGATTGTTTGAAAGCTAAATGTATTTCACAAGCTCAGATGACACCATTACCCTGCTGCCTTTGAAAAGAAACATAATACACATCTTTTCTAGCTTATTGATAATAACATGTGATGATTTTGTTTGGGGCACTTCTAAGACTATACAAATCAAAACTTTTCTTCTTGGTAATTTTTACCATGCTTTAAACGTTCAAAATATTAAAAAAAAAAAAAAAAAAAAAAAAAAAAAAAAAAAAAAAAAAAAAGTAAATTCTGCTTGGCAACATATATCGTATATCAAATCAAGCCGAAATCCATTAAAATATTCTAGGTATAGGCACTATATTGCAAAACTGTTGAAATTAAATCCAGCCACATAGGCTTGTATTCAGACAGTGAGCATCATTGTTTTTAACTACAGCTTGGGGGGGAGAAGGGAGAAATCTGTGGTTATTTACAAAGTTATGGCATCTTGCTTTGTGAAGTTAAGACAAAAGCCCAAGTATTCTCTTCCTAAGGGGTCTATTTCTGAGTGTCTCGTTGCTGTGGCAATGACAAAAGTCTTTGACTTCTGATTTAAACATGGAAAACAAAATGTCTTTATATTAAGACACAGGCTTCAGCCCTCCTAATTTAAGGTTAAGCAAGTACTTTCACAAATAACTGTTCAAATAACCATTCTTTCCAAGTGTGTCTGAAACACTAATATCCTCTGTACTTAGCTACTGAAAAATATACTTCACAAGACTGGTAACAGAACTAGATCAATGCCCATATCTGTGCCTAAGCTAACATGCTTGTTTTCAAGTTTGCTGTAAAGATTTTTGCACTGCTTTGCAAAATAGAAGTGCTGACACTAGAATTCACCTCTGTTAAAAATATCTTCCAACTATCAACACCATGAAAGACAGATGCTGTCAAACCTACAGTACAATGCAATATTCTAAAATAAGCCTGAAAATAAGGCTCATTCTCCACCTTCCCCCCCCCTCTCCCCCGATTTCATGCAAAACACTGGATTTTCTTCCACTTAGGAGACAAAGTTGTTTTCTATTTGTAAATGTTCGGAAATAAGCCAGGGCAGCTCCATTTAGTTTACATGCTTATTTGTCCACTATCCTCACTGGCAATGTCAAAGCTAAAGTTTGCTGCTATCAAACCAACAGGAAAGGCTCACAGACATATAGCTGTGTCTTGCAGGAGTGGTAGCTCATCATTTATAAACAGTTTATTATGAACAGAAGAAAGAGAGGGAGATAGAAAGATAGATATTAAACTGCTATAAGAAGTCAGTAAGATCTGTAGTTTGTTAGGAGCTGTAATTACATCATGATTCCTCCAACATAAGTTTAATGAAACAGAAGGACTAACTGCAGACACTAAAAGCAGTCTGTTTTCCCCAGGTAAGCTTTCCAGTGTCATGATGTATATTAACAGACTAGCAAAGAACAAATAATATTTGAATTTCAGAACAAGTTCATAAAAACTTACAGAAAATCTCAAATTGGGGACTAAAACTACTTGTCATTCACTAAGATGCATACACCAAGACTCTTTTTTTTCATCTAAGTAAATATGAATGGATACTGCTCTTCGAAGGTTTGCAGTAAACTCCAAAACCACAGAACTATACCCATATGTTGTCAATAGACTGTTTCGGAAAAAGGAACATTTGGATTGAATCCTTCTGAAGTCAGTAATAAAGTATAAAAAGACAGACACAGACACAATACTCCCAACACTTGCTGTTTTTTAGCATTCTACTCAAGAGAGGAAAAAAAAAGTTCAGTCCTACTTGAAGGTATCACAGCCCCAAGGTGTGACTGCAGCTGACACAAACAACTAATTTTTTCTAATTATTTATCTAATGATTTAACTAATCAAGAAAGGCACAGCATTAGCAGCTCAGGACCCAGCACATTCAGGACACAGGATGAGTGCAATGCAGCTACAGCCTGGACCACCACATGTGCTCTGACCAATATACAAGCCACCTAGACTAACACAAGCTTTGGGGCTAACATAACTACATGTTCTTATCATGTATGCAGTCAAGTGTGGATGTACTGACTCCTACTGACACCAACAGCACTTCAAGTGGGTACCAACACTTTCAGCTGGTGAGCAGAATTTTTACTGATCCAAGAAAGAAACCCCACACTACAAACAATGCCTCTCTGGTAAAACATCATACATTTAATGCAATACCACCTTAGGATACATTTGTCCTTTGTGAGAAGACTCCCAGAAGTTATCTTCCACTTTGCCCACTAACAAGCATAAATCACACTTACAGTAGAAGCAAACAAAATCTGTCAGCATTCTTCCCAATAGAGGAATAAATAGATCCTGGTTCTTCAGCAGGCTGGCTCACTCAGGAGAAAAATATCACACTACCATTATAAGAGAACAGGAAGAGAAGCAGCAGCATCTCCTTCCTCTTTCACCTTCACATTTGAGAGGTAAAAACAGGAGCACAGCTGTGCAGTTTGTTAGTTCCAGTTCTTGGGCTTTGTCATCCAGCCATTCCTACCACACAGGCTGCACAGGTCACTTTATTCCCACAATCAGGAAAAAGAAAATACAGCGAACATTTTCAGTGACTTCCTATGCAGCCTTTACCCCTAGGTTCAAGGAACTAAGCCTAGGTGTTTAAATCTTCCTGAGAGTCATTGGCCTATTCAGTCAATAGAATCTAGTGGGTATTTGTCCACCTCCTCCACCCCACACATCCGCTCCCAAAGTACAAGCTACAAGATGCCAGTTCTCTAAACTCCACCGTTTTGACCACATTCCTACTGACTACACTGGGAGCTTAGACACCCAGCACCCAGGCAGACACCAGCATTTAGATGAGTGAACCTTGAGCTCATCCCTTGTGCCAGCTGCAAGAGCCTGAACTGCTTACAAGGCAGTTGGACTCCACTGTCATTAGCCTCAAAAAGCTTAGTGTGAGATTCAACAGATGCTAGAAAGCTGCAACACGACATATATGCAGTACCAGATTTCCTGGTAGGGAGGCAGATGGGTTACTTTCGTTAAGCCTTTCTAGAGTTTTGAGCAATGAAAAAAAAGAACCAAACAAACCAAAAAAAAAATGACACATTCTTTAGTGTTGTTTTTATGGTTACTGTTGTCTTGTACAGACTCTCCTCCCTATGCTTGTACTAAAGGAAACATCCACCCACAGTTAAAGTGTACTATACCTTGATGAAGGCCTCACCTCTTCCCTTAACCCTAGGGATGCTGGAGAGTTTAACACTGTTGAGTCTGAGGGGAAGGAAAGGCAGCCCTATTCTACTGGAGTCTGCTATTTCCAGTCTGTACTCTTCAAGAACCACAGTCCTCCAGAATCCAGCTGGCTCCACATGATGCACAGAGAAGAAGCACAGTTTGTCTCACCATGGGGAAACCTTCTCAAACCATTTAAAAATATCTTGGAACTACAGGCATTTCAACCTAAAAGCTATACACATGCCATGGAGATGTTAAAAAGGATAGCTCTAAATGCTTCCAGACATCAAACAACGAAGTGAGACTACTTGCAATAAACAAAGTAACTTGATTAAAGTAACAAAGAACAGCAGAAGCAGATTTAGTGTTAGATAAATGGCATCTTAACATATATATTAGTAGAGGAAAACATATTTAACTAAAGCAGTCCACATGAATTTAATAGACTTCCCTGAGAAATTCTGACGGTGAAAGAATATGCTGCCTACAAAGAGTTTACCTGTTAAAGAAGTTGTGTTTTATTCAGGGCAAGATTCTGGTTGTTCCCACCCCCACCACCCCACCCCCCCTCAAATCAACAGCAAAACCCCTGTGGACTTAATCAGGTCAGTACTACTCTCCATTTCATTATTCTTAACCTTTGTCTGAAACCGAGATGGGTATTTTCCCACTGCACAACCAAACAAGTTGTAATCAGTCAAGTTTTCATGTTCTAACCCTCACTGAAAAAAAATTTGAACTACAAGGACTCAATTAGGCATAGATACACATACAGTGTCATTCTCTGCTTTGTTTTTCTTAAGTTCTGAGAGAGACTTACCTTCCAGGTATAAATAATTTTTCCATTTCTTTCGACATTTACAACATAGAGTGCTGATGAATTCTCAGAAGTATCTGAAATTATAAGTATCAAAAGGTACAGGATTTTCATTTGAGCTAGTTCATCATATAATTTATGCACACTTTAAACAAAGATACTAAATACATTTTTACATATAAATACTTATTCGTATATGCCAAAATTACTCTGTTCTGGAAAGAATATTTCCCACAACATGTTTTAAACCTGATCAGCTTCAACACAAACAGGCGGAGGGGTTTCAAAACCCACCAGAATGAATTATTTAGGTAAACTCTTAATTCTTCATTATAATTATGATTCTAATGGCCACTACCTTTTGTGATGAAAATGGAATGTGCTTTTTCACCATCTTCCATTCACAGGGGGAAAAAAAAAAAAATGCATTCACTCATTATACACAACATGGAGTTCAAACAGTTAAATTGCACTCCAATCCTCAGAACACTACAGGGAGACAGAACTAGCCCAACTCCTACCTGCCCCTTCAGCATCCCAAAGGAATGCCTGGAAATAAACTAAATCTTCAGACGTTAGTTGTACACCACCAACAACCTCCCCAAAAAACCCCACCCAAGAACCACAAGATTAAACACTATCTAGATATGCAACATACCTACAGGTACAAGGGAATTAAGCAATGCAGGAGAAGAGATATGTGGGATGTGAATGAAATGAGTAGGATTTAAAGGGAAACAGCTGAGCAGGAAGCGAGCATGGACACAGAAAAACACGCCTGGACAAAGCAGCGTAAACTAAAAACAACAGGGGAAAAAAAAAAGACAAAATACCATACTCAAGGTGAAAAAAGCGCACACTTTCCTGATGCTGTTTTTCTGTTTTCTAATCACTGCAGCCACCAAAAATGTTTATCTCAGACAGATCTTTCACTAAAAGTAGAAATTTTGCCCTTAATAAGGTTGAGAGCTGCATGACTGGTCCTAGTTTTAAGATAAAGGTAGCCTGCAGTTCAGTGAGCATCAACAAAAAGAATGCTCCACAACTCTCTGATAGCATTTAGCCAAGTTCAACACTATTTACTTTGCAGTTATCACTAAGCATTGATAGAAGAAAGCTATGTGAAACTTAGTTTCTCAAGCCTAATATTAGAAACTGGCTTGTACAGCTTGCAGCAACAAGAAAAAACTTTTACAAGTATTACCAGAAGGAAATAAATTCTGTATTTTGTTGTGGGAGGACAATGAAAATCCTTACTGTACATTTAACAATGCATTACATTCTACTGGTTTCAGATCACTCAAAAGTACACTACAATACCACTACATTAGGGCTGGCCGGTGACTGAGAAAGCCTCAGATAACCATATACTCTGCTCTTCTCTTAGTGGAAACTTCTCAGAATTTAACCACCACCTCAAACTTTCAAGATGAGTACTACAGTCTCCACACTTCCACCACATTCAATACTTCTTCAGAACAGAATTTAGGTAGAGAAGGTCCACAAGAAATCTCCATGACAATGAATTTCTCTTATCACCCGACACAGATCTCAAAGGTTTTGGAAAAGTTCCATATCAGAA
The DNA here is from genome assembly GCA_035590215.1 of Microhierax caerulescens. NCBI lineage: Eukaryota > Metazoa > Chordata > Aves > Falconiformes > Falconidae > Microhierax > Microhierax caerulescens. Next base: position 75,841,530 of record JAVJGJ010000057.1, on the reverse strand, counting down.
GCGAGTTTCATGTCACTGAACACTGTTGGTGGGAATACAGAGCCAAAGAAGAAGTGGCAATCATCTCTGTGCTTGGAAAGTCTGCATGTATAATTACTTCTTCCTTGTCCCCACAGCTGAGACCAGCAGATAAAGGGCTGCAGAAGAACCAACACAACCTGCCTGCCCAGTGAACAGCTCTTAACAACATACTCAGGAAAATGTGGAGATAGATTTCCTGAAAGATGTTACATGCAGCTCATATAAAAGTATGTGGAATAAGGAGAACAAGGCTGGTTCTCTTCACTTGCCACTCCCCTCCCATCATCATAGCTATTCCCAGCTCTCATGCTGGGATTAAATTCTCACATGCTATCAAGTGCTTTCAAGTCCTGAGGAAAGAAAATACTAGTAATTATAACATCTGAAACCACTGACACAAAAGTACCATGACTCCTAAAAATTCCTTGTTTTCTGTGAACAGGTCTTTCTTTGATGTTTAAACGAACCTTTTCAAATTCCTGCCTCCCACCTTCACATTCCTAATACAACAGCACAGACAAAAGTTGAAATGCAACACAGCAATGCCAGTATGTGATCACAGGCACCTTCCAACCTAGAGTCCTCTGATTCTGTATTACCAGGGGCATTTACTGAACAAAGAGCCTGTATTACATTTTAAAAAGCTGAATATAGCTGTCCCTTTACCAAACACAAGTCAGCATCATTTTAAGATCATTGTGAGATAAACACATAGAATTGACTTACTGAATTCATCACAGATGAAATAACAAATTGATACCTGAATTGACTAGGCATGGACAATTTCAGAATTTTACCTCAAACTCCTTCAGTACACCATTCAGTAATTGTTCAGAACACTATCTAGTACGCGTGAAACATTTTTTAACAGATTTTGTAACTGATGGCTGGGCAAATAATTTTCTTTCACAAAACCAAAAGAAGTTAATACTGGTTTACCTTCAAAAGAGTTCTTACGAAACTACCTGGTAACAGCTCCTCAAGATGGGAAGCAAGTTAAATATTTTTGAGTTAATTAAAAGCAACCAAAGGAGGTGAGGTTTCAAGTTCATCACCTGGAGACTAAATGACCATCTATTTCTACTGAAGTAATAAACACAGAATGATCAGGGTTGGAAGGGGCCTCTGGAGATCATCTAGTCCAACCCCTGCTAAAGCAGGTTCACCTAGAGCAGGTTGCAGAGTTGTGTCCGGGTGGGTTTTGAACGCCTCGAGAGAAGGAGACTCCACAGCCTCTCTGGGCAGCCTGTGCCAGTGCTCTGTCACCCTCAAGGGTAAAATGTTTTTCCTCCTATTCAGATGGAACTCCCTGTCTTGCAGTTATTGCCCCTTGTCCTGTTGCTGGGCTCCAGTGAAATGAGCCTGGCCCCATCCTCTTCACACCTGCCCTTAAGATACTTACTACATCAATTACTTATTACAGTACTTTTTTTTGGTTTTAGACTGAGGTTGCAGTTGGTGAAAAGCAGAGCTGAGCAGCTGCCCTTAGAGATGAACGAGAACTCAAGTGAAAACCCACAGGGCCAAGAATACAGGAGGATCATTCTTTTTCCAGCCACATCAAGCCCTTGCTACACGAGCACACTGCTGTGACAGCTAACACTTCATCTAATTTTATCTCATCTACCGCGCAGACATCGGTATTTGGCTTTTCTTTTTCCACACAGAAAGGCCAGTACCGTGGGACAGGGAGTCCTGCTACAAGTTGTTGGGGTTTTTTGGGTTTGTTTGGGTTTTTTTGGGGGGAAGGGGGGGCCGGGAACGACACAGAACCCAAACCACAGACGTGTGAAGCAGCAGAAGGAACAAGCCGCGGAGCACGGCAGAAGTGCTTGCGGCATGTGCGAAGTTCCTTGAGGCCGTCAAACCACCCCGCCTGCAGCAGCCCTGTCGCAGGCACCTGAAGGACGAGCCCCCTCACGGCCAGGTGGCCCCAGGCCGGGCGCTGCCCCCTCCTCCGCAGCGCGGCCGAAGGGGCCGGCGGCTGCTCCCCCCGGCCCTGCTCCAGACGGGGGCCCCCGGCGCCGCCCTTTGCCTCGCCCGCCGGAG
>JAVJGJ010000057.1:75808808-75828119 GCA_035590215.1 Microhierax caerulescens | reverse complement strand
TGACTGTGCCCCTCTGCTCTGCTCTGCTCTGCTCTGGTGAGAGCCCCCCTGCAGTGCTGCGTCCAGCTCTGGGGCCCGGGGCACAGGAGAGACACGGACCTGCTGGAGCGGGTCCAGAGGAGAATGGATCATCTCTCCTATAAGGAAAGGCTGAGGGAGTTGGGGCTGTTCAGCCTGGAGAAGTCTCTGGGGAGACCTTATTGCAGCCTTTTGGTACTTAAAGGGGGCTTCTATATAAGATGGAGAAAGATTTTTTTACCGAGGCCTGTTGTGACAGGGCAAGGGCCAATGGTTTTAAACTGAAAAGGAGTCAATTTAGATTGGATATAAGGAAGAAATAATTTACTATGAGGGTGGTGAGGCACCAGAAAAGGTTGCCCAAGGAAGTTGTGGATGCCCCATCCCCGGAACTTTTCAAGGTTGGATAGAGCACTGAGCAACCTGGTCTAGTGGAAGGTGTCCCTGTCCATGGCAGGGGAGGAGGACTAGATGGTCTTTAAAGGTCCATTCCAACCCAGACCATGCTATGACTCTATGATCACTACTTGCCAAACCAATTTTCTTACCTGCTTCTTGCCCAGTAGGAGGAAAGTGGCCACACAAAACAGTAGTGTCATGCAGTTACAGTAGGGTTTACATGGTCACACAGTCCCGGTGGGGACAGTGACTAGGAGAATGTGCAGGGGTGGTGCTCGGCACACAGGCAGTGGGACCATGGTTCCTGGTTATGGGAACAAGAAGCTTGCTTAGTTTCCATTCTCTGAACTGTTTAAGGACCTCAAAATAGATGCTTTGAACTGCTTTCTGGACTGAGAGCCTAAGGAGGTTAGCTAATGAGCTGTATGTCCCATATTGTGCAAAATGAATGTTTCTACACAATTTTATTGTAAGAACTCCATGAATAATAGACTTGAGTGGTATTCTCAGGCTGGGGAAAAAAAAAAAAACCAAGCCCAAACCCCCACATTTACATCAAAAATGTAAATACAGCTTTAAAAAACCAGTTGTAATTATTTAGGAGCTAAATGCACCAAAGAATGCCTTAATTCTAATCATCTGATTGTTGTGTGACTTCCCTCTGAAGTGAGGTTACAGTTTTTTAGGGACCTTAAGGTTACATTGCTATTTTAACTTACTTTATTTCTATGTTCTGGGCTTCAAAAAACCATTTCTTTTTGTTAATTACCACAATCTTATTCTTTATTCTACATCTTGATTAATGGTACATAGTCTGTATCAATACTAAGTCTCCTTTTCTCAAAATCCTGCAACAGTATTTTTCACTCTCAATGTAAAGGTCAGCTTCATGTGGGTCATTTTAAATGTCAGTACATCTCAAATTGCCTGAACTAAAGCAAATGAAGTCAGTGGAAAGTAATACAGTTGTCCTGCTGATCTGCTTTTTGTCATTTCTGGAAAGGTTTGAAGTTGTTTAATGTATGGAAAGTTTGCAAAAGAGTAACCTTTCTTAAAATCTAGGTGGAGCTAGAAAATTTGCTACACAAAACAACATGATGAAGTAATCCTCAGGGTCACCAAGAAGGCCAAGCAGCATCCTGCAGAGCCACACTTCCAGCTCACTGATCAGGCTCTGCTCATGCCACTGAGAAGTGCGTTGAGGAGCACTGTACAAATTCACATGCAAATCTAACCAGTTGTTTGTACTTTTTGTAGCTCTCACATGACTAAGAAACTAATGATCATGAGTCATGTATTTCAGCCTTTTTTCCTACGTCTTTTTATCTAAAAATGGCATCCCCAAGACATCACCTTCCCCATACCTTGCAGAGCACAGAGCATTTATTTGTAGAGATCCTCAGTGCTTCACTTCACATGTGTCAGCCTGTAAAGCCACCACTTCCCCAGCACACCCAGTGGGCTCACCAGGCACGCTGGGTTTACTTCCCGCTTCTGATCAGTGTAAGTACGTCTGTTTCAGTGGCCTGCAGACACTGTAAGAGTAGCTCCATGTCCGCTAGCTTGTGTTTTGTTCAGGGCAGCAGCCCTACTGTAATGGCTGATCTCTCACCATCCTTTCAGTTAGAGTTGTCACAAGCAGGGAAAGCTTAAGTGTTTTGAAACATGCTGTTGTTCCTGGAAGACCCCTTTAGATAGAACAGGCTGGTCCTTTCAGATGAAAAGTCATTAATTCACTTAGAAGTCCTGGATGCATAAAATTCGGAGCAACCATGTGACAGCTTCAGAGGGGAAAGAAAGAGTCATCCTCATGATTGAAGGACTAAGTGTGAGGTGGAAGACTTTATCTTTTGCGGTGGGAGCTACAAAGTTTCAAAACATAGCCAAGGCTAATTAAAACATCCAAGTCATTGAGAATTACCTAAGAACCTGTGAAGCTATTTAGCCAGTGAAGGAAGAGGGGAAAGAGTTGTTGTTGATCCTCCCTCCGCCACCCAGGGCCTTTGTAACTATCAGTCATGTAATACAAAGCCATGCAAGCCACGTGTAAGAATAATGGACTCAACTGGCAAATGATTACAACCAGAGCTGGGCCTGCTAATGAACCAAATTGGGCTTAGTAGTCTGTGAGGGTGAGTTGCGTTCATAAAGGTGGTGGAAATGTGTGGTTCTTCCTTACAGGTTTGTTGGGGTTGGACTAGACGGTGATATAGAAGTTGCAGAAGCAGAAAAGCACAGGAGCTACTGCTGGGCCTAAAAGATAAAGCTGCAAATTTTAGCACAACCATGCATGTGTAAGGCAGGTGTCATTTTTGCTTAAAATGGGGCATCTTTGAACTGTAAGAAGTAGTTATTTTAGGGTGTGTAAGTACTACAGTAAGTATCTATTTTTATTTGCCCAACAGAAAAGAGAATGTAATTGTAAATTAACTGGTTTATTGGTTTCAGACTCTCCTAGATGCTAGATTCATATTTCAGCTGCTGTTACCCCATGAATATATAGCTGAAGCTACTACGTGTTACATTTCACAGCATACTTTATAAACACTGTAATCCAATCTTTGGTTAGGTTTCCACCTCTCCCAGCCCATCTAGAATACAGAATAAATGCAAAGAGAATTAGAGGCAGATAATAAACTCTTGGCAATATAACTAATAAATATAAAAGCTGGGAAAAGATCCTGCACAGCAAAAATAAATTAACATGATTACCGTAGGATCTTTAAACTTTCTTTTTTTAATTGAAACAATTCCAGAATCAAAGTCACTTAAGGCTTGTCTTCAGGCCAGATTGACTGGAAAATGTTTCAATTTCAATAAACCACTGTTTCGTTTAGTCTAAAACTGGTAGGACATGAAAAACTTCAACAAAACCTCATTTAAATATAGTAATGCCCAATTTCGGTAATGTAACATGTATAAACAAGATGTCCATCAGTTTACTTCGCAATTTTGAAAGATTTCCACTAAATACTCTGCAATCCTCTGAAGCATTTGAGAACCACAAATACTATACAGTTATTTTGTCTGCTATTTAGAGAATAAATGCAACTTACTTTCTACTGTTATTTCATACTAGTATTTTTTATTCCTGCTTCAGTGTGGTTGGTGCAGTAAAGCTTTTGCTTAGAGCTCAGCTAGAGCCTTTTGTTCTGTTGGCTACTGGTTGTGCCTTTGACCTGTGCTGGGGATTTACTGGTGCAAAACTGGAACATAATTTGGTTTTGGTTTGGACCAGAATTTGATGTAAAGTTTGTAACATTTGCATTCCATTTGCATCTTTACAGATTATACTTATGGGTAAAGTATGGGTGCACATTTGAAAATCAGCTACTAGCTTTCTAGACACTAGCTAGACAGGTAATTTTGCTGGTGAGAATAAAATCAGGATTTACAGGGGAACATTGGTGAAGTTTATCTGCTGCTGGTGTTGTTTTGTTTCCTCTAATATTCATTAGAATGACTGTATATTTTCGAACGTATCATTTCAGCTTTCAGTTTCTAATTTTGCAGTATTAAATGGCCAAGACTGCATTCAGCTCAGAGTCTGAATTTTTACTGACAGATGTAATTTGTACCATAAAAAATACATGAAAAACCAAGACACAAATTTGCAATAACTGAAGAAAGTGGAAGTCAGGTTTATACACTTCAAAGGAGTTACACTAGCAAAGAATTTGGTTCAGAGGCTGAACTCTGGCTACTCAAAAGGATTTGCCCTCTCTAAAGGGGTGATACAGACAACATGACTGCAATAAGGCATCAGTTTTCAGTTTGGTTCATTTAAACGATTTCTTTACCAGAAGTGCAGGCAGTTAGCCATGAAAGTGGCCAGACCAGGAACGTATTGTTCTAATGTTTATGCAGTAAAAAAACCCAAACATGTAGAAACCCTTCAGCCATTCTATCCCACTTTATTTACTCTTCTAAAGTCTTGCAAAGACGGGGTGATATGAAATATGTTTCATTTACGATAAAACGTTCCCAGAGAAAATTCTGAGGGCATAAGCCACATTGCTGAAAATTGCAATGACTCAAGTGACCTCTTGTTCTGACAACTGCAATTTTAAGCCTCCGCTACTCTGATCTGTAATCAAGATGGGGAAAAAGAAACAGTGATGTGGGCAACATAGACAGGACTGGATTGCGTCAGAGTATGGTATTTGTTTTCTTGGCTGACCCAATATAATACATAACTTTGAGATAAAGAGTAGTAAGAAAACTGTAAGGACATTTCCTTTCTCTTAACTTTATTCAGTTGCCCAATTGTTTTAAGTTGGTCACTTGCTTTTAGGATTGTTTGTATTGCACCAGTCTAAGGGTAGTCCTGCCCCTGTGGAATCACAGTGCTGAAAAAGCTGGATCAGATTTCAAGACACCGGTGGTCCATTGCCCTACACAGAGTTGGTCAGCTGTATTCTAGACCATCCTTAATAACAGTATGCCTAAGTGTTCTTAAAACTTCCAGTTTCCTAAAGTCTTCCTAGTCTATGGCCTCCCGAGCTCATCGGTTTTGGTGTTTAACAATCCTTTAGGTTGGAAAGCATTTTCCTAACATCTATGCTAAATCTGCCATGCTAAAAATTGAGCCAGTTATTTTTTGGTTTTTCTCTTGTGTCCATGTTTAAGAATCAACCTTGTGCTCTCATTTAAAGAGAGATTGTTTAATTTTTAAAAATCTACAATTAATTAAATATATTTTTTATATGATAAAATACTGGTAGGATGAGGATTTGCTGATTTGGACGTAGTTAGCAGTCTGTAGGCTCACTCTTCTTTCTCTGTGCCCGTCTACAAGTGTTCCTTTGCAATGAGAGAAACCCTGCTTTCTGCTGGATGAATGTCTGCCTGTATCTACAGGCACTCATATAGCCATGAGTAAATTCAGTAACATCTTGCCCTGCTCTGAATTTTTACACTGGTAAGGCAGATGTAGCAAGGACCTAGGGTGTTGGCAAGTATCTGTGTTCAGTGAATTTGTCTCAGTGGAATTTTATCCCACAAACATAGTAAACCCTTACACAAGCTTAACCTCAAAATGAGTAGACCCTGCCATTGCTTAAACCTATGGAATCCTTTAAGACCACAGCAATGCCTTTGCAGATCAGGAAAAAATTTGATTCAATGTTTTAACCTCTTTAAAATATTTGTAAACACTAAAAGCCCAATCATATCATCATGTAAAGCTGGATAAACTGACTTCCGCTGAGTTAATCCTGAGTAACACTGCTGCCCGTAAAAACAAGTTTGACCTCAATGTGTATGACAGGATTAATCAATTAAAATGCATTCAGTATTTCAGAAACATTAAATACTATGTCAATGGTAAATATTAATTTATTTACATAATGTGTATTTTAGTTGACAATGGAAAAAAGTATTTATCCCAGTGACCAACATTTGGTCTCGGTCTGTTATAAACTGTAGCTCTGCAGACTGTCTGTGTTCATCCTGCTTTTACTCTGGACTGTGTAGAGGGAACTTAGCGCAAGCATAGTGAAAAGCTTGGATTAATGAAAGCTCAAGAGCAAGTCAACAAAACAAAACCAACTCCAAGAAATAACAAGTATGTTTCAGCAGATCCCTTTACTTCTGTCCCCCTGAATGCTTTGAAACAGGATTATCACATACATGGGCTGCACCATAGATTTGTGTCCTTTAAAGGGGCATTCATGGGGCCTGCCAATAAATTCAGACTGTACAGAATTTTAGGAATAATTAAAAAAAAGGGATTTCTTTTACCTCATAGTTATGGAAAAATCTTCAATGTAAGCCATTTTGTCCAGGCTGCAGAAGTGATGCTGCACTATCTTAATCAATTGCATAGATACCAGAGATCTCCAAAGTGAATATTTCTGCCTTTCTTTAGCCCTTGTGACAGTAACACCTTTGTAATATTTCTGTAGCAGTATCATCTAACTGGTTAAATGCTGGCCAGATTCTACCTTGATCATTGTACATACCATCCCCTGGTAATAACTGAGAAGTGACTAGGGCCAGTGTAAAGTGCAGACCTGGAAATTCTGCATTCCCTTAGCTTTCTGCAGCTCTGAACATCCCTGGTGAGATCCAACATCATATTCCTGAGTGTGAACTTAGTGTGATAGCTTCCCCAAGGGCATCCACATAACACAGTCTTATTCTTTGGTTTCATACAGTTTCATACAAACCTAAGTATTCTGTTTAAAATTCAGTGGGATTTTTCCAGACAATTCAAAATAAGTGGATATTTCCATGTGGGACAGAAGAACAGAAGCAACACAAAAATGGAAATAACCCCACATCTTGCACTTAGTACTCTAACGGAAAACCCAAGAATTCAGTTTCCCAGTAAAACTTCTCAATGCTAATTTTCATGCAAGCAGACTACTGCTTAGAGTGCTAATGTGTCTTTTGCTATGACTTCTGAGACATGTTTCACTGTTTTATGATATTCTTTTGTAGATGCAATAGCAACCTATCGCCTACATAAGATTACATTTTCAAAATGCAGTCTCTTTTAATGTATGTGCCATTGTTCTGGCGATTTGAATTGCATATAAAATTGCATATGAAATTTTGCATTGTAAATTGGCTTTTAATGTGCAAATTATAGTGCATGCACGGAAGTTTTGAGTAAAAACACTGGGAAAATAGAAATAAAATGCGTTTCTTAAAAATTAACTGATCAAGAGTTATGTGAAATACGCACAAATATGTAAGAAAGGGAGGAAGGGTAGATAATATGTCATTTTTGTCATTGCTCATTTACATTTTTCACAAATGAAATAAAGTTCAATAAAATGCCAGATCAGTGCAGAATTGGTCTTCTATAGACCTAGCTTTAAGCTGTTACTTTCAATGAAAGTTTTCTAAGTAAAAAAGTAAAGACTTTGAGATTTGGCTCTCCCAAAGCATGGCATACAGTTCATGGATTAGTTCCTTCTGCTTGAAATGGGCTTTGCTTCTCAAAACAAAGAAGCAGTGGGGTGGTATAGCTTTATTCTCTGCTTGCTGCAGTCACTAGGAAGTCTTCTACAGAACAGCATCAACCTCATAGGGAACTTTATAACCAGTAATAAGCATTTTTTTGCAGCAGAGCCTTGATTGCAAATTCTTCTTTGTATCAAACACACAGTCACCAAGCCATTTAAATGCATTAGAGCTCTTCGGAGTTGCAAAAAAAAAACCTCAAGTGGGCTTTGAATTACTTCCAAAGGGCCTTCAAGCCTATCTATACAGTTAAACTTGTTTTTGGAGTCCTGCAAATGCATTGTATTAATTTTTTATTAAAGCTCTCCTGACTTGTTGTGCACACAGTACAAAAAATGAAAAGATGTTTTAATAATATAACTACGGACCTCTGAATGATAATCAAATATTAATAATTGTCGTCGTCTTCTTGTTTACTTTTGCTAGAGGCTAGGGAAATGAAGCCTTCCAGGTGCTGTTCTAAAATGGAAAGGCCATATGAGGAGAAAGTTCATATGAGTAGACTATACAAAATAATACAAAAAAGTAAACACCTTGGTCAAATAGATAGGTTGGAGAAAAATCAACAAGACCTCTGTATGTGATGTGGTGTTTCACAAAGTTATTAGAGATCTTAGAGATCGGTGGGCAAGGGTCATGCAGTGCTGATAGTATACCGATGCTTTCAAGTTTTTTAAAAGCTTAGGTTCCTCATCAAAGTCTTTGAAAGAAATTGTAGCATTATGTAGTAAAAGAGAAAGTTCTCTTCAGGGTTCTTGGCTTCACAATGAAGGATGTTACGAGCAGTATCTGAAAATATCTGTATTGAAATGGATACTACTTGATAAACTAGCCATAAGCCATCTTGGATACACAGAGAAGATCCCAGTAATAAGTTTGAAAATGGTGGAGAACTGTTCAGGATAGTCAAGTCTAAAGATGACAGCTGAAAATTGCAAACATTGAGCAGCTAGAATAGCTTCTGTATGAAGAAAGCCAAAACAGGTTTGTTCTGAACAGCTTACAAAAGAACGTTTAAGGAGGGATTTGAGAGAGAACTCTGAAATTGTGAATGCAATGGAGGCTAGTCATCATCTTCTGTGGTACAAGGAATTAGGAGGAATCAAAGGGCATCCTATCAGGCAACAGAATTAAAATGAACAAAGGGATGTACTTTTTCACATAACATATAATTACGTTGTGGAACTCAATACCACGGAATGTTTTGGACAACTAGTATATAGTGTCAAGAAGAGGAGCTGATAAATTTGTAGACACTGTTTGGTAACTATAGCACAGGAATATCAAAGTATAAACTGTAGTTAAGGGTCTCCTTCAGCTGCTGAGTACCAGTGCCTGTAGAGGACCACTCTATGGATGTGTCATCTCTTGCATTCATTCCCTTAGCATCTACTGGTGGCCACTTCAGAGACAGGTTGCGGGTGGACATGGACCCAGACAGACTGTGACCTGACCTAGCATGATGAAAAAGTGTAACGCTTTCTTCGATGACATTTTGGAAGGAAACACAATTAAATAAGTTTGCTGAAATTCACTCTTTGACCTCTGTGTAAAACAAGTACCAGTACAAAAAAATTAAGAAGCATAAAAATAGACTAATTATTAATGTTAGGGCTTTTAGTGAATATCACTGAGTTACCATTAACTGATCTTTATGGTGGGAGACCATTACCTATAGACTGCCTACCTACGAATTTGAGGGGAGAGAGAAACAGGGAAGGATTTTAATTTGTGTTGTTAGTAGTTACATGTACATCAGTATGTCAGGTACATTCAACAGACCTATACTTTCTACACTCAATTCCTAATCCTTAGAATTTTATCTTATTTCAACTGACATTGTTTGAAAAAATCATTTTCTGTTGAACTATTTCTCCTGATAGCAAAAATTACCTGAAAATGTTCTCTCCACCTGTCTCACAAACAGTTGTTTTAAAATGTAGAAAGTAAGATGTGCTGGCTTTTTAAAGCTTGGTTCATGAATCTCTCTTATTCAACTTTAGTAGAAATTAAAGCCTTACTGAGCAGAAATCTACATTTAGTAACCACCTACCACAATCCATTGAGAATGGTAGATTCAGAAAGTGACAAGAAAATAATACCTGAAAATGTATTAACATAAACATTTCTGAAAGGTAGGTTCTTCTGTGAAGAACAAATGAGATCACTGGTAGGTCCAAATGAAGAAGTTTGCGTTAGACAAGTGTGTGATGAGCAACGTGCACAAAAATGACAACAAAAGGAGTGAGAGGATTAAGTATTTGGCATTCATAGGCCATAATCTACATCCAACTAAATTATGAAATAATAATAATGAAAAATAATTAACTGACCTTTGAAAAGCTGTTTAAAAAACCCCAGCTTTTTGAGACAGATGTTTCACAGTTTTTCATGCAGAAGCTGGAAGTATTTTAAAATGTTAAAACTTCTTTGTGCATTTTCTGCCAAGATGTATTACGATATTTATGAGATTGATTTTGTTTCTGCCTTTGCAAATTATTGTTAATGACAGAATAAAAGTGCACATCAGAATCCCCCAATATTTATGTTCTTAAGCTCAAGTCTTCGTTTCTTGTGGCTGCACCACAAAGAACAGATTCAGAACTCAGCCGCTATTGATGTACTGTTAATAAACAACTGCCAAAGCCGATGCCGATGCCGACTAGACTCCAGCAGCACTATCAGTAATTCCCCGTACCCCTTTTCCTGTGGTCAACCCAAACAAGTGTTCATGCTGGCTACCTCCATTCTTCCTCACAGAGTGTGTGGAACAAGAAGTCTAAGCAGGGCTGATCTCCTCTGGCAGAAATACTGTACAGGAGAAAAGGCCACAAGTGTCTGCTCCCTCATTGTCCCCTGTCTCCTTTCGAGCTGTTGGCTGCATTGGAATCTCCCGCAGAAATGGGATTGCAGTTGCTGCTGGAGTGGTCTGCAGTCAACATGTATTGTCATTTGGCACATTTTTCAGCTTAAAATATGACATTCTGTAAATATAAACTAGGCTGTTCATTACTGATGCACTAAATTTCCTTAAGCCTTCAGGAGGTGAAATGAGAAGAATCTGTAATAAATACCTATACCCATGTATAATGCTTCTTTTAGAAAAGCCAAGAAGTTGAAATCAATGAAGGCTCCAGCTTTTTGGTGGTTGACTGCTTCTGCTGAGCTGACTGCTGAAAGAAGAGCATGAGCTGGAAAGCCTGATAACTCCTGAACATGTGTGAAACATGGGAAAACGCTACAGGTTTGTAAGCTGCTTCATAAGCAGCCCTTGGAGCAGCCTTGTGGCAGGAGTGGAGCAAAAAGGAGAATGCTGATGCTGGAGTAGCAGAATTATGCTGAAGCAGAAAAAGGATTATTTCACATTGTCACTAGATGTCAGAAAGTTTATCTGTGGTTGTTCAGCAACAGTCAAAAGCACCAGCCTCCTCCAACAGAAAGTCACATTAGTAACAATAAGAAAATTTTCCATTCTTGGTTGTGAGACAAATGAAAATTACAGTGTGTCTACAAGAACTTTGAAGAGAGACACAATGACAGGGACAGCAAGGATAACAGTCTGGACAAGCTCTGGGTAGGTGAACTGTATAAATAATTCCGGGTAAATAATCTTGAGGAAGGTTTGGTTATCTCCGCTGCTAACTTTTAAGTAAGAAAATTTAGAAGATAAAAAAATATAGCTTGTAATTTAATGTAAGCATCCAGGTTTAGATTACGTTTTGACAAACAGGTCTCACTTACACATTTCAGAGTACAAGGATATTTAAAAGATGTGAGACCAAGGAGAAACAAGGGCACAATGCACTTACCATAATCTAAAAATAATCTATCAGACATAAAAAGAAGCAATGCTATGCTTTTAAAGAAACAAAAAACCTTCTGGATATCTGGTAGAATACTCCATCAATTCTTACAGATACCTAAAATAAAAATAGAGAATGGACTGTAGGAAGTGGACTACTCCTAAAAGAAAAGGAGACAGTTCTTCTAAGAAAAATACATAGATTTGGGGAAGTCCCACAGGACTCCTGCGGTATTGTGCTGACCAAAGAACATGCAAAAATAATAATAAAAAAATTCAATACAAGACAGAAACAGAAGAAATTATTTTTTACTGTACAGAGAATATTAAGGATAAACTTACAATAAGCCTGTGCTCATTTGTGAGGCAGCTAGCAGAGCCTGGAAGCATTTGGTAATGGATTTACGTGAACGCAGAGGTGACCAGGACCTGCTCTGAGTTGACTATTGCACTAGTTCTATTAAAGAAATTCAGCTAAGCAATTTGTTAGTCAGCAAGAAAATTAATCACAACAGCACAGCATTAGCCAACAACATCTATGATAAAGCTGTTTCAGATAACAGAACATATGAAATATCTCAGGAATTTCAAATATTTTACACGTATGGAAGTTTCATAGACACGCTCGCAGCCTGTATTATTCAGAGGTCAATGGACTTTGAAAACTATGTTGAAACAGCAAAGCAAACACCAAGGCAAATGAAAATGATTAAGTCCCTATCTTGGTTTACTTCACTACAAAGCCACACCTCTGCATTCAAAAGAGCCTCATTCACATGTGTGATACGGACCAGGAAGAACAGCCTAGCAAAAACGCAGATATTTGAGGGTGTTCTCATGAACTCAACCACCTCTCATTATAGGAGTGCAACTTGGGATGACAAAAATGATGAGGATAAAGAAAAGTAACTGTCTAACCAACCTTTAGATCCTACCAGCAAGTAGAGACAGAGGCAGTTCATTTGCAGACAATGAAAATGAGAACCACCAAATTATATAAAACCTATCTTTCAAGTCAGAGAAGCCACATTCACTCTAGATAAAAGAGGATATTCCAAGTAGGACTACCACCCTTCTGTTTTCTCATGAATATATCTTATTTCTCAGTTAGAAAGCTTGTCTGGCACAGTATAGAGGAACTCTGTATTTATCTAAGATTTCAAGGTATGCAGCTGCCCTTTTCCTGGTAAATCTGATGGTTTTGCAACGACGATGAGCATACACAGTTCCGAGTGGAGGCTTGACTTAGTTTTGGAAACCCTGGACATTCACAACACACTGGAGATTGTGGCTCCATGTGTACATAGGGCTGATGTTTCCCCAAAAAGTGCAGCTGTGCGTGCACACTATGATAGCACTGCCCAGAAATTCCATGCTCATTCTGCAGGTCCAACACAGAAGGCTCTCATTGTGCACAATGACTCCACACTGACAGTGTGTAACCCCAATTCAAACCTGAATAATAGCAGAACAGGTAAGATCAGAGTTTCATCTAGCTCTGCACCTTGTCTCCAATAGTGAGCACCAAGTGAGCGTCCTGAGAAAATCATAAGAACCCTTTAGGGCCCTCTCCCAAAATATATTTTAGGTATATAGCGATCAGTTTTCCTAGGGCCTCCTAAACTAGAACCTGTAGTTTTGTATTTAATAGCCCTTGGTGTCTTTTCTTCCATAAATTTATTAAATTCTTTGTTGAATTCAGGTACATTTTTAGCTTCCATGGTGTCCTGTCACAAGTTCTGCTGGTTAATTGTGTGACAAGACACAGCTCCTTTTGTTTGCCTGGAGGCTGGTATCTTCTGGTTTCATTTGATATCTGCTGGTTTCATTTGATATCTTCCAGATTTTGGATTGAAAGATTTCTTTCCAACTCACTTTGCCCAGGCCACTTCTGATTTTACTGATCTCTAGCATATGACTTCTTAGTGCTTTTCACAACAAAAAACTCATCTGTTTTATTGTTCTTCATCCTGTAATCATGCCACATCTTTAACCATACTTGCTGCACTTATCTGTATCTTTTACAGTACTTCTATATCTGTCTTCTGATGGATGCATAACTGCATAACTATAAACACTATTGAAGGTGTGAATGTGTCATGTACTTATACGACAGCAAAAGGATATTTTACATTCTTGATTCCTTTTGTAGTAATTCCTAGCAATTTTTGCCTTCATTTTACATTCCTCTACAGTGAATTTTTGTTGTCTGGTCATTATGTGGTAGGAGGTTCTTATGTGAGTCTGCAATCAGCTGTAGTCTATATCACCCTGACTAATTCAGAGTCATCCGCAAACATTTTCCTCCCTTTTTGACACTGTTTTCTGATCACTTGTGATCTGTGTTGAGCAACACAGACTTCAGCACAGAGCCATGTGGGACTCCACGTGTGATCTCTCTACTGTGAAAGGCAACTATTAATTCCTCTCCCTTCTTCCTATCTTCTGAACATTTCTTCATGTCTGGTTATCTTCCTCAAGAGCCTCGAGAGAGACAGCATTCTGAGTGCCTTCTGGAAATCCAGGCAGATGGTGTCAGACCTGTGTGGCCAACATGTTTTATTGACTCTGTCAGAGGACTTTGGTAGATTAGTGAAGCACGACTTCCCATTACAAAAGCCATGTTGACTCTTCTTCACTGTACCATATTTACCCCGATGTCTACTAATTCTGTTGTTTATTGTCATTTCTTCTGGTTTAACCAGCACAGGTTATTAGTTCAAGAGTACTGAAGACCTGCCCTGGAGTCCTGCTTAAAAACTGGTATCAGGATGACAAGCAGTAAGTTTAGCAATGGCTTCTCTAAGCTGTCATTCATGGGAGACGTGTTCAATGGGTGCACAGTTAGGCAGCTGGAGCTCTGTGCCTTTAAAGTACACACAGGAGACTGCTCCAAGATGCTATGTCCATGCTACAGCATGGCTTGAGCAGTGTTGCTGGGATCACCGCATTTGAGAAGCCTCTCAGTAAAAATCCTGCTGTTTGCTCTCCTGTGCAGATCTCCATTTCTGTGAGCAACATAGAAGAGAGACAGACAGACATGTTTCATTGAGAATGAAACAAGGCTAAAAAAAACCCAAAAAACAACTCAGGCAGCATCTAGATTTGAGCTTAACCATAGATCAGGCTTTTCAGGAATGGTGAATTTTGCTGAGCGTATTAAAAGACTATTTGGTTCTACTAGTTTTAAAATACTGTGATTGTTGACTTCACTGGATTTGTATAATGGAAGTAAAGGCTAAAATTAAAAGCAGATTTAAACTTCAAGCACAGCCCATGTTGTGAGCGTTCTTCTTTAGCAGTTGTGTGTGGACCTGAGAGTAGTTTGGTTTTCTCTATTTTTATATTTAGTATTCAAAGCATTCAGTCATGATATTACCTACTCTTGGGCTTTGCCAGATAGATTATGGAAAAAAGTCTGTGGTTTTATTATGATACAGGCTCTTGGGTTCTTTATTGTTTGGGAGAAAAATAATGTAATCCAAAGAGTTCCTAATGGATTCTGCAGGTATTTCCAGTAAGACAGTAGTAGATTTGATATATTAAATGCTTGTAAATTGTGTATGTTATTCTGGGAGACTTCCTGGCCAGTTCTTCAGCAGATATATCCTTCCAGCACACTGACACCATAGTAATTTGTAAAAAATACCAACAGTCCAGGCAGCATGTCTATCACAGGGCATGTACAATTACTTTAAAAATCATTAATGAAACAGATTTGCTTTTTTTTTTTTTCTTTTTTTTTGTACATTGCCTGTGATTATTGCTATCATAGATTAGAAGTATTCAAGTGTGCTCTCCATCATGCACTCTTTCGATTTGACTTGAATGTTGTCTGTAATGAAAGGCACAACTTTCTCTTTGCTGCTCTGCCCACATGCTTATGCTGTCTTTCTCTTTCGTGATGTTAGTAATTTCCATCCAGTTACAGCCTTCGATACATAGTCCTTTGAAAATGCTTAGTATATGCTATGATACATAATGATGATTTATATGTTGCTTATTTAGTGTTTGATATTAAATTGGTGGAGGAGGAAGAGCCATTCTCAATTTGTAAACACAAAGTCCCTGGACAATACAACCATCCAGATGGCAGTGAGTATGAATTCTGCATTTTGATTGAGATGGTTAATATTGATGTGAAAACAACAACAACAACAAAAAAGTGTTGGCAGAAAATTGCCTACTGACTATGCATCTGGCAATGTAGCAGGTATGTCATTTATTTCACATACAGGGAACATGTTGTACTTAGGAAACATAACCAAGTATAATGGTTTCTGACTCTAATCAAAGCAGAGTTTCTTTGTGATGAATGGAAATTGAGGTGTTCCCTGCTTGCAGAGAGTATAAATTGGTACAACAACCAGTAAGGAAAAAATCACTGAGTGGTTTTACAGTTAAATAATTAACCAGAAAACATATATACAATCAATATTGCAACCAAGTTATGTTAATGCTGAAGCCTTAGCACTTTCAAGAGAGCATGCTCAAAAATGATAGCCAAATACATGTGCAAAATAGTTTTAAGACTGATTTATTTGAGCAATTACCACATTTCTGTACCTAAGAGCTCAATAAAAGGAGGAAAACAGATCATTTCAAAAGACCTGCATGTTACTTTTCTTCAATGAGTGATGCTGAAATGTAACGGCTGCATTGTTCTGTGCAGATTTCCTTTCATTGCCACTGAATCATTCTTTTCTTCCTCTTTCTATTTTAGTTCATAGATTTATAGATTTTACCATCCACTTTAGTTTGCTATGAAACTAAGAAGCCCGAAGTCTGTACTACGAAAACGGGACAGTTTTAAGTACTGAACATGCAATGCTAATATTTTTGATTCTTTGGATTCTTTTGTTCCATCAAATTTAATTCAACAAGTGTCAATATAGGTGCCAGCAGACAGAAATCAGCTTTTTAAAAAGAATATTCCATCATAATAGTCCAGTTAGAGAAGCCAAAACTGTATGCCAGCATTTTTAAAAATGATCACATATATTAGTATCTAGCTTCAATATTGATATTTACGTCTTCATAAAACAAAAACAAAGAAAAGGAGATAAATCTAACCTTAATAAACAGTCAGGAAATGCTTATCAATAACTAGTTTCAGTAAGGAGAAGGAGATCAGATCAGGAATTGCAAGGTAAATATGAAGCTGCCTAAAGAAGGAGTGTCCTTACAAGATGATCTTCTGGGTTGCTCCTTGCAAGTTGAATGTCTCAGAATTCAGTCACAGGCAGGGAATCATTCAATGGTTCTGTTCATCACCTTCGCTAACGGTCAATAATAATATACTAATGAAAACTTTGGCAGCAGAAGGATGAAGTATGTCAAGAAGGGAGAAAGGCAATCCCTGAGGACATGAGGACTAAGAACAGGGTGGAAGTTAGAGTGAACTCCTTTAGACTGGAGGGCAATTCCTCTACAGGCCTTTGTCATGGTCTGTGTTTACACCTTGTAATCATCTTGTCATCTTCTAGATGGTGTAAAAATCCTTCCCCCTCAGAGCTTGCACATGAATGAGAACATGCACCACCTCTACTATATAGTGATTACTCTTTCTCATGGCAGCCACCTAAATTCTGCCCCTGCCATCTAGTATGCCCTTCATGAGGTTCTAGGTCAGAACTGTGTCCCCTGAACCCAGACACTCAGCTCATGGCCAAATCTGTCTGGACTTTTTCCCTTCCAGAGCCTCGAGGTTTCTAAGGAAGTTCCACACTCAGGGGGAGAGAATACCAGGAACTTTATTTACTTATTTATTCAGCATTTTCAGTGGGCCTGCAGTGCCAAGACTGAATGGTATGGACTGTTTCCTGAAGAAAGTGCCCTCCTTGAATGCTGGACCAGATGACTTGGTTTCTAGGTCCTATGTCAACGTCACAAAATCCATGGCAATGCTACTGCCTGGATTAGCTGTTAATGGAGAGTGTTATGAATGTCTGTGGTTTACTGATATGTGTTGTGTTTCTAGTGTAATACGTGGTTTCTGGTGGGAATAATGACAGCTACCCATTAAGGTACCTTTGGCCATTCCTCGCTGCTGTTCTCAGGCAGCACGCATAGATCCTGTAAGTGGCATGCTGGTCTGCTCTTGCTTCCCACTAAGCAGCAAAACTCTTAATGAAAACCTTCCTCCTGTGTTTGCTTTTCCCTCTGAACTGCATCTATTCGTTGTATCTTTTACTCTTTATCTCTGGGAAGCAGACCCAGACATTAGGGAAGTTTTTAAATAATTTGGAACTTGAAACATATCTAATATTCCTTATCAAAGAAAGATTAATTGAGCTTAAAGAATTACTTAGATTCTCCAGCTGCAAAGAAGACCTGTTAGAAATTATTGAAGTTTATGGTGTAAGAGGAGAGGAAAAGTGTAGCTTCTCTAATATAGTAAGACAAAGATGATTGTGATGAAGAGATATTTTGCACAGAAAAAAGTATCCTTGAAAAACTGAGTTTGGAAATAAGAAAAACCTCCAAGCATTATAGCAGTGGGGTTTCAGAACAGTATTCTTATGTGAGCAGTGGAGACAATGTGGTTTATTTTGAGATGAAGCTTGACAGTGTTATTAATTGAATTATATCCAAGTTTACATGTGATGGCAGGAGCTTGGACTTGGTGACTTTTGCTGCTCTTTTCCAGTTCTTACCCTATGTTCATCTATTCCTAAAGTCGGGACAGTTGTGCCTAATTTCAGTCCTAGAGATTTAAGCTATACATGAGGCGTTTTTACTCTGTCGCTGGTAGTTCATCATGCTCCAAGTCTGTTGTATGGCATCTGGCATACCTGATGGAGGTGGTGAAGTAACAAAGGCTAAATGAATTGCCACATTTGTTCTACATTTTCATGAAGAACCTGATATACATCATGTCACAGTGTTTAGAACAGTACTGCAAATAGATTTCTGCAGAAGAGGAACTTCACTAATGGTTTGTGTATGTTTTGCTTGGTGGTATATATACTATATTTTGTTTGGAGGTATATATTGTTTGTGTGTGTATTTCTCATGTCACCTAAATAATTCTGAAGAATTTTTCCTTTTCTGAAAGACTTCGCTCCTTAGATAGACCTGATCAGCAGAGAATCCATAAGGAAGCAAGGTCTGCAGGGGATCTCCCAGGTGAACTCCACATGATGGTCTATGTTATATTATGTTATATATTATGATATATATATATATATTATGCTATAATATGTTACATTATTATACTAATAATAGTATTAGATAACTCTTTTACAGAAAAAACAGCTTCTGTGTTCTTCCTCAGTCTGTAAAGGCTTCCTGAGATCTCCTTATTCTTCTCAGAATAAGATGCCTAATCATTTCTAGATTTCACAGACTGTATTTATTTATTCTTATGATAATATCTTTCAGGTTAACTAGAACATCTTTCCCCTTGATTTTTTTCAATCCCTTGTTATATTTATAAAGCAGTCATATCCCTTTTCAACATTCATCTCCAAGTCCTTACTATTCTCTGGAAAGAGAGACATTCCATTCTCCTTTTCAGGCTAGTAGCCCCTCTGGAAGTGACCGCAATGTCATTACTGACATACTGATAAAGCAACACTAAAAGTAATTTTATTTGAATTTTTCTGTCAGGTCTTGAAAAATTCAAGTTGAAAAATGAGCTTACAGAGAGAATTAGCTTTCCTACCTCTATTCGACCTGTTTATTTTTAGCTGAGTATTACTGAATATGGAAGCAGTCCAGTTTACATCCTGGTTTGATTTCCTGTTTACATGAGCCAGTCTGGTGTCACCATCATATTTCTGGACCAGTGTGGAAGCCTGTGTGCAGCCTTCCTTCCACCTCCAAGGAGAGCTGCCCTACACAATAGAACTATTGTTGTGCTCTCTGATAACAAAATAGGAATTTTGTTGAACACCATGCATGTTGAGCTTATGTCACTTTATTAGATATGCACAGCTATAACAGCAAACCTACCTATCACTGAAATGTGGGAGAAAACTCACATTGGAGAGTGAAGTCAGGACTGTACCCATATTTGTTTGAAGTTAACATAAAACCAGACCTGGTTACATACAGGGTGGCTCCCCATAGTACAATTTTCATGGGCTTGAGCAGGAGGGGTGCCTTTAGTTTTCTGG
>JAVJGJ010000057.1:75784612-75801332 GCA_035590215.1 Microhierax caerulescens | reverse complement strand
GCTCGGGGAGGGCTCTTAGCGCTTCCTCTCCCCTGCAGCCCCTTTTCTGGCGGGGTTGCCATGTATAATGTCATCTGGGGATAATCGGGCGCTCCTTCCCTCCTTTCCCCCTTCATCTGCCTGCTTGAGCTCTCTCTTCTTTCTGAGATGTATTAAACGTATTGAATAGTCCTTGGAGGAATATTCATCTTCCCTTCCCTAACATCTCCCTTCGCTCCCCATCCCCCATCGCAGCCCTGCCTGTATCCCTCGTCCTTTCTTCCTTCCAGATCCGTTCACCGTCAGCCTTTGGTTAACGTCTGTGCTCTGGGGAAGAATTTATTGGAGAATTAGCTCTTTTCCTGGTTGATTTTAGTTGTTTAATCGAGCTGTTAAAATGTTTGAGGAGATTTATCTTTTGAATAGAGGGTCTGAGCTGTGAACAATAATTTTGATTGGGCAGATGTCACTGGCACTTTTCAATATTGTTTAAACACTTCACATCAAAATACAGTTTGACCCACAGAAGAGCCGAAGATGAGCGGGTTAGCAGCCTCTGTATACGCGTATCTTGGTAGCTTTATTATCTGGTGCTATTTGGGATTAAACCCACATTGTTAGCCCTTTAAGCTGTCATTCTCTACTAGTGGTCTGGGAACAAAAAAAACCCACCCCAGAATCTCAATGTAAATGTCTCACGGGGAATTGTCTGAAATGTGGGGAGGAGGCCACGGATGTTGTGCAAGGCGGAGGGGTTGGGAGTGCTGGCAGGTCCAGGGGTGGAAGAGGAAGTGGAGTGGACTTTGGGAAGTAACGAGTTCATCCAGGGTGGGGTGGGAGCCCGTGGGAAATCGGCCACGCTCTTTGGGCAGGATTTTGCAAATACTGAAAGTATGCTGCCGAAACATCTGAGTGTGTGGGAAAGGAAGAGAGAAATATGTAAGATGAAATATGTAATATGTAAATGGTGTTGGAGCGATAGGACACTTATAAATCTGTTCTGCTGAAGAGAGCATCTTTACACGCGAATTTAAAGGTTAAATTGACAGGACAGTTTTGTTAAGTGATAGTTTTAGTAATGTAATTGTTACTAAACACAAATTGATGTCTTGTACTGATGAGTCTGGCTTGTTCACGTAACTTCATGTACCTTACAGAAAGGGTGGCCTAGACTAGTGGAAAATGCAGGATTTTTTTAGTAGCTTTTATGTTAAATACTTTGTACTAGATCTCCAAACCCAATTCTGTCATTTCGTTATCTGATAAATAGCCTAATGTTGTAGCCTTCTCATAGTTGAATTGTATACAGAAATTTTGTCATCCTTTCTTCTAAGTGGTGGCACCTCTGTACGGAAAAATAGCTTTTGTTTCAATTTCTCTGTGGACTGCACGTTGTTTCTGTAGCTGTCCACTGTATAGTCAGTATGCTTTCTCATTGCTTTTATAGAGCAGCAAGGAAAGAAAGCTGCTAGAAAATGGGAAAATAAGATTGTAGGAACTGATTGTCAGGGCATTTTGGGTCAAAGGTGTATTCTGAAACGATGCTAAATGCTGTTGAAAATACTGAGTTCAAAATTTCTTTTGTCCTTTTAACACTTTGTATTTCAAACATTCATACTTGATTTTTGTATAATATATTATAGGAAAACCAGGAAACTAGGATGCTGATCTTTGGCATTAATAGTCACATAAGTCTCAATATTCATCTCTGTTTAGTAAAGCAGACTCAGATTAGTGTGGCGACCAGAATCATAATTATTGATTTGTTGTGTTTGGGTTTTTTTTCCCACTGTGAACATGCTAGGGTATTGTGTTGGTTTTTTGGGTATGTGTTCTGGAGTGTGGATTGTGTTTGATTTTGATTTTTTCCTTTAAACAGAGCCATGCTTAGGTGCTGTTTAAAATGATTGAAAAGGGAGAAGACAAAGCAGTAAAAAGCTTCAGTATTCTGTTTTATTCAAGACTTAGTAGAGATTTTTCAGTGGGGGAAGGGAGGAAGTTGTATTTTCTCATTTCAGTGCAGGATGTACTGTTCCTGTGAAGCAGTGGCAAATTTGTGGAATAGGAATTGCTGTTACTCATCACTTCATTTCCAAGTCAAAATGGAATCTAAAATAGGTATGAGATAGTGGGTAGACGCAACTGAAAACAGTTCTTTATTTTCACATCTTTATTACCTTTGAATGTGTTGAGTAATAGGCTTACAGAATTATATTTAGGCCTGAGTGAATGAACTACAAGTACTTGACAGAGGAGGGCCAGGGAGTGCTGGAAGAGAGGGTAGCGAAGCTAGAGTTGTGTGCAGGTAGGCTGATTAGTCTGACTGGCTGTTATTGAGAGTCCGTAGTGTAGATGACTAAGACTGCTATTTAATACTACTATTGACATACCTGGAAGCGTATTCTACTTGGAAGGTGGAAAATTGATTATTCACCCTCAACCTTCATCTTATGAGATAGATTGTATAACGTGGGCACCACCACCAAGTTTGTTACTGGAAATCAAATTTATTTAATTTTAATTAGTTTGTACTGGAGAGTGAGCAGGACTTACTAGGAAATCACTTCAGCACTATGGGCGTGCATAGTTAGGTTTGAATGAAGGAGATTGTTTGAAAAGAGTATAGGCTTGTCTGTGTGTTTTGCTGGTAAGCATGTATCTGCAGATAATAGAGGCGAGTGGGCTTTTTCGTAAAATAATGTTGGTTAGGATTTTACTCGTATGGTTACAATACATCCAAGAGTATACTTTTTCCTTGTTTTCTGCTGACATTGCTGTTTAGGCAAAAGGAAGCAAGTATAGATTGCTTCCTCTTGGTGTTTCATGTTGTATGAATACAACCAGCACGGTCTAAATTCTGATTTTCTCTAATGAACATGTGTCTTAAATCAGACAAGGCTTGGAAGTCAAAGCTCCATATGGAGGCAAAGAAAACAATTTTTCTAGATTTTAGAAAGACCTCATTAAATATTTTTGCTGTTTTTTTGTTTAATGTATCCACAACTAACACATTTTTGGTTTTTTATGTGATTCTTTTTATTTTTTTCTTAACAAAAGCATTCTGATGCTCCCATTTCTATTGTTTGTCTGATGTAGACTACCACTGTTAAAGAGAACTATGAATGGTGTAAAGCTTTTACCTTAAAAAATCAGATGTTATGTTTCAAACATTTTGTGGTCTATGACATTTTGCTTAATCTTTTGGTTTATATCTCTGGCTAATCTATTGTTATGGAAGACAGAATGTTTGGGAGTGTTGGTGGTGTTTGCAGTGGGTACTGTGTAGGGGACCCCCAGCTGTTGTCTGGAGGTAGTGGTGTCAAAATGATCCTGTCTTAGCTCATCAGTCCAAATAATACTGATTTTTAAGAACTTTGCGAGGAATTGCTAGGTAGCTATGTCCGGTGTCAGATATTTTTACGCCTTTCATTCAAGAGGACACTGGTAACTAACTCCAACAGCTGAATACTGTGTATCTGTGTTCTGTTCAGTCCATCCAAGATGGAGCCCTTAATCTGGGAATAGTAAAGAACCTGATGTGCTGTTTTCTAAAGTATGAAAGAGGGTTTGAACAGGTCATTGATTTGAAAGGGGTAAAAAGGTAGTTTCTGTGCTTTTAATTTCTTAATGTTTTTAAGTACTTCTACCACATTGTTTTGTGAAAGTCCTGTTTGAAAAAAGGGGAGGTGTGGAATGTGCTTGACTTCTAAGGGTAAAAGCTAAGCTGATCATAAGCAGTGCTAGGCCAGATGTTACAAAACTTGCCTTCCCTGTTTTTTTTGTTTGTCTCGTTTTTCAGGAAAGCACGGAATTGTCAATCTAGACTATTCTAAATCACTGATCAAGACTACTAGGATATGTAGTGAACGTCCCGGTACTAATGGCAATCATGACACTGTTTTTGTTCCAATTCCTGTACATTCTGGAATAGCATTAAAGATATTGCTATATTCAACCACAGCCCTTGGGAAACAACCTTCTTAAAAGCTCATCTGTATATTACTGTGCATTTGTGTAAATCTTTCTGATTCAGTTACCGCTAATGCACCTTTTGAGTATCTGTGAAGGTATTTTTCGAATTTATAAGGCAAGCATATAAACTGGAAACTTAGTGAAGAAAGATAAGAGTATTATATCTCTCTGCATTACTTTAAGCTTAAGGAAAGATAGCACTGTGTAGACATTTTTGGAAATGATGTTTTCTAGTATTTATTTACATAACAAATTGTTTCATGCTTGTAGCACATAGTTTGAAACATGAACTCTCAATTTAGGCTTTATTGTATAAGTTATAAAATATGCTGTCTTTTCAAGAGAAAAAAATATTAAACTAGGAGAAACACTTTGGTGGAATCAGCTAGATGATAAACTGTTTCTTGAAACTTCAAAACCAAGATTTAATTGGTGTAAGTATAGGTCTGCATGAAACTCTTGTAGACTGGGGGCTTTTGAATGAACATCAACAGTTCTGAGCACTTCCTTTAAGTGTGATAGAAAGAGTAACTGGAGAAAGTGACTCGTATATATGTTGTATATCTGGTCTGTTATAAGAAGCTCTGCTTTTAGACCTGTGTTCATAGGCCACAGAGAATTGTCACTTTAGATATGCTTTAAGCCTTTTTATAATTTCAGGGTAAAAAATGGGTTGTTACTACTCATCTTCTGTATTATGCTTTAATTTTAGTGTTGGTGTGTTTTTTAGGTTTTATTTGTTAACTGTATTTCAGCTAGATGCTGTTAATTTGATTGGGACACACACACATCAACAGATTACTTCATTGTGTGCAGTGACAGTCATCCAGGCCATTCATAAAGCTTTATTTACATAGGCTACATCTGGCTGGAGCAGTATGACTGAATAGTAACTTCAGTAACCCTTAACTTCAGAGGCTTCTGAAACTTTGTGAAATACCGTTGTTTAAGTGTTATACAAAAACACAACTTGCTGTGAACAACCATTTAGTTTAAATATTCAGCTTTTTTGTCCTCTTCTTAGGAAATAAGTGCTGTTCCTGTTGTTTCCAAGATGCCATTCAGAATTTTCATAGAGGCAGCTGACTAGAACCACAAAGCTGCTGTGGTGACCCTGGGGTATAAGAACTTGCAAACTCTGCCGAAAATTGTGGTAATTTTTTGAGCTAAATGAAACTAAAACAAGTCAGGCAATTCTCTGGGTTGTGTCAAATAGGTTGTCTGGTAGTGAGTTCTATTTGCTCAGTCTCTAAAGATAGCCGTGTGCAAGTCTGCTGTTCTATAATAAATGTAGAATAAAGGTGTTGTATACTGATTTTGTTCAATATTATAGAATTGTTTAGAAGGAACAAACTGTAATCTTGACCTTGCGCTTCATGGCATACTATATACAAATATATTATATCAAAATAATTGAAATAGCATGTCAGGTACATACTTTGCTTATATTCTGATCTCAATCTTACAGTGCCTTTTGCTGTATATGGTTGTATACATATATAGGTATTTAGGTATCTCTATGTATAGATATCTCATGTGACCATGGTTCATCAACCTTAGACCCTAATCTGTAGTTCTGTAAATCTATGTACATGCAGAGATATATGTATATATCTGGATGTATGCTTATATACAGCTCAGCATATTTGTGTGACTGATTGCTATAGCACAACTTTCTTCTTTTGGAGTGTATGTAATTTACCTTAAAACTGCAGTAGGTTCAGGGTATTTTTCCTTGGTGATGTTATCACTAAATAGAAGCTTAATAGAAGGATAGTGAAATAGAAGTTACAGCTAAATAGAAACCAGGGAAAGGTTAACCTGAAATCTGCTTGTCTGATGTGTATACATTTGTTAATAGTAAGCGTAATAAAAGACCAAGGCTTTTAACATCATCTTAAAGCTATTGATTTGTAATAAATGGACATTCTGGTTGATATTTTTCACTGTTACTATTTAAGATTTGTGGATTTTATATTGTGTACTGCTACAGTTGCACTGTAATATGCTTAGCAGCTAAGACATTTTGGCATAGGGAAAATAGTAATGCACTTGTTAGCATTGGCAAAAGGTGGAACTATAGTAGTACCCTGAGTACACATTTGTAGACCTGAAATCAGAAGCTAGATTATGTTGGTTTTCTTTGTTTTATAAAATGGCCTTTAGTTGGGGAGAGGCATTGGTGTAAAAGGTCAGATAGAGAATTGAGTAAAGCATAACTTCACTGGGTAGAGCACAAGCTTTCTGTGCTCTTAGGAAGTGCGGTGTTTGCATCCTGATGTTTTCCTCTGGCTGTTCTACTCCACAATTGCTATGGTTATGCCAGAGCAGGCTTGGATAACTTGGCTGTGTATATTTGCCCTAAATGAAGCATAGATATGCATTTCTATTTCTGTTAACTAGCATGAGAATGTTGCAAAGAGATTAAGCTCTTTGTTTTCCTCCTTAATCTGGCAAAAAAACTTGTCAATGTAAACTTAACTCATTAATTGTTTGTTCAAATTTGAACAGTCAGAACATGTTAACAGGAGAGTGCTCTGGTATAGCTGTGGACTTCTTGATCCAGAACTGGGAGCCCCAGAGAGCAGCTTATTGTTAAAGAGTACTGTCTTGAGTCCCTCTACATCTTTGAGAAACAAATTTGTGTTCAGACTCTATGCTGTTGAGACAGTACAAGTACAAAGCTGGTAGCTTTACTAGGGAAGCTGAGAGTGCAACAGCAAGGTAAAGGAAGAGTTGTAAGAGGAGAAGAGCATGGTGAAGTCTGCCAGACTTCAGGACCATTGTTCTGTGTTGAGAACCAGAAGTATCCTTGGATACTGATGTCAGGATGTTTCAGCCACTGAGAGATTTGTGTAGGAAAAATTACTGCTTGTCTCTCTGGGGGCCTTGTTCTAGCTACCCTTTTGCTATCAGCTTTAGAATGAAGAAATTCTAACACAGCTAAAAAGATAGAGAAATAAGTTTCCCAAAAGGTACCAGATAAATAGAGGTAAAAATGGATGACCTAGTTTGGTTGACCTAATTTTTCCTCTTATCTATCTTCCTACAAACCAATACTTCTAATTTCTTTAAAAGGTAATTTCATTGGTGGTAATCAATTTATGGGAAGACTTAAAGGCAATATTGTTCTAATGGAAGTGTCTTTGAAAAAAAAAGCCTAGAAGAATTGAATTATCAGCTGTAAAAAGTAGCAAGCTGATGTAGCCAGTTACTTTAGTGGGGGAATATATCTAGCTATTGTGAGAGGACTATGAATGATGTTGCCTCATGGGCTAGACATGTTGTTAGGAGCAAGTGCAAATAAAGGTACATTTCATTCATTCAGATTTCTAGAAGGAAGCATCAGTGATTTTGAAGGAAATCCTACCATGATGCTTCTGACCATTAATTTTTTAAATGTATTTTGTTGGAGCTCCCTTAGTTCAGTAAAAAGAATGGAATTGCTTAGTGTTAGGAATGTGCCAAGGTCAACTATATTAGTAGACTGAAAATTGTAAGTGCTGTACGGATCGGTTGGCTTGTTCAATTTTTAATTTGCTATCATTTAGAGAAATCCTAATGCAGTTGTTAAGTGTTCATAAGCATATCCATATAATTTAGTTTCCTTTCTCTTTGGAGGAAGTGCCATACTTATTTTTTTATGTGTTGGAGAACAGGCCTTGATTGTTAAACGTTATGGAAATATATTAGTTTTAATTATACAGTCTTAGCTATGAGTTGTGGTGTCTAAAGTCATGGGTTGGAAAGCATTAGTTTCTAAGGAGGAGTTATTTGAAACCATATTGCTTTAAAGAACATACACACTACTTTAATCTTTTATTTAGTTATAATACTGAACTTGTCAATTCAAACTTTTTTACATTAACTTCCTCCCTATGTAGTCTTATAAGTTGTAGCTGTTTTTGTTTGTTTTTATAAGGTCAGAATACAGTGGTGTCCTCTTAAACAGTTTTGTTATCTTGCTGCATTTGTCTGTCTTGTTCTTACTGCCTCATGTGGATGACATCTGCTTTTTGTTTTTCATCTGAAAACACTTGTTTTTTACTCTTTGTGATCACAGGAAGAACAGCTCCTGTGGATCAGTGAGATTGAGAGCAGTTCTTTGGTTCTGAACAGGTAGATGGTGTTTTTTCAGCTATGCAGTTGGGCTACAGTGGGAGCAAGGGGCCAGGACTTTTTCTTCTGGACAGCTAATATAGGGCAAGCAATGGGAGGCTGAAAAGAATGTGGCACATGAGTGGCATTGTCTCATCTTTGTGCTTTTATTTGGGTTGGGCAGTTAGCACCTCTGCTGTCATTGCTATCTTTCATATCTGCTACAGGGTCAATATCACGGATAAGAAATCTGTTTTTTTTTGTGTTGAGCTGGATGTCTACAGCTGTTTAGACAAGGTTTTAGTCCATGCAGATTTTGGCTGGACTTTAGACACCAATAGGCATGATTCGTAGCTTCTCGCCACATTTGAGAGTTTCAGGGTGCTGTCGGTCCAGAATTTTTGTATTGTGTTCTGTTTTTTTTAATTTATCTTTTTTTTTTTTTTAAGTAGATGTTGTCTCTCATTTATGTTAGCATGGCATTATTTTTATTCCTCTGATAGTTCTTGGAGGACACAGCTATCTTTGAACAGCTGGATTCCTAATTCAGAGGATGCTGCGTGGGTTTCCTGTCTTTAAGTGTTAAGGGACTTGCCAGTGTGGATTATGCATCAAGTTGAAATGACTGATAGCTATGGGAACTGCACAGCTTTTGAGAAGCTTGAGTGGTGTTCCACTCTGTCCTAAATGTTTAATTTCGTATTTGTCTGTATCTGACTCTTTAATGCATAACCCTGTGGTGGAATGGTATCTTTTTTTTCCTCAAAGCACTCAGTATACTGGTAGCATATGTGGTGTTTGGGTATAGCATTATACTTAGATTTTCTTACTGGATTAGCTGTCCAGGATTTCTGCAGTCTTATGCACAAAACTGAAAAAATAATTGACATAAGCAGAACAAACAAACTCAAGTGCCTTGTGAATAAAATTGATCATGGGGATGCCTCAATGGTAAATGTATTATGTCCTGCATTTTTGCAGTGCGTAGCTTTTTTTTTTTTTTAACTGCTTTTCCACATAAGAAAATAAGTCTTGATTCTTCTATTTTCTACTTGAATCTTTGCCTTCCTGCCTAGGAAGTAGGATTACAACTAGAAGCTATGCTTTCTTTATTAGTTACTCCCTCATGTGTATTCTTATAATTTTAGCAAATAGGTAATTGTTAATTGAAATGAATACCGTTGTCCAGTAGGAGTACTCAAGGGAATCATTTAGTTCAAAATAAAGCTGGAAAATGAAATGCTTTTCTGGAAGGAAGGGCATATGTAGGTTAGTTTAACTGCTTCAAAAACTGAGAATTCCTGCAGAAATGTATTAATTATAAATTGCCTATAGGGAAGTACCCCTATTGCATAAACTGTTAAAGGAAGGAAATAATTTCTTAGATATTGTGAGTCTCCCCAGACAGCTCTTAGTATTTGACAATTTCTTCTAAGACCTCCATTTTTAGTAGAATAGGTGGTTACACAAAGCCACGCTGATTTTTATTGTCACCAAATTAAAACGTAAAACTAATTTTAACTCATTTGCTGCGAGGTTGCATAAACATAACTGTGTGTAAATATTAATGAACGTATGGGGAACTTAATGTAAATCTTAATGCAGAAAAATGACTGATTTTAGACAAGTGAAATGATTTTGGAAAGTACTTTAGGCGCTCACTGAAGTTTATTTTAGTAAAGAAATGTGTTGTTTTATAGATACTGTATTTTTCTGTTATTTCTACTGCATGATGAGTAGGCCCAGAAGGGAGAAATGTGGCTTACATTGTGTCTTTTAACAGCTTTTTGCTGTAAATCTGGAACACAGGGGCTTTGCACTTAAAGCTTTGGATAAGAGTCTGTTTTTCAAAATGAAGGTTCTGAAGTAAGTTGTCATTAAGCTGGATGTTAAGCTGTATAGTCACTTACTAATCAGTCACAGCCTTTGATATTTTCCTTATAAACAGAAGAACCTTTCCCGAAGGCTATTTCACAAAACTGCTGTGGGAATTGCCCTGATATTCTGTAGTGACATTGCTCCAGTTGCTTCTTAAACTGGTGCCTTATATTTTCTTAATGTTTTGATTAAGGTGATGAAATCTGAGCTTTCATTTCTATTCTTTGGTTTCTGTTACAGTGAAAATCCAGCCTGCAAATTATTTGGAATGTCAATTTCCTATTTTTGTTGTTCTGAAAAGAACAAGTAGAAACTTGAATACTTTAAACTGGCAGAGAGAAGCCTAGTTGTATTTCTTACAAATTACAGAAATCTATAGCTTGTTAATAAATGATTTAAATTGATAAAAAGGTATGTATCCTGAAGTCAGCAAGCTGTTGCCATAAATCCATGTATGAGCTGTGATGTCCTGAAGGGAAATAATATTTACTTCTAAAATTCAAGTTAATTGTGGAAATATTTCTAATATGGAATACCCTGAATGAGAGTTTACATTTGTTAACGTGTATGTTATTAAACAGTGTGGCATTTTTGGTGCAAAGCTATATCAATGTATCTTTCTGGCACAGGATTTTAAAAAGCATTAGCATTGTTTAAATTGGTGGTTGTGTGAAAATGAAGCCAGCATCCTGTTTGTATGGTTTTATAGCATACATAATAGTCTTCCCTTCCTGTATTCATAGAAAAAATATTTCATGTCTGGTGAAGTAAGGCAATATGATCATCCAATGAAGAAATTATGTGGATATAAAAACCTCAGTGATGATATTTTTATCTCTTAAGGATGAAGATAACTTCCAGACATACTAAGGTACATCAGGCCAGGATGTGTTTAGAAGTGAGAAAAGTAGCAATGAAGTAGAAAGGAAACTCAGTGTGGGGATATAATTAAGTAGTGAACTGATTTGTTTCTAGGGAGACAGTATGTTTAGAACTAAAAATGACCATGATTTTAGTCAGGTAAAATATTTTTAGGGCATGTTGTCTTGATTTCAGTGCTATGTCCTTTAGGTTTTATGGGGCCATTGTGTCACTGCTTTAAAACCTCCAGAACTTGATCCTGAAGCCACGACTTTCCTGAATGATGTATTGATGGTATAGATTTTCAAGTAGTGTTCCTTGCAAACTAGTCCAAGACAAGTGGTAAAAACACAGCAGACAATATTTACTTATAAGATTTGTATGCTTTGTGTTGGGTTTTTTTCTTTCCCTCTTATCAGATTCTTTCTAGTGTGGTATTGGAATTTAGTGTTTATTGGTAACAACAGAGAAGGTGAAATGTTCTGTTTGTGGGAATGTAGTTTACCAACTTCATATGCTTGAACTGAAGGTTTGTTTGGATTAGACATCACAACCTTCTCTCCTTCCTGTGGCAGGTCAGTTTAATGGGTATATGATTGTCAAGATTGTGTGGAAAGTTAAGTACATAACAACTTTCAAATTATAAACTGGACTTGAGAAAATCTCCAGAAGAAAGTTGGAGAACTTTGCTTATGCAAGGTGTGTTGTGAATTTTAAGGGTATCTCAATTGCCATGGAGGAAGGGGTTTTGCAGGAGAAAAAAAATAGAAAAAATGACTGCTCATGTGGCCTCCCTTTTGCATTCATACTGCTGTCTTTTGATTTGTCTTTAGCTTGTTGGATCTAGCTTCTGGATCAAAACAAGATACGCTTTAGGAATTGTGCATTTATGTCAGCTAGTTGTTGAATCATCCCTGCAAAGTGTGTAGTTTTCCACTGGGCATAATACTTCTGTCAGAACTTATGCAAATTGCAATGTGTATTTTTGATTCAACACATGTGAAATCTTGATCCATCTTGGATATTTTATTTTCATTTTGCTTCTCTTTCTTTTTCTGTTACAGTTTTTTTCTTTTTTTCTCTTTCTTCTCTTCCCTCCTGTGCTTGTGCTATCCTATCCCTGTACTACTAGAATTATTTCTTTATTTTTTAAACCATTGGTTATTACTGTTTTTGGAAGACGGAGGCCGTTGCATGATAAGAGGATGAGTGGAAACCCATGTGGATAAGTTAAATATCTTTGTTCAACTTTCTTTGCCTTGCTTTTAGACTGGAAGCTCTTTGGAACAATATTAGCTTTATACAGGTTGTTAGGGATTTAATGCACTGAAGGCAAATGATTGCCTATAGTGTAGTTTGGCACCCTTTTAAGCTGGGCAGGCATTGATTAATTGATCAGTTGTAGGGTTATAAGAAGAGAGAAGGTATATGGGTATATTTTTTGCTGGGTTTTTTGTTTTCTTTGTTTTAATTTCATGGTCCAAGCAGAACTGGCTGGTCTATTTCAGTCTGCTTTTAAATTCAGAACAGACTAATTAGCCACACATATTACTGGCTTTATTATTCTCTTAAAGAAAAAGTTAAGGTTGCAAATGTTACCTAGCTCTGACAATCAACATTTTTTAATAAGTAAAAATCTTAGAAGCATGTTAGGTCTGGATGAGGGGGCAAGAAGCCTGGGAGGCAGGACAATGAGGCTTAACCAAACTGGTTAAACACAACTGGAAGAATTGAAAGGGTTTCTCCAAAGCTGTTTTGAATGTAACAGGCTGTTTTTTCTATGTGTCTGAAAGCTGGTCTCTTTTGATTCTCTTTGGAAATGGTCTTTGTAAGAATCATCATGCACACTGTTACTTGTGAATTTTCATGATATGGTTTGCTCGTTTCACCAGGATTAGTATTCCAGAGTTTGTAGTGGACCAGGTAGTATTGCTTATGGATCCCTCTCCTCAAAAGAGGAAATGTAGTATTGAACTGTTGTCTAAGCTGGGTTATTACAGAAATTCCTGGATACCAAAGCTTAATTTCAGTGTCATGAAATTAATGTTGACCCCCGAGAGATACAAGGGATGCAGTCAATATTCAGAGAGAAGAGCAGTGCAGCTTACATTGGGGTCATGATGCAGTCTTCTAGTAAGTAGTGTACTTGTGTCCTCACATATTGTACTGTTTGCCATAACGCATCTATAAGAAATGCTTGCATCCTGATATGACATTGCGATACTTCACTGCTCCTCTGAATTAATTCACTTTGGCTGTAGAGCATGTATTTCTGTATTTTGCATTTTAAAGCCAGGATTTAGCAATCCTGTATGTCTCATCCTATTACTTGTCATGCAGTTACTGTCTCTTTAGAACAAATGTGTATTCGTGTCTGGGCTTATTAGCATTAATAGCTGTTCTGGTTACCCAGTGGAATACTGATGCACAATGCTAGCAACTGGGAATGAGAAGAAGGTAGCCTTTAAGGGAAGGCACAATGCAAGGATTAAAGAGGGCATTGCTTTAGAAAAGCTACTGTTCCTTAAAGTCAAACTGCAGCAGACATTGGGGTTGAGGTTAAACTTAATTGATGCATTGAAAATAAATTGAGATCTCTTAAAGCAATTGATTGTGTTTGGAATGCTGCCACTTCCATCAAGGGAGAATAAGATTGAGAAATGTGGTTTGTATCCTACTTACAGTGTGCTTAAATAGTTCTCCTTTTAGGAAGCGTGGGGAGTTCTGATACTTGGAAGGGGTATTGTTTCTCCCCCATCCAAACTGCACTCAGTATCTAGCCTATTTCCCAGTTAGAAATACTGCAATACACAGTCTTCCACATTTTAGAAGTTTTCTAAATATCTAAATTCTAAATGTTTTCTGACTAAAGACATACCTGTTTCCACACTGAAAACCAAGTCACATAATTTTCATGGCTGTAAGCAGCAGTACAACCTATTCCTTTTAAGTTGTTCAGTGCTATATAGCTCACTTTCCCAGTTTTTTTTTTTTTTCTTGTATAAAAAAAAGAAACTCACACTTTACTTGCTTTTAGTGTTTCCTATCTTACTTTGTAAAATTTTAGATTACATTCTTTCTTATCTAGCCTTTCACAAGAGTGGTTTTGATAGACCTGAGGAAGTAACTTTGGTAATGCAACTTTCCTCATTTCCTGTATTTCATCTACTTATTTTGTCGTTCTGAAAAGCCATGAGTAGTCGTTTCACAAATTCACATTTCCATTATCTAAAAGTGTAATTAAGTATCAGTTCTCCAATTTTAGATCTCTAACATCAATATGCAGTAAAATGCTGTAAAGTGTAATTTTCCTTGAGGGAGGTAAAAAACCCATCATGATGGAGAAGGAAGCAATGAAGAGTAAAAGTTAGGAGGAAGCTATTCAAAAACAGGAGTTTTTGTGGTGATTACAATGTGTTTTAGTGAGCTAAACCAGAAAGGTATTCATAGCTTATTTGTGTGCAGGTTAGCAGCCTGCTGTGCTCTCTGTGAGTAAATGTCTGTTGAGCAATATATTGAGTTGAAAGAGACAGTAAAAAAAGTGGAAGAAGTTCTGCTTGTGTCAGGAACTGTCACCGATATTTTACAGTCAAATAAGGCCTGACTCCGGTTTCTGCAGGCAGTGGGCTTTGTGATGCTAATCCACACGCAGCCTCTCTTCTCTTGTGCTCACAATCAGAGTGTCTCACTCAGTCACTCTGTTAATTCTGTGGCTTGGCTGAAATGGTTTCCAGTTTTCCAGAACTAGAATGTGAATTTGACCACAACTGTAGTATTTTCTTAGATTTTTTTAAAAATATATCTGTAAACAGAGAAAAGAGGAATACTTCATCTAGTGTTGAGCAACTTTCCTGTTCCTAGGTGGGCAGTGTCAGTAGTGAGTTACTATACAGACAGAGTTTGCTCTGATATGAGGAAGGAATGGCAATAAAGGGTATTAGTGGCTTAGAAAATAACATTAAAGGAAACACAATGGAATAAAAGGCTAAGAGGCAGAAAACTTAGATTTGGTGCAGTGGTGAAGTGATTAGTATCTGACATCTCAATATATAATTAGCTGTTGTCATTGATGTTAACTATTGCTCCAGTATCTGTGTCTGTAGGGGTGGGTGTGAAACCATCCTGGTGACAGTTCATTGTTCCAGAAATTTAACAGCCTTGCATTGAAGGAAGCATGACTCCTACCAAACTTTAAAAAAATCTCAAAGCCATAGAAGTAGGAAACCCCTCTATCCATATCTTATAATCATGTAGATCATTAAAAACTCCTTCCTATATTCCATTTGTTAGCTTCCATAATGTATGATGGGAAGAAGATGAATAACAAGGAGTTTATGCGCTTCTGGTTATAGCTAGAGGGAGACTTTTTAAGATCTGAAGTACACCATAGAGTTGTATCCAAAGTGGTTACTTGCCTTTCCCTAAAAGATGGAAAGGCCTAGAATCTGCTTTATTATACTTTTGCTGATTTCAAAAAATAAGAAACTTGTGAATTCTAGCAATCCTGCTAATCCATTAGCATTTGTAACTTACAGGGGTTTGATGGTGTCTAAATGTTTATGTACATAGTTAATTATTAAATCAGAATTAATAAACCGCTAAAGAAGTATTGCTTTGTAAAGGCTGCTTGTATGCTGAGGTGATGGGTTTGTTTCTTGAACACAGTAAATCAGTTGAATATTAATATTCTTAATTGTGGTGGTAAAGAATGTATTATGCTGCCTGGAAAGGATCTCAAAATGCTAAACATTTTTAGTTCTATTTTTGAACAGTGTTAAAATCAGAATCTGCCATACATGATACAATATATTCATAACTGTGGAGAAAGGGGAGTAGATGAATGTATAGATCAGTTATGTCGGTGCTGAGTACACCAACCAATAGTGTCAGCATTGGTGGATGAAGATGCAGTGTAAATGAGACTGACAGAAAATGTTGGATTTGGAATGTGGCTAGCATGCTCTCCTTATTGCCGTTGTTGCTTTTAAAGGACCACTTGAGCTTCCAAATTATCAAAAGTTGTCTTGGAAAGAGATGGACCAGCAAGCAAGGTGTTCCTGTAGTGCATATATGCATGTCGGAAGAAAAATCTGGAGTTATGTCCATATTGTGGGCAGTTTTCTTGAGGTTTCTTTGGATTTGCAGCATGAGAGCGAAAGGGTAAAAATGTGTGAGATTTGCTCAGGCAAATAGGAGCTGGGTAGAAGTTCCTTAAAGAAGACAGTTCCTTAAAAGTGACTTGGTTATAAAGCAATGAACAGCTGAAATGATAATAACTATATTTGTGGTGTTTGGGACAAAGCAATAACAAGAATGAGATCATATTTTGCTGCCTGGAAAGGATAAAAAGTAATCTGCCATACATAGTGCAAGAGGCATATTCGTAACTGGGGAGAAAGATAAGTAGCTAAATTTAGGATTATATGATACTTCATGGTTTCTTCAGAATACAAAAAAAAAATGCTGTAATGTGTGTTCTGACTGGTGAATACTAAGAGAAAGAATATAAGAAATGAAACAGCCATCCTCCCTGTTTCTCTCAATGGGAGATGGTGAGTAGGAGCTCCCAGACTATATACACGGTCACAGCAGCTGATGATCACAGGACACCAGGACCTATCACTGCTATATTGACAGTCAGGATAGCAGCAGGTACTTCTACCTGACATGTGTAAACAGGCCCTGTTAGTTCTGTATAATTTCCTTTCACTCAACTTAATAATTTTCTTTTTATTTATTTATTTTATTTTAAGTTCCTATTTCTAAAGGAAAAAG
Source organism: Microhierax caerulescens (assembly GCA_035590215.1). Classification (NCBI taxonomy): domain Eukaryota; kingdom Metazoa; phylum Chordata; class Aves; order Falconiformes; family Falconidae; genus Microhierax; species Microhierax caerulescens. The sequence continues at coordinate 75,784,769 of JAVJGJ010000057.1, read as the reverse complement.
TTGCGGTGAAATTTTTTTTTTTTAGCCTTTTCCTGTCTGGCAAAGATACCAGATATGAGTATGCAGTAACTAAAAGTGGTTCTTCTGGAGCTGTGTCTTTAGGCAAGTCCTGTGCTTGCTCAAATCTGCTTTAAGGTGTTTTTCTTGCTGGGGGATC
>JAVJGJ010000057.1:75762101-75784512 GCA_035590215.1 Microhierax caerulescens | reverse complement strand
GCAAGTGAGAGAGTACTTTGACAAGTTGATCTGATATCTTCAAAAAGAAAGAAACCTCTACTTTTTACCCTGCTGAAATTCTTAATTTCTTATTTTTCCAGCTTCATAGCCTTCCAGTTCTCCTCCACAAGAACCACCAGGTTTCTTGTGTGTGCTAGATCCCCCCAGCATGCTCTTGCCCATCAGTCCTTCATAATTTGTAGAGGTGGCATATAGTTTCTGAGGTCCTACTCCCACGTTTAAGATGCCTCTTATATCCTTTAGACTCAAATGTAGACACCCTTGAAGTTGTCAGGCAGTTGGACTAGATGATCAGTTTAGGTCCCTTCCAACTGAAATGTTCTATTCTAAACATATACTTTATCTCAATATCTAGACTTTTTGCAGGTGAATAGAAACATTCATTTCTTCCTGCAGCAGGCACTTAATGTGCCTGAACTTTGCCTTCTGCTCTGTCCTTTAGGGTGTGGTGTTTTCATACCTATCACAAAGGATTTCGCACTGTGCTATAATAATTTATTTTATTGCTTCTGAATCTAAGTCTCTCTAAGTCTCTTTAAGCTTGATTTGTATTTTGGTAGAGGTAGCGGGGGGGCATTCTGGTGTCTAGTTTTTTGTTGGTTTTTTTTTTTTGTCCAAGTGTTACTTTGTATTTTGGGGTACTTTGGGAAATAAACAAAAAGACCTTTATCTTGCAGCCTTTTTATCACCCATTTTCAGTGTGCCTTAATATCTATTGACCAATGGGCTGTACTTTTAATCGGTAATGTTGCATGAAACAGCTGTTGGTCTTTAGCCTCTTACCATATTGGCTAACATTTGTGTCTAGAACTGTGTTTATGTTCTGTGTCTGGTGTCCACAAGTGCTGCTGTTGCTGGCTGCTTCTGTTGTGGCCCAGGTGATGCCCAGGGATGCTTTATAAGAATTTCCTTCTTTATAGTTGACCTGATAACCAAGGCCGCCTGTTCGTTGGGGGGTCCAAGGTTTTCCTCTGCCCAAGAGGACACTGACATCTAGTGGATGGGTTCCACAGACACAGGTCAAGCAAACTGCTGCTTTAAGGCCATCTTTCTCCTGGACTTTGACCTCAATTTTGCTTTAGTTTAGATCCTCAGGGTTGTTGTTGGGGGAGGAAGCCTAGGGAAAAAACCCAATCCCTAGCCAGTTTTGTGTAACTTCTGGGATTTATAAGGCTTGTGCAGGCAAACGTTGTTTTTAGTTGGTGGTGGGGTTGGGTTTTTGGGTTTTTTTTCCACTCAGTCAAGTTGCCTGTGTGTGAGCCTCAGGTGTTTGTAATAAAATGATTCAAGATATTGCATTCCCCAGTTGTCTTCCCAGCCTGTGAAGAAAAGTTGTCTGTATAGCACAGCAAGAAAAGACAAATGTTCTAGTTTCTCACCCCTGAGACAGACAGTGCCCCTAAATTGCCTTCAGTTCTGGGCCTATCTTTTCAGTGAAAATTGAAGCCTTATAACATGGTAGTGTTGCTTTGCAGCTTGTCTCAGGCATCTGATACTTTAACTGGGAACCAAGTAGCAGGACAAGTTTTAATAAAAACATAGTTTTTCCAGGAATGTTCCCAAGCAGAGAACAGTGCTTAAGAAATGAAACTTTCTGAAAATATTCTTCGAAACATTGATATTGCTTTAAAAATAAAAATAGACATTTTGGTTGAAATAGTAAAATCCAAATTTCTTTATCAAAGAAAATAAACACTGCATAAAGCTTGACAGTTTAACTATTAAACATGAAATCTTCTATCAGAGACAGTTAACATGAACTGAGTAAATCATTGTGTCTGTGAGCAGTTAACACCTTTGCTGCAGATTGTTTGATCTCTGAGGGTTTAAGTCATTCTGCACTGGTGTTTGTTAAACAATGAGGCCCTGATGTTGGATTTGTTGACTGTCTAGTAACTTTCTCAATGAGATGAAAAGAAGAGACAGTTTCAAGGCACTTAAATTATGACTTAAAACAATAAGAAGCCTTTCAGGCCCCATTTAATAGTGGAAAAGTCAGAGAAAGTGTAGACTGACAGTGCTTAGAATCAGTGTGTTAGACGTAAATGGTTGGTGATGGCCTTTAAAAAGGAAAATCTTGCTTCCTTGCCCAGAGAAGACATTGAATTTTTCACTGAAAGATGCAGAGATTATTCTACTGTTTGCTAGCATTCTTTGGTGATGGTGAAAGCATGTCAAGTAAAAACAGACTATCACAACAAAAAACAATAACATAAAAATGAATGCATGTTTTATATGAAATACCAGAAAATAAAATGTAAAGGCTACTAACACTTTTTCTGTGCTAAAGGGCACATAAGCAATGAAAGCAATAGATAAAATAGAATACAAATGTTTCTGTCCTAAGGGGAGAATCTTAGTAATCTCGCGTTGAATTAGTTTTATTAATATTAGACCATGAAGAAAAAATAGGAACATACGGTCCATCAAAAAAGAAAAATCACAGCCTCAACTGACTTCTTATTTTAATTAAGAAAGAAGAAAAATAACTTTATCTCCTGTTGACTGTTAAGAATTTATATTGTCTCATCTCTAGAAATTTCCCAGCATCCTGGACTTACTGCTAAATACAGCTTCTTTATCAGTAAATACGCTGTGTCTGTATTTCCTTGGTGACTATTGTAAATGCTTATGAGATGCCACTTAATTAATTTGTGACAATATGCATGCGAATTTCCTTCATTGTCAGCTTCTAGTATACAACTTTATTTGGCATTTTTTGTTAAGTCTTATTTCTTTTACCCTGAGAGTCTGTCTGCTTGCTTTGTTACAGTCTCATCTTCCCCTCTTTTGATTGTTTTCTAGCTTTGTCATCATACATCTGTGTGCTCAGCTTTTCATGAGAAGTCATGGAGGAAAATGCCTAACTAGCCTGGGAGGTTTTTTTAGAAACTCCACTTGTGAAATCTCTCCAGTCATCTGACTCTCCCCTGTGCCCTGCCCCCCCCCCCCTTTTTTCCTTGTAAAAACAGACTAAAGAAACTCTTGTCTTGCCTGAATTCTTGTAAAAATTCACATACTCTTCTTTCGAATTGGCATTATATCAAATACTTATTTAAAGCTCAGATTAGAAGAGCTTCCTTTCCCAAGAAAGGAAGTGGAGTCTGATTACTTTGTCGCTTTTGCCACATAGATGAGAATTACAGATAGCAGCCTTGAGGCTGCATCTAGGTATTCCTGGTTTCTGAAATACCTGGAAGTAAATCTATCATCTGGAAGTAAATCTGTCATTCAGAACCCCGGGGTGTTGAATAAAGTTGTTTTTATTTCAGATAGAAAAAACTTAATGAGGGTTTGCTATTGTTTACCAAACAAACTATAGGCTTCTGCATTCTGGATTATAAATATTCAGCTCTTTAAAGTGATGACAGTTGAGGGTTATTTTAAATTTTTCAACAGCTTGATTGGCAAGGCACTCACCTGAACCAGGTTAATTTTACCAGTTGACTTCAGTACCTTTTTATTTGTTGATATTTGTTACTGCAGAAGGGCTTGCAAATTACATTTCTAACAACGTAGCCTGCAGGTTCAAACATCAATGAGAGGCTACTTTAGAAATCTTTCTGTGATTGAGTGTATACCTCATATGAGGTAAACATTTTTCTGCTCTTCAAAATAGAAGAATTTCAGAAGTAATTACATTATACATGTAATAAAGACATCCTACGATCTGGAAATTAATTCAAAGTTTTACTTGCAGCTTTGGTGTACAGGTTCTCAACACTAGTTTTAAAAGAGGACCCAAACAATGTGTTTGTTACTGGACGCTTTAGTTTGCAAGCTTTTATGAGTCTTCAGAACAAAAATTTCCTCTGAAATGTTCATGATTTAAAAATGTTAAACTTCAAACAATTTGATTAAAAGAGTATCTTTCTTTTATTTTTTGTAACTTCACTGTAGTATTCTTGTTTATGGTTATTCTAATGAAATCATGATATACAGCTGCCAAAGAAGCAACTATTTCTTTTGCTCGTCACTTGGATTTGCATGGCCTGAGAATACTTGTGTGTAAAGTTACTTTGGAACTTTGTGTTAATGGTATGTCAATGTATTGGAAATAGTTATGTTTGAGGAAAAATCACAGCTTTTTTTTTTTTTTAAGTGGCTTGTTGAATAAAATATGATGAAAGTAGGAAACATTTTCTTTATGTTAGTATTATAAGGTTGTAGAAAATGCATATATGCCTATGTTATTTTTGTAAAAGAGAATTGCATGTGATATAGCATGTGTGAAGGAGGTTTAAAGACTTTTTAAATTCAGCAGAAATAAACTGAATGGCAGAGTTTATGTTGTTCAGGCATTTAGCAGTGTTACTTTCAACTTTTGAATATTTAGCCATTAAAACAAAAACTTCCAAGAGAAAAATAATCTAAAATCATGCTTGTGAGTAACTGATTATTTAGGTCTGTTATTTCTGTACTAGACATTGCTGCTTTGGTCTTGTTTGAGTCATTGTTTTATAGCTCTTTCTGCTGGAATTAGGAGAATTTTGTTGGCCATTGCATCCCCTATTTTATCTCTTTTTGAAACCAGAATTGACATGATCTGGGTTGGAAGGTGTGTGCTTTTGAACTGCTGGGGACATATTTGTTAGGCAAAAGTTGAGAGATGCTACAAATATAAACAATTCCAACATAAGATTCTTTTGCCTATCCATAAATGTTGCGCTGGTTATTAGCTAGGGTTATTACAGTTGAAATCTTAGTACAAGTTTGTGTCTTTAAAGAAGCTACTTCTTTCTCGCTCTTAAAATGCTATTGAACTCCATCATAAATGGCCTCTTTATTACTAGCACATTCCTTAGCTTCCAGACACAGCCTCAAAGAAGGGGTGAAAATAGTTGTAAGCATGCTTTCTCCAGTTCTGTTTGATACCTCCTCTTTCCCTTTACATTGCTTTACACACACCCTGTGTATATGTTACCACATGGAAGTACTGATTCAGTGCTTGTCAAAACTTTTCTTTATTTGTATTTGTCAGGAAAGGTTTTACACTTGTGGGGGGGTTTTGTAGGGGGGGTAGCTGTTGAAACCTTGTGGATGTTCTACTTGCCAGTTACAAATGTATGTAACTGTATTAGCAGTACCCTAATCTTGCCTGCAGAACACTGGGAGTTCTAAACTACTGCAAGTCTCTACAGATGCTGTATTTCTAGCCAAGGTTCGAGCCTGCATCTGGGTGGGTGGGGGAAGTTAGACTTCTAGGGAAAGGTAAAACTGGTGTATTTTTATTGGAATTGCCTGCATGTTCATCATCAGCATATTTAACACTGAACTCAGGGCATCACATAGCAATTCAACTGTATGCTAAAGGTTGTCACATAGGTGAAAGGAGCAGCACCTTCGAGTTCTAGAGATGTTTCAGTAGGGTAATTTGGACTCAAACCCAGATCTCAGTTGCAATGTTTCTTGACTGTACAAACAGCTATACTTTTTACCTAGAACATTTATTTGTTAGGCTCCAGAGTTTCAGCTTAAAGTCATTCTTGGTGACAGTCTTACAGGGCAGGATCGCGGTTTCAGACAAATTGGCAAGACATAGTTGTTAAAAAGCCCTAATGCCTTTTTGGGAGGTAGAACATAATGTCTATAGCAGAAGGTTTTTTGGGGCATGCAGGTTAATTACAAGGCTTTAAGAGTATTCTTCTGTGCCTTTATAGCGGCTTTGTTAATGGGGGTCAGCAGGTAGGAAATTCTAGTTTACTTCTGTTGGGAGTGAAAGCTCAGTGTTTCCTGCTTCAGTTGTGGTGGGTTTTTTTCTACTTAGTATGAATTGGGCCACAAACAAGCACTGACCTCAAGGAAATGTGTTCCAAGGCGTGGGAAAAGAGGAAGAGTTCTTCAACTTGTGAAGGAAGAGGGAGAAGAACTTTGGTTGGTTGTTTGGTTTGGGTTTGTTTTTTCTTTAGTGCTGAGCAGAAACAAAAGCAAAATATAGTCTCCATGGAACTTTATGCTTTTATTCCACATACTATGAAGTCACAAGCAAGGGAATAGTAAAGACTGTGGGGAGAATAAAGTTTTGATGGTAATACATTAGGAAATTTCTCTGGAAGAATTGATGTGGTTAAATTAAATGTTCTTCAAAGACAGAGGCTTAGCTGACACCTATTTAGATATTTGTTCCTTGCTTGTATTAATTGTACCTAGTCTGTATTGGCTATACAGGTCTTCCTTTGAATGCTTGTCACAGGGTGCTTTTGACTGTTTAAGGATGTTGTGTCTCTTAAGGCATGGGCACTGAAACTGAAGAGACAGAATCATATCTGACAGTGACTGGCCCAGCCCCTCTCGTGTGGCCCTGAAAAAAAGTATAGCTTATGTTCTTTTTAGCTGCCTGATTGAGCTGGAATAAAACCTCTTGCCTTTGGGGTGTTAATTGTGGAAAAAGTCTCAACTTGCCTTTAATCTTTGTACTTCCATGGGCTTGCCCTGGTGATGCTGATACTTTGGTATCTGTTCTTATTACATCATAGCTGTTGGATGTTAACTTCACTTAGAAGCTTTACATCTGATCTAAGGGAAGTAGGACAGGTATCTGCTTTCATATCTCTTTCAAGTGAAAGGCGCACTCTGTAGAAGTCTTCACGCCTTTCAGATGTTACACTGATGCTGTCAGCATTGCATCCAGGATGTCAAAATTTGTTTGACTTCAGAGCTAGTCTGTCTAGATAGAGTGGACTGTAGTGTGGTCACCTCTCCTGGATGACCCAAAGGGTGGCTCTTGAGAGGAAGTTTACCTGGACCTAAAACATGCAAACAAAACCCACTTCTAGCCTCAGAGTGGAAAGTTCATTGCACCTGTCTCATACTTGCTCTGAGACTTGCTCCTGGCAAGGCTTTCCAGCAGAGCTCTGCTGTGGCAGTGTTGGTGTTGCACGTTTACTTGTGCTTGCTTTTGCAGGCCAAGTTGAGAGAAGAGGTGGCCACTTAAACTGTTCTCTGCATCTTTGCGTTTAAAGCTAAATCTCTGCTTAAAATCAGTGATTCTGCTTCTGGTTATGGCCTTACTGAGCAGCTACTATCACTGGGACCATAACAGGACTGAGCAATCTTCCTCTTTATTTTGGATGCCTTATAGCAAGACACTCTGGATTCAAGGTGACCTGTTACTGTGTTGTTGCTGAATTCCCCCAGAGATTCCAAAGGCTTTCATGGTCTAGGGTGAGATAGGCAGTTTTGTTGTGCTTATACTGTAAAAGCCTGCATTGATCGCATGTATAGATGACATATTGGAGAACAGCTACAATACGTAACCTTTCTGATTGTCCCCCATGTGTGCCTAAACCCTACTCTGTAGGAAGCTGCTAAAGGTAGAAGGGTGATACGTCTTTGTACCTTTGTTATGTGATAGTACAGTAGTTTCCTGCAACAAAGGAAATACACATGTAATGAAAACTGGATTGAGTTTGACAATCATTTTTGCAAGTCATTAATAGCCATCATATGATAAAACCTTAAGTTTCTAACTGACCTGAATGCAGATTCAACCTAAATGAGGCATAAATATGCATCCATCAGTTTCTTGAACAAATCAGCAAAGCTGGTGAAATGCTGGCAGTAAAATTGTACAAGAACTACTAATACAGTTTATCTACAGTGTTGTGACAAAAAGGTCTGGAGGTGGGGAAAGATGTATTTTGCTTCCTTATTTCAAGATATTTTGTATTCAGTAGATTGGCACGCGTTGCTATTCTGCAAGTTTTAAAAGCTTAAAAATTTTTAGATGTCAGTAATTCCCTTCACACATTAGGAACAATGATCATTCATTTGCCCTAAAATGAATGTTAGTTTTCTTGAAAAATTGCAGAAAATTGTATGATCTCAAGCCTTTAGTTACCATCTTGACTTCAAAGTTCAACTACTTGTGAAAAATGAATCAGTGAGGAGACTGGCATAGAAGACTTAAATATGAAGATGGCCTATTTTATATGCTACTGTTAACTGATTTACTGCATTTAGTAGCTGTTTTCTTAAGTAACAAGCTGCTGGATTTCTTGCAGAGATGTTGATTGATTCCATTGAAACGTTTCATCAACTGGAGTGTTGTCAAACCATTCTCTTAGACTATTTGCCATAGCTTTTTTTTAGGAGTATCTTCCCTTTAATTGCATAGCAAGGTAAGATGAATAAGAGCTGTATATGTTCAAGGAAAGACTTAAAGGGAAAATCAAGACTAAATGCAATTTTTTAATGTACTTGTGCTGTCAGCATACACAAATCCACCAAAATCTAGGACTGAAGGAATAAGAGAACAGTGAATCCAGTAGCTTGGAAATTGTGCTTTTAAGCAGGGGAATTCCCTGGTTGTGAGTTTCCTTGTTTGTTTCTTTAAATACTTTGCTTCCTTATGCTGTTTGTGTTTATGTTGTTGGGTTTGAAGATCATCTTGTTGCAAAAATTCTGAGGCTTATTTTTGTTTTGAATTATCAAGAACTGTTACCGAATTGCTTTAACACTGTTAAGAAGCCTGTTATTTGTAGTGTGTGCTAATTTTAAATGCCTCCTCTGGTTTTGCATCAAGACATGCTTCCCAGCCTTCAGCCCAAAGCAATCTTCTAATCCCACGGTTTCAAATAGAAACTTCTGTGTTCTTCACTCACAACCTATAACGATCACTGCTGCATTGTCCTGCGTGTTTTCATTTGATGCACTGTATTCATAGTAGTCTCTGCAATAAATTGTGTGTGCTAAGGAAGCAGTATGGTTCAGAAACAGAAAATTGTAATTGCAGTTCTTGCATGTGTTATGAGTATGCTGCAGAGTTTTCTTAAAATATCTTAGAATGTACATTAGTAACTTATTAACTAAAGCCTGCTTATTCTTTAGTAATTTCTGTGTTTTGTTTTGTCTGCTCATTTAATTGTTCCCCAACAGACCACGTATTTTAGTCATCTTCTTGTAAAGCTAGCCCATTACTAGCAGTAGGTATGTTGCTTAACTATTATGCTGAACATAAATTAACTGCAGTTGTAATTGATAGTACTGCTACTTTAGACTAGGTTTAGCATGCAGGTAGCATAAAAATAGTTTCAGAAATGAGGGAGAGAGGAGACTTGAAGCAATCAGCTCACATTTTGATAGTACGTCTGTGTAAAGTTATTTTTAGTTAGCAATGTGGGAGACATGCCTGGTTCTGACATCTTTGTTGGGAAAAATATAGGTTTGGAAAGATGGAAAATACTGGTCTTACTCTGGCAGCACTTAATTCTTGAGAATATGCTGTTGGGTTTTTTTTAACTTGTTCCATTCCCAGTTTTAATGTGATGCTGAAGAAAGATAAATGTACTCCTTAACTGGCTGGCTCCTTTCAGTATTGTCATTTGGCCTTCTCTTGCATGAGGCTGTACCAGCATCGTCTTCATTGATGGATGCTTCCTTATTGAATATAAATCTCCAATTAATACAATAACATGAATTCCCTTCTTCCCTGAGAAAATACCAAGCAGATATAAGATCTAGAATACACTATACGACCTAATATGGAAATGACTCTTTTCTCAGTTCCCTGGGTAATTTTGGAGGGATTTTTCTTTTTATGGGGTTCACACAAGCTTCCTTGAATGCAGTGGGTTGTTTTTTGGGGTTTTTTTTTTAGACCTGTCATTCTCTTGCTATGAAACATGGAAGACAGAGCTCCCAAGGGACTGTAGTTAGTAAGGCTCATCTGTTAATCACTTCAGCAGCAACTTGCCTTGGAACACCTAGAGCTTGAGAGTTAGCAGGTGTTGCTAAAGAGAATGCCAGGGTAGTGAAGAATCCTCCTTTTATCTTGTTCTATCTATCAATTCAGTTTGCAGTCTTCTTTCAGAGAAACAGGTTAAATCCAGACTGCTAGCTTGTTCCTTGCAGCCAAAGCAGTCTGTGAATGTTGAGATAACAGTGAAGCTTTTCTTTTACAGAGCAGGATCATTCTCCTTTCATTGTTCATGCTTGGCTAGTGTTTGGGAAGGCTTTTTCCTTGCATCATGAGGACTAGGAGTTCTTAAAAATAATTGTTGTTTGAAAGCTGACAGATATAACTGAGGAAAGATTGATGTGTCACACGTGTATGCTGGTGTTCAAATACTCCTAGGGAAGTGGTGAGAAGGATACCTTCAAAAAGTTTTATTTGTAGTTACATATGTATGTACTAAGTATTAATAGGATAACTGATTTTAATTCTTAGCTAGACTCTTTGGACATTATCTTGCATTTAGGTCTTGTCATGTTTTAATGGAGTGTTTATTTACAACAGATGGAAAGCATTTAATATATGAATGTAAACTGCATATATAGTTGGGAGACTTCAATGCAAGTGTGATACCTGAAATTATATTAAACTCTACATTATTTGTGCTAACTTAACAGGAGAACGATGTAACCAGTGATATCCCATGTGGGACAGACAGTTCAGTGTTGATTCAGCCCAACTAGACCTGACTTTCTCAGAAATTTTGAGCTAAGCAGCATTGTGCCCCACTCTCCCTACGCAGCTTTTGTTCTGGTAGAGTGACTAAAAGAAACCCAGCTCAGTGTGTTCACTTGGTACTTGCTGTTGCAACCTGGAGCTGCAGAGGCACCCCTGACTCAGTATATTCCATCTTCCAGCTAAGCTTATCACCTTGGTGTTTCCCTGAGCCCTCACTGATAAGAAAGTGTTATAGGGAAATTCCAGTTGGATTTGCATGGACTTAAGCTATAATACTTCTGGAATCAAAGCAGTTTTAGAAAGTCAGATTGCCATTTGTGCAGTGATATATCTGAGCCTGCACTTCAGCTGTCTTTTGACAAAGGCATCTCTGGCATCTCAGTGTTCATAGTATTGGTACAGAATCTGAAACCTGTGTAATCTGACCATAGATAGCCAGGAGACAGTTATTTTGACATCTTTGTGGTAGTTTGCTCCTTACAGATACATCTTTCTCACTGTATAAAAGTACTGCAAAAATTGTGCTCTAGTAATGCTTATCTAAATGATTGGGACGAGAGCACAGCTGAATATAATTCATGCATTTTTCTTCCCCTGCTGCTAGTGAGAAGAATGCAGTGCCAAGCTTATGATAGAAATAGCTGTCTTATTTCATGAAATGAATGTGTTAATACAAAGCATTTAAAGTGTTTCCTAGTATCTTTTATGCTTTTTTTAAAAAAAGGTAATTTTCATGGAAGCTTTTCTTTTCTCTGAGTATTTCTTAATGCACTTTAACAAATTTTGCAAAACAAAATATGTTCTTGTGTGATTGGTGTTATCTCCATAGCTGGCCATGTAGAGTTTCCTAAGCCTGCTGCTGTTGCCTGTTGGCACGTAACAAATGAAACGTGGAGTATTATAGCAGCTGATGTTTGACACTGATATGTACTGCTCCTCGGGTACGGTCAAAAAGGAGATTCAAGCAAGTATCAGTGTTTTACTAACTGACGTTTTGATCATTGGACCTGTCAGATAAGGCTTGGGAGACAATTTGAGGATTTGTAATTGAAGCCCTAGTGAAATATTTGTTGTACTTTCCTTGAGAAGAAGTCCAGAAAGGAGTCGCAAGTACTTTTGTATTTTAAATAATGTTCAGGCTTTTAAAGTGAGTTCTTCAAATCTCAGTAGCCAGTGTATATATTTTATTTAATCTACAAACAACATTTCTATGACATTAAGCAATGTGTCTTTCCAGGCTTTCCAAATAGATTGACTGCAGAAGTCAGAGATCTGCGTTTCTTGAACTGATCAGACTAATTTCTCTTCAGTATGGTAGGATCCACAAGTTGGATTTCAAAAGCTGGTTTGCCTTTTTGTAAAAACACTGAAGAAGATTTGTAGTACAGGCTGTAAAACCACTGTGGAAGTTGGAAGTATGTTTCTGAAACTCAAATTGTTTCAGAGGCTCATCTCCCCACCATCACATGTGGTAAGTGTTCGTCACCATTCCGCAAACCACTTCTGTCACGCAGTGAATAAGCAGAATTAAACTCAAACTTTTCTAATGAGAATGGAACTTAAGGCCTTGTGAATATAGTTCTTTAAGTATAATGAATCATGAATATACACTCACTTTTTGACTATTTTGTTCTTAAAAGAATATATAAAAGAAGCCTTTTGTGATACCAGAATAGCAGTTCCAGTGAATATGCAAGTGTCACGGAAGCATCCACTGTTATCTGCAGAGACAGCAGGCTGGATCTCTGATGTCCCTGCTGTTGGTGTCTGAGTATCTTCTGGGAAGCGATTTGGCAGTTTACTGACTTAACCCAAATGAGTGCTGCTTTGTACTGTAGACAGTTGTTCATTATGAATTAGCATGAAACTGGAGTGTGACGGATCTTACTGGCTATCTTGTCATCAATTTACCATACTCTGAACAAAATTCTTTCTTCTTCTGCCCTGTCATTACCCCCATTCAGCTACTGAGTACATTCTCCTCCTTCTGGTCACTCTAGGCTGTATAACCTTGGAAGCCCTGAGTCTCTTTTATCCTACAGCAGGCTGTGTGCACATTGCAGTAGCTTTCTGCAGAAAGTTTCTGTTGCGAGTAGGGCCAAATCTTTTGCTGAGTCTGGCACTTTTCCATTCCTGTGGTGGTTTGTTCAAAGCTCAGCTTTTAGAATTCTTCCCTTACTCTTTAGTCAATTCTTTCTCTTCCAAAACATGAAGTAGATCCTATGCTATGTAGCAGAGAATACTCTATGATTTGTGATAGTACTTACTCTTTCTGGTTGCTCAGGACTGTACGTATCATCTATTATCCATGTCACAGAACAGCTGACAAATATGCATTAAAAGCGTGGATCCTGAAGTATTTTAGGAACAGATGTTGTTAAAATCAACCTGTATTTCATTTCCAGTCTTTGCCTTAGAGCTGGGCTATGCTTATCCTACTTTTCAGTCTGTTTAGCAGATTGTACAGCTCTTGAGTCATGCTGGGGAGAAGGCCATGCCAAATTCCCATAGCATCGCCTTCTAGAAAATGAAAGTTGGTACTAATCGCTCCAGTCTTTTTGGCTTATGATAGGTCCAGTTGTACCTGTGAAAGGGTTTTTTTTTGTTGTTTTTGGGGGTTTTGGTGGTTTTTTTTTGTTATTCAGCTAGTGTTTTATCATTCAACTACACTTGCATGCCTTTAAAATGGGCTAAAGCAAAAAGGATCCTCTTTCTAGGGTGTGTTGTTGATACCTTTTTCCTGTATTGCTTCCTCAAGTATATCCTTTCTCATGCGAAATCAAACTTCTTCTCAACTCATGGGTTTTAGAGGTCATTTTTTCTCTGAACTTCCTTTTGTTACTTTTTTCTAAGCAGGATTGTGGTATTTGTCCCATAAAAATCGGTAAGATGAAAAAAACCCAAACCCAAAACTCACAACCAGGTTCTGGTTCTATTCACATCTGATCTATTCACATCATAGTGGCTCTGTTTGGAAGGGGTTGTTTTTCTTTACCCCCAGCCCCCGCAAATTGGAGGCTTATTTCTTAGTCTTGCAGTTCTTAGCTGATAGAAAAATAAATACACATAATTTAGTTATATTCCGTGACTCCAGTTGTTGTGTCCAGTCTTAGTACAGGCAGTATTTTTTATTTTGACACAGGTAAGGGCTATGTTACACAGGACAATCTGCCATGTGTAGTGGCATTTTTTAATGTCTGTACCATGTTACAAATCAGGTTTTTCTGCCTGCTGTGTATACAGATTATGTTGTGAATTTGTTTTTAGTGATGCAAAGATTAGTGTAGTCGGCATGGAAGCTTCCTTTAACTATTTATGTGTCTTTTCAAGGATTGAAGCATCCTGTTCTTTACTCTAGCTGTGGTTTCAGATAATGTATTTAGCATTTTGATCACTGTGTGGTCACAGACTTACTGTCTCACCTCCAAATATTAAGTATTTTTTCTTCATTGACTAACATTTGGAGTTTTTTCAAGAGCAAGGTGTTTTAAGAATATGCCCCCCCTGCCCCCAGCATGCCCCCAGTTCTGTTCATCTTTTTAGTGTTCAGTGATTTTAATAAGTGATAAAGACCTCTGAGACAAGAAAAAAAATTGTCTGAAAACTGATACTTGATTTGCCTTTTTTTATTTTAACTTGCCATTGTTTCTGCTCTGTAAGTGGCACTTTTATAGATTATTAGATGCATATTATTCAACTAAATTAACATAAAGTTTTATCCGTATCCACATTAGCATATAAAATTTGCTGTTTTTTCACTATATTCAGATGAATTTTAATAGTGTTTTTTCTGTTTGTAACAGAAATGCTAAATCTTTTTGTGTGTTTTTTCTTTTCCTTTTTTGCTGGAAGAATTATTGGAGGACTTAGTTGAGGTGCAAATTAATTTTTCCTTTTATGAAAAAATGAAGTGTGCAGTGAGTCTCTCAAGTGTTTTAGTAGTTTTAGAAGAATTCCAGAAGAGAACTGGCTTTCCAAGCAGATCATTTTATTTACGATGCCCTTCTGCCTGAGTGTTGTTGCATAGTCAATGATGAACAAGACTTATGTTTTTAACTAGCAACCAACCTCACCCATTATCCCCCTTCTCGAACAGAAAGCAAGCCGTGAACAGTTTGGGTCTTCAGGAATGATAATCAATCATTGAAGATGGCCGGAGGGAAACATGAACAACCTCTGTCCTTCTACTTGTGCAGAATACCACTCAATGGCAATACTAAACTACTTTGCAGCTCTGTTCTCTTTTTCCTCTTGGTCATCTTACATACTACCACCATGTCAGTGTCAACAGAACGGCTGGTTTTGCAACCACCTAGATTTAGCTGGAAGCCAGAGTTAACTTTATGATTCCTTCAGGTTCCTTTTTAAATGTCAATGTCTACACAATCTAAAATAACAAGCACTGCTGGCTCCTCTAGTATTTTTTTTTTCCAAAGAGAATTTGTACTATTTTCTTTCTCCTCAGTGTTAAAGTTGCAAAGGCCTAATGTGGGTGGGATGAAAGAAACACGTATTGCTCATGCTATTTCCTAGGTTGCTGGAAGGCATGGGCTGGCTTTTATTTTTAGGTGTTTTGACCATTTTAAATTTCTAGGATTTGAAATAGATGGACAGGGGGAAATGACCCATTGTTGTGAATATGGCAGACCTCCTGTCACTCGTGTTAATTGCAAATACATTGTACCTGAGAGTCAAGGGACCTTCTTGCTCTGGGAGAGCTGGAAACTCAGCAGGATTTGTCCATTAGGAGTTGATGCCTGTTAAGTGAGATTTTGCTTTCTGTTGTCAGTGTTAGAAGCCATGTGCTTCAGAGAAAAGTTCCAGTTGCTAACAGCTGTTCCTGAGCCGATTTGCTCTGTGCCCTTCTTCCAAGTATCCTGAGCAATAACAGATTTTTCTGTTTGTTACAGGTATCATTAATGCAGTTATTACTCCCTAGCAGGCAGTGTGTTTCCTAAATAAAATATCGCTGTATTCCATACTGGTGCTGTAGTGTTTTTTCTAAAGATCCATGTCTCATGATATGTAGGACTGGCATTAATTTGGTTGTAAACAGATGAGGAGCTAAACATACTGGATAATTAGATTGTTAAACTTCTTTGTGAGTATTGTAGAAGGAGAGAAGGGGGGTGGGGGGGGTGAGTGATCTTATACTTCCTCAATGAAGCTAATGCCTTGTGATGTTTCTGTTATCTCGAGACTTGAAAATATAACATTTTTGTTATACTTCAGAGATTAAGAAGATTGTCAACAAAATACAGAACAGAGAAGATCTACCCAACAGCCACTGGAGAAAAAGAAGAAAACGTTAAGAAGAATAGATACAAGGATATATTGCCATGTAAGTCTGATTTATGTGTTAATGGAAAACAAAGGAAAGTGCTTGTTATTCTTAATGTATTTTGAATTTTACTATTTAGTTATTACTGAAAGGTGAAATTAGAGACAATGTGCTGAAAGATTACCTTTTTTTATTATTACTTTTAACTTGGAAAGCAAAGGACATGAAAAGTATGTTCAGGAGAGCTATCACCTAAAAATTAAAATGTGTGCTAGGTCCCAATCTGTTTCAAGGTGACACTTTCATCTTAGCTTGGAATGGTCTAGAACTTTACATGCTTAACAGTATTTTTTTCCTGAGGAGCATGTTATTTGTCATAGAAAACAAACAAATGTCAGCATAAATGCTAGATGAAATTTTAAGGAGCTTTAAGGAACCTGTTTTTGTGGTTGGTAGAAAAATAGATCTTTTTTGCTTGTTTGTATGCTGCAAACGGTGTCAGAGAACTCTCAGTGCTGGATTGTCTTTGGTTTGTATTTTGCTAGAGCGCAGATGAAATTCCACCTATGTACAAACATAGAAAACAAGAGTCAGAGCAGAATTTAAATTCTAAAACCACCAATGTGTGGATCTAATGGATCAGTGATCTGTATTGACAAGATTAACTTTTACAAACTCACTTTGTGTAGCTCATGAGGCTGTGTATTTCAGAATACTCTTAACTGTGCTGCTTGATATCAACAGCTAACAGTGAGATTAAAGGATAGTCTTCTGGAAAACGGCACTTTTCATATCCCACAAGATTAGCAACAGATAGGTTTTACTCTGCTTAACTTTCCCAGAAGTGTTAGGAGGTTTATAACCAATTTAAAGTTGAAAATTGTCTGAGACATCATTAACTTTCATTTTCAGAATATGTTCTAGCAATAAATTCCAGTGAATTATTGTGTGTTTCAGATTGTTGTATACCTGTGTGCTGTTTTTTTTTTTTTCTAGTGCTGTTTTTTTTTTACTGTTTATTAGTGCTTGGAGCAACACTTCTAGCAGTAACCTTTGCCCTAAAGCCACAGGCCCTGGATTCTTTAACAAGCTGGGCATAGTGCTTGCTGCTGCACTGAGAAGGAAAGGCACATGTTCATATTTTGCTGGAGGATGTATGTGAAACATACATCAGATGTTGAAGAGTAGTAATAGTACTAAGCTTAGCTGCAGCAAAATAGTTAACTGTCATTGAGGGGTTTGCGTGTGGTTGATGGGGGTTTTTTGTTGGTTTTGGGGGTTGGTTTGTTTTTTAGTTGAGAGGAAACATGTTTAATGGATGGAGTAAAAACACAAGGGGAAGTTGTTACTGTCATAAGAGTTGTTATATTTGTTCTTTTCTGCAGGCATTTTGGTAGATAATCAACAATATAGTAAAATCTTGGTAGCACCTAGGGTCAATCTATGAGACACTTAGTAGCTACCACAGTAATGAATGGCTGCAACTAGTGCTAGATATGCTTTTCTTTCATCTACATAAAAAAAAAACCAAACAAACAAAAAAACCCAAACAAAAACAAACAAACAAAAAAACCCCCCTGAGTCATTGGGATGTGAAAGCATACACAGATCACAGTGGGGAAAATCAGCAAACCCCAAAGCTGGCATTGGGGAAAACTGAAAGTGTATTTCCAGTTAAAATGAAAATATCTTCAAACATCCAAAGGTTGCTGCAATAAAGTGATGTGAGACCAGCTTGACAGAAATGAAAGCCAGGTGATGTTTTGGAAGAAGAATGCAGGTGATAGCCTGACTTGTATAAATCCAGAAGAAAGCTTACAATGTAACTTAATCAGAGATTAGTGGTGTATTTTTCAGAAATATTTACTGCTACCAGAGAGATCAGTCCCTCAATACTGGCTTCAGAATAGAATATGTGTGCATGTTCACGTTACAGTTTACTAAGCTATCCTAAATGCTAATTAAATGAAATACGGGGTTCACTGGTTACCGGAAGACACCAGTTGATGATTGTGAACTGAGGCGTTAAGCTATATATAAATATCCAAGCACTTTATCTTCTGAAGCTGGAATCTGCAGTAGTATTTTTCTTTGAAAACTCTGTTCCACGCCTAAAACTCTGAAAGAGCTGAGCTGTGGCAGATAAGAGGCAGGATGGAAATGTTGACATTTGGAAACTGCACTAAAATTTTGCATCTACTGTTCTGGGAAGATAGGAGCCCTCATTAGCCTACCACTTCAATTAGTCTGTTCCACCATTTAAAGGTAGTTTTTAGTATTAAGTCTGTAATGCTATTGCCTGCTTATAAAGTGTTCTCTTACATTATCTGTATGAGTTAATACAGTGTAATATGTTCAAAGGATTTCTCTAGGCCGTTATGTAAGAGTGTGTTGTCTTTAGGTCTCTGATCCCATTGTCTTGTAACCTACACTTGTGCTACTTTAGGAAGGATTACATGGTAACAAAAACATTTTTTACATGTTATCAGGACTCTGGCAGAGACTTGCTTCCAAGATGGTGAAATTATTTTGGAAGCTTTTTTGGAAGAGCTTTCTGTATAGAAGCAGTTCTTAGCATGTACTGTGGGAATGTTTACCAGTTTTATTACCAGTGATGTTTTGAAAAAAAAACCCCAAGCCCAACAACCATATTTCCTACTTTTAAATAGACCTATTTATGGTTTTTCTTGATTTTAGCTCTAATAAAAGTTTTAGCAGCTGTTCAGTGCTTGAAGAATTGACCCTGAGAGCAGAAGGTAATAAATTGCTCAAGCAGATGCTGTTTCTGCAGATACTTCTGTTCCCCAGTTCAAAGATAATTATTTTTGATCTGGGTTTCCAACTAAAACATCCTCTGTTGTAGGGACAGTCTGAATGATTTTTATGTGATAGCTAGGAAGTGTTGGTATCAACAAGAGGTGGAAGGACTGGCAGACGTGCCAGCTACCTACTCTCTTTCTTAGTGAGAATCATCAAATTGTTTCTGTATTAAAGATACAATTATTTTTTTTTTCAATGTCAAAAAGAATTCCAAGATGTTAAGTTTCTTCTGTCAACAAGTAATAAAGGCTATTTTTAAGACTGCTGAGGATTTTTGTCTAAAAAGATCTGCTGCTTTTATAAAAGCTTTCACTGAGACAGTCAGTAATGGTTGAGGCAGAAACTTGAAATGTAAAAACCCCCTAAAGGAAGGAGTCTGCTGCTTCTAGTTTAAAAGTACCTAGCCCAGTGTTTGGGGGATAGAAAGTCAGTCTATACCTGAGTAATAAACTCCAGTGCATGTTTCACATTGTAATAGTTGATGAAGTCCACCTTGGCAGAGACTTTTAAGACCTGCCAGCTGCTTTAACTAGGCACTAGTATTTATTCTTTCTGCTTTCTATAAATGTGCCTTTAATTCTGACCATCATGATTTGTGTTAATATTGTGCAACTACAAGTTTGATGTCTTCTGATCAATTGAATTTTGTCTCTTTGTAATTAATCACTCTTGGAATTCCAGTAACTGGTACTTTGTACATTTGAGCATCAGAAGCATGTAGCAGCAGGAGCTATTCTGCTTATCCCTACCTGAGTTGGTTTACTCGTAAATTAAATTGACTGGCTTGTATGACTTATCTTTGGGGAACATTCTTTAATGTTTACTTTCTTCTATGCATACAATATGTTATGTATTATATTTACTTTTATAGATTGATTTACATGTGTTGTAATTCTTATTTAAAAAAAAAATTTACTTTCTTCTCACAGTTGATCATAGCCGGGTTAAACTGACCTTAAAAACTCCCCCCCAAGATTCAGACTACATCAATGCAAACTTTATTAAGGTATGTATTACTGTCTTAACAGTTCTTAGATTATTTTTAAGCTTTTAATTTGTATCAGTGCAGTTTTAATATTATAGTGTAAGATCAAAGAAAATCTTCCCTCACAGCTTTAAATTCTTATTATGACAAGTAAATTTGCAAACATGATGCCATTTATAGAGTAAATATTACAACTTTAGAAATTGCTTTAAGTGCCAGTATCATATAAAATACTTCATTTTTAAGTACCAGGCTGTCATGAAATGAGTGGTTTAGGTCAGGTTGCTTAAAGAATCTCCACTAAAGGGCTTGAGTGAAATGGATTTTATGTGAATTTGTGGAAATATGGCTGCACAAGATTTGACAGTATCACTCTGCTATTTATTACACAGAGCAAATGCACAGAGGTAAAGCAAAATGAAATAAAGTCAGAATAGAATTGGAAATCTGTTATTGAGATCAAAGGTGAAAGAGGGTAAGGGAGATCTTCCCACTGAGTCATGAGGTTCAAAGTAGACCCCTTTGCTTTCCCATTTTATGACACAGACAAGCAAATTGGAACTTTATACCATAGGACAATTCAGATACTGATTATTTTAACAGTCAGTAGTGTTAAAAATACCATATTTTGAGAGGCTGTTTTTAGAGATATAAATGAGGCTGTTGACACAAATTGTCTGTGTTAATATGCACTTCTTGCTGTTCATGGCAGAAGTGTGGCAATGGAATTATATACAACATTCTTAAAGAGAGAACAGAATTTGGCTAAAAGCCTGTTACACTTTTGTTTCAAAGTGTGAATATCTTTGGCTTTCCTTGTAGCCTTATTCTGGTGCTGTTTCTGCACAGTAATGGTTATTCAGAAACAGGTGTTCTTATAAACCTTACTTCTTGAATGTTTAGCCTGAAAAGCTGAATGTAAACGTCTTCCAGTTTTATAGAAAACAAATTTTAAAACTTGTTTTATTTGAAATGTGGTATTACTGGAAGAGGGGAACTTTAAATTTGTTGAAGGGGATGCTTTTTAGCAGAAAGATTTTGAAATTTTTGTTGTTAAATGTTTGAGTAACAACATGTAGGCTTAAAGGGCATCTTCAGAATCCGAACATGCAGAAAGTTATTGTTTTCTGTTACAGTCTCTGGCAGCACACTAGCTGTTGTAATCTTGGGCCCCCTTGAAATCATCAGCAAAATTCTCACTAATGTAAATGGCACTCATTTCATATTCACTCTTACTGTTGAATCAAAAATTATTCTAATTTTGCATGATTATAACCTAAAGCCTTTCTTATTTGGTGGAGATAAGTTTTCTTTATAAACATTAATGGTTCCTTTGTGCAATCCTAGGGAGTACATGGGCCAAAAGCATATGTTGCTACGCAGGGACCATTAGCAAATACAGTAATAGACTTCTGGAGGATGATATGGGAATACAATGTTGCTGTAAGTACCTACTTAAAAACCAAAACTGGGGTTTACCCTCTTTCATGGCACAATGATTGTACCATTACCAAAATTGTTGACAGTGATTTAGTCCACTGACTTCTCAAATCTTGACTCTGACTTAATGTTGACTGACAAAATGAGATACAGAAGCAGCATGTAAAAAAAAAAAAAAAAGCGCTTACCTTTCTATTTCTGCTAATTTTGGGTTACTTACTGGTTTATATATTATACATCTGTTTAAACAGCTATTGCCAGGAGTTAACTTTGAAGTACTGTTAAAATTGCATATGTTCAACAAATTATTTGTGAATTATTTTTTGCTTTATTAGACACTTAAGTCATGGTTACTTATTGTAATGAATAACTTACCTGTTGGTGCATTTTTATTGTGCTGTTCACGTTAATGTGTCTGAAATAGTTTCCCCCAAGAAGTTTTGATTCCTGTTTTTTAAGTAAGTTTTTGCACCTATTTTATGTAGTCTATGTTATTTTAAGTAAATAATAGTTGTTTCTTCCAGTTGGAAAATGGTTCTATATTTTTGTTATTAAGTTCAGACTTCATAGTCAGGCTGAATAAATAAATAGTGTATTTGTACAGGATTACAGTGAGTTCAAATTAAGTAGCCTTGAAATGTTGTATTAGTGTTGTAGATCATTTTGTCCAAGATAAAGTTTGGACACCATTTTAGAATTAAAGGAGTATGCATACGCTAATAAGAAAATACTATTAACTAGTCTCTTCAGTAGTAACCAATTAAGGAGTACCAGTAGCTGCCCAGGCAGAAACAAGCACTAAAGTGTTGGTGAAGTTATCCATCTAAAACCAGCTAATTTCAAGCATTTTCTTTTCTTTTCAGATAATTGTAATGGCCTGTCGAGAATTTGAAATGGGAAGGGTATGTATACAAAACTGAACGAGCATGGGCTGTGCAGGCAATATGCCAATACCTGTGAGGCTTCATGTGCCAAATCCATAACTGTAAAAATAATCTGCAAGATTGAATGAGAATGCCTATCCTTATATTAGTATGCACAGAAAATAGTGTGACAGCTTTTATTTGCTCCATTTACAGTGTTACATTGTTATTTAGATGTCTTCTTAGTGAAATAAATATATGTGTCTGTGTATGGAAGTGTACCAATGGTCTGTTTCTGGTCATGTCAGTATGGAAGAAAATCTTGCTCTTTGTGGGATATAGGCCAACTATCAAAATCCGGAGTCCTTCAGAATTTCCTGTTAACTGATACAGCTGCAAAAACAGCCTGTCTTTTAAATATTCACAGTATCGGGGCCAGCCCTGTTTACTACCTTTGACAATGATCTGGACGAGGGGACCGAGTGCACCCTCAGTCAGTTTGCAGGTGACACTGAGCTGGGGGCAGCGTTGATCTGCTGGGGGGCAGGAGGCTCTGCAGAGGGGGCTGGGCAGGCCGGGCCGATGGGCCC
>JAVJGJ010000057.1:75743805-75758374 GCA_035590215.1 Microhierax caerulescens | reverse complement strand
GGGGGAAAGATGTCATAGGATGAAGTGATTAGAGGCTGAAGTTTATACAAGCAGGAGTGTTATAGAAGGATGGCTGTGGGAGGCAATCTGTACATTAAATAAATTTATGGAGAAAAAAAAGCAAAGGCAGTACTTTGAAATACTCTTACAAGGTTTACTGTTGGATTCAGGAGCAGGCTAGACACTTGTTGAAAACTCACATTTTTACTTTAAGTAAAAGTAACATCTTCCACAGTATCTTTTGTAGTAAGCTAAGTTGCTGCTGTTTTAAAATCAGTGTTTTGGTTGCTCATCTTTTGGGGAAATTGTAGTACAAAACCAGTACATTAAGACACCTGAGTTTAAAGTTTGGATTTTTAGTTATATTCTGTGTGATGTGTATTAATCTTTTTTTTCCCAATTCTTTTTTTAAAAAAAAAATTACTGTTTTCTCATGTTCAGGAAGCTGAGCAAGCAAGAACAGATTACTTCATTAGAACATTATTACTTGAATTTCAAAATGTAAGTATATGATCATTTCTGGTGCCAACAAGTGGTTGCTCAAATGTTTCTAAAATAATACAGTGAAGGAAGCTCCTGAAAATATCTTCACTTTTTTAGTCTGTATGTATGTCTGTATGTAAATCATCAAGTTTAGAAGTGATGTTAAAAGCTTAGTCTGTAAGGAAAGAGTAGTGAAACCCTTTCCTTGTCTTTTATATATGTTCTTGTTTAGCCAAAGTTGTTTGATGGTCTTCAATATCATGTGTTAAGAACTACAAAGTTACTGTCACCCTAGGAGAATTTCACCGTTTACCCCAACTGAAAATACCATGACAAACTGAATCAGACTTTTTTTTTTAAAACAAACAAACAAAACCCAAACAATCAAACAAACTTGCCATCTGTTTCCTCTAACTCCACCTAGTTAGCTTCTTTTTGGATAAAGTTTGTGCTTGTTAGAATTTGCCCTATACTTTAACTTATTGTCATTGTTTTACAATGTTAAAAATGTTAAAAAGGCACTTCTTATGTCCATTTCTATATTTGTATTGCCAAATAAATAAAGCAAGAATGACGACAACTTAGTGGTATTTCCCGTTCACCCCCAAAGTTTCTCATTCTATCTTGTAAAAAGTCACTCTTCTTGTAATTGAAATACATGTAAAAATATGGAATGTTCTCGATTAAACTGAGTTGCACTGTCTTTTTGCATGGGAACTTTTGGATGGGGGAATTGTATGTAACATATTCAAGGGTCAAGATAGAAATGTACTTTTGAAAGTGAGCTCAAGGCTTTGGAATTCTTTAAGATTTGATATCCTAGTGTTCAATATGTAGAATTGACTTACCAGACAAATACTCGGTAAACTAAAGTATTTATACTATTTGTTAAATTGACAACTGTAAGTGGTTACAATTAGTCTCTTTATGGAAGAACTTGAGTTTTTTTATCTTGGTGAAAACTTGTGACACAAACTACTGTAAAACATAAGACCTACTTCATAAACTGAGTATGTTAATTGTGGAAATTGTCATATTTTCAGTGAAATTAAAAGCACTTGCATTTTCATGTAACTCTTAAGAATGGATGATTTAAGCTTTTCTTGCAAACTTATACATAAGCGTCAGGTTTGAGGTGACCTGATTTGTCTGCAAAGCAACTGTCAGTAAGTGTAGAGCTGTCCTAGAAAAATGTGAAGGTTAACTGACGAGGTACCAAAAACCCCATAGTGAATTTAATTTTAATTTATTTTAATTTAATTTAATATTACTTTTAATACCTGAATAGCATGAGAACCGGTTACTTCAGAAACTAGTTAATTTGTATTTTGCTTGCATATACTATACATGCAAATCATGTTTGACTACTTTACTTCCCAGAGTTCTGTTCCAGTTAATTTTTATAGTTTTTATAGGATACTTGCATACTACATAAAACTTAAGTAGTAACAAAAAGCTATTTGTGCTATGCTTTTGATCTTAGCAAAGAACCTAAAGTTTCTGTACCTTTAAGGAGTACTGTAATTGAAAGAATTAACAATATATGTTGATATTGAACTTATGTGGCTGATAAAACTATCTTCAGACTTACCTTTGCTTCAGGATTTCTGTGTGCATACAGAAAACCCACATTTTGGTAATTAATTACAGATTTCATCTTTGAGGAATTCTAAGTGTGGAACTGGGGTGGAAAAATAGGTATTTGTGGTATAGAGTAAATATCCTTTTAAGTTCCCTTTCTGGTTTTCCAGAATAACAAAAAGTTTTTCACTTCTTTAAACTTTTTGATGGAGAATCATACAAAATACTATGCACAAGAATTTTAAAATTAATTTAAATATACAAAGTTATTCTAGTTTCTATGAGGAAAACCAGTTTGAAACTTGAAGATTATTTTAAGCTAAAACACCAGGTTCTTTCTTAAAAAGTGGCAGTAAAAAAGGACTATGAAGGTTCCTTTTCATTTTTTCATTTTTAATTTCCATATAAAAAGCCTAAATTTGAATAATTCTTTTTCCTGGCAGTTCTGCTAATGTGAAAAATCACTGGGTTTGTCCCTTTAAGTGTAATTAAGTTAAAGTTCTTGGTGGGCCTTATTAAGCAGCTGTAAGTTTTCCTCCTCCTTACTGATGATGATGGTTTTACATAATCAGTTGGATTTTAAAAATGTCTTTTCTTAGCTTGGTTTTTCTCTTGCTTTTACTAGCTACAGTGCTTCCACAAGTCTGGCAGAAAAGTAAAGCATCAAAAATAGTTGGTTCATTTGGAAGATGATATAAATTTCTATGTTCAAGGGGCCCGCTATGTTGCTTCTCAAATAATGACATAGAAGGTAGCACAGGTCTTGAAACTTGTAACCTGTAATGTTGATCAAAAAAGTCATTTGCTTCTCTAGTACATTACTTTGAGGGCATACGAGAATTCAGAGTTGTGACAACAGTGTGGAAAGGTGCAGTAGAACTAGTTATACTGCAGATGATTTAGACAATGTTGAGAAAGAGGATTTGGCCTTTCAGGGGTTTCAGTAGCTGAGTGACTAGGCTGTTCGGAAGATTGCTTCTTAGCTTGTCTTTTAGTACTTTTGTAACATGAGCTAAATAGAATAAAAGTGTACCTCCTGTTGTTGCAAGTGTGATCTATGTTTAGATACCGCCCAAATTAATTCTCTCACTTTCTTAATTTCCTTCTGCATGCACATGTACACACTTCATTTTGTAATGTGACAAAACAGTAACTATTCCTTACTCCCCTCTTTTTTTCAATATAAGTTACTGGAGTGTGATTGGAGAAAGAACCTTTCATGGTGGACTTTCCCTTTCTTTCTCCCTTTCAAAGTTTAATTTAACAGAGAATCTTTTAACACAGTGCAATGTTGTAGGACTTTTTAAGTGATACATTATAGAGAGGGGCTTCTGTGAACTGCCCCACAGTTCTTTCATCTATGCATTAGCAGCACTCAAAATACCACAGCATTTGCCTTTAGTTTTTCTAAGTGGTATAAGCTGTAAGATTTATTTTTTTTTTTTAATACAGTAAATGGCTTTGCTTGTCCACACTTAATCATGGAAAAAGTGAAAGTTCATTGAACTGATTATTTCATGCAAACTCCTCAAATGTGTATTATCATTAATACCTTTCTCTCTACCTTTCCCTTAGGAGACTCGTAGTGTATATCAATTTCATTATGTTAACTGGCCTGACCATGATGTCCCTTCATCTTTTGATTCTATTCTGGATATGATCAGTTTGATGAGAGAATACCAGGAACATGAAGATGTACCAATCTGCATACACTGCAGGTATCAAATATATTTAATTTTTAAGTTTATATACATTTAAATTTTTTTGAAGTCTAGGCTTTTGGTATGAGATGAAGTAGTTTGATTCTAAATCAGTATTTAGTTAGTTTTCTAAAAAGGAGTATTTCCCCATGTCAAAACTTGGCTCAAAATCATAGTCTTCACTGTCTTAAAACGCGTGACAGTGAAATTTTGCTTCTGCTTTAGTTCAAGACAGAATATCAATCAGAAAAGATTTAGTCTTCGAAAGGGAAACAATTTTGTGGTTCTTAAGACCTTTAAATCCTCATTAGGGCAAAATAGGCTTTGAAGATCATTGCAAATCAGGTCTGGGAGTGAAGGCTCCACTTTCAGTTGGAAAGACTACATGGCAGGTGCATCACAACCTAAGAACTCTTCTGTCTGTCTTCTAGTATGACAAAAAATATTTCTAATGAGCAGGCTGTAGATTCTGGTTGGTAAACCTTTGCTTTTGAGCAACAGTTTCATCTTGGATCTGAAATATGGCTAACAGGAGGACCGTTGAAACTAAACTGCCATAAAAATGTTTTGGTGAATTGACAATTTCTGACAATTTGTCTGGAAAGTTCTTGCCTATGATATTTGATACTTTTTTAAGCAATGTTATGCTTAATGTTAATGTTATATTATTTTAGTTAATATAAAGTTAAATGCGTTATATATCAGAATAATTGAATTCAGATTCATAAACCAGGTCATGTTAGATTGTTGGGGCTTATTAACTGTTTAGAACTTGGTTATTCTCTTAATGTGTATAGAAATGTACTGTCTTTAGCTGCAGTCTTTTTCAGCTTGTCACTTTAAAGTAATTGAGGTCCAAAAGCATAAGAAACTTATTTAGCACTGAAATCCATTTCACTTTGTCCTGTTTCTCTTGAATGTCAATGTTGTAAAGAACCAACCTTCACGACTGCAGTGTAATTATAATGTAACAAGTATACATGTGTTAAAACTCTTTATGTGTAAAATAGAGAAATTCATACTGCTAGGTAGGATAAAAGTGATAGTTCGCTATCATTTTTATAACTTTCAGATTTAGGTTTTTTGGATAACAAGGAGAAAATATAGAGACGATACTAAATCAGAAAAATATGGGAAATCTTTAAACGTATTCTGTTCTGTCATTTAATATATCTAT
This sequence comes from Microhierax caerulescens, assembly GCA_035590215.1. Classification (NCBI taxonomy): domain Eukaryota; kingdom Metazoa; phylum Chordata; class Aves; order Falconiformes; family Falconidae; genus Microhierax; species Microhierax caerulescens. The sequence goes on along the minus strand of JAVJGJ010000057.1, from coordinate 75,753,433 downwards.
CATGAAATTTTGACAACATCCTTACTGTTGTAGCAGTGGTCACTAGGAATAGTGTGACAAAAAGTGGCAATAAATATGTCAGCATTAAAGCATCTTTCATGATTACAGTTCCAACTGGCTATGAAAAATTTGCATTAAAAAAACCTTGCATTAGAACTTTCAATGCTCCATTTTGCATTTTTCACTGTTAATTTTTTTATTTTTAAGACAGTATAGTGTCAGATTGATTTTAAAATTATAATTGAGACATTTTCTATTTGTTATCATGTGGACTCTGGAAACATAAAGCTTATAGTGTATATTTAACAAAGTAAAATACTTTCTAACACACCGTAACTGTTTATGTTCATAGTGCAGGATGTGGAAGAACAGGAGCTATCTGTGCCATAGATTATACATGGAATTTGCTTAAAGCTGGGGTAAGGAATCTTAAAAGAGCAGATTTGTCATTCTGTCATTTTGTAACAGTGATTGAGCTCTCAAATGTACTAAAAGGGTAAAATGTTTGAGACCAGAACTTTTTGGACAGGTTGGATGTTTGGTTTCACTGCATTCATGCTTCAGTATATACTTCATTTCCTTTGACAGCAAGTTTTTATCTAAAAAGTCACTGTAAAATTACAGATTTTTAAAATATACTTCAATATAAAGTGATTTTTTAATTCAACTTTTTCAACATCTCTGCTTGCTCTTGCAGCTCTTGAGGCCTGATACTTGAAATATAAAGGGATCGTTTTAGGATTTTTCAGTTATGAAGCATTGTTAATGTTGCAGTGTCTTATTAATGCTTTCATTACATGTCTCGATTTCAAAATACTTGAAATGTTTTCATCTGTTCTAAATCAAATGTTTAAAACCAGTTTTGGAAAGGAATTGCTTTTTTTTTTTAAAAAAAATAATCATAGCTGCAATGTGGAGAGAACAGATTTGCTTTACCTACAGAAGCTAAACATACTTTTGGATGTCTAACAGCTTTTGTATTGCTGTTCTGTCAAAAACCAGTTTTGTCGATGTAATTGACTTTCTTCTATGTTTCAGAAAATTCCTGAAGAATTCAATGTATTTAATTTAATACAAGAAATGAGGACACAGAGGCATTCTGCAGTACAGACAAAGGTATAGCTCGTTTTGAAATAAATCTTTACATATTAATTAATATTATCATATGATAAAGATCTTGTGCGCTAATTTTTTTTGGTAATCTACTACAGGAGCAGTATGAACTTGTCCATCGAGCCATAGCACAACTGTTTGAAAAGCAACTGCAAAAATACGAAAGTTGTGCAGATTGGAAGATTGCAGATGGAGTGGTAGGTGTCTCTCCTATATGAGTTGTAGCTGTTGGCTTCTGATAAAGATTTTCCTGTACAGTCTATTTTTTTAAAGTTATTGTGAGACACGTACAAAACCTGTTTGGACTATGTGTGGATTTCTTGGTGAGTAGGGACACCTAGCCTGTGCTCAACTTACACTAAGGACTTGGTTATAAAAGTAGAGTCAGATAATTAAAGGAATATTTATCATGTATACCAATTGCAGTGGGGGAAGCAATAGAAGGAATTCTAGTATGGATGAAATGCAGGACTCTAAATATTTAAAGTTGTGAAGTGTGCCCTTGGTGAGGTGGCAGTAGTTGACAGCTGATCTGTTGCTTTGATTGGCAGTACTTACCCCAGTTTTGATATATTGGGAGCAAATGAAATTTTGTCGAAGCCTGAACTTCTGCAAATTACTTGTTAAACAGTGTGATAAAGAGAAAGTTAAGTAAAACTCCAGACTGCATATACCTATATTTATATATATACATAAAATTAATCTGTATACACATATGTGTATTTATTTTTATCTGATCTCAGTTTAGGTTAAACTGTCCTGAGAGGGAAATACTTCATGGAATTTTTCTTTTCTTCCTTCTCCCCAGTGTGATGTTGGGCCCAATTTTAAACCAGCCAATAGGCATTAATGTGACCCGTGGCTATTACACACTGTTACAGACTGCTTTGGTCTTGGCTCAACCCAGCCTTGATGTAGTTGAGCAGGACTAAAAGTGCCTTTGTTACGAAGCTTCGTACTGTACCCTTTTAACAAAGGAAATGAAAAAACCTTGGAAAAATAATATTCTTCCTTGGTTATCACGGTGTTTGAGGATTTTTCTGTCTTTACGCTTTAAATTTCTTGTAACCTTTTTTATGTTTAGATATTTTTTTCTTGGCTACGAATGGGCACTATGTTAAAAATGGCTTTTTGGGTCCATATATTCTTTCTCTCACCCACAGTCCAGAACTGCATACCACGCTGTATCCTTGGACTGTATTTTGGGTTTTTTCAGTAATTTTATCTGTCGCTTCAGTATCTTATTGGTGTAGGCTCTGTTGCTCTCTAGAGGGGTATGAGTTGTATCTTCAGGACCGTTTGAAATATCTGGAAGCAGCTTTAAATCTGTCTTTATTAATAAGTAGCCTTTTAATTTTAGGGGTATAGCTGTTCTATACTGTGCTTTCTAGGAAGCCTAAAATGTTTTTCATTCTTAGAAAAAAGGCATATACCCCTCTGTTAACTCCTAAGAATTTATATCAGTTCCTGCAATAAGGTCTTTAGTTATGAGAAGAAACCTGATGGACTAAGTGCAATATGTATAGGGCAGGCTCTTTTAATGTTACTGGTTTGATATTCAGCCTAGCTGATCTGTGAATTTTCATTTTATTTCTGAATGAGCACAATAAGGTTTGGAATGTGCAAGTTGATTAGCTTTGTACAGAAGCGATTCCTAACTATTGAGATTTGGTCATAAAATAATAGGCAGATCAATCTACTGTATCTTCTGGTTATTTGATCTGACCTGTGTCTGCACTCTTCCATAGAGTCAAAAATTTCTCTTATTATTTACATGTATTCCAGAACATCTGAATAAGGGGGTGACACAGTATGCTTATACCGTGTCTGTAGCACATCTTAAGAGATTTGAGGGACTGAATAGTAAAACAAGAGTATTATGAGATTATGGATAGGTAATGTGTGTGAGGGTGAGAGAGAGAGAAATCCCAACTCTGAATATGCAGCGATGGAGTGTGACTATTGAAGTTTTGGTTGCATATGATCTTGGTTATAATCAATAAGTTGTAAAGGAAGTTGAACTTCAGCAATTATTTGGAAACTAGTGACAGCAGAGAACGTAATGTGATTTTGTGGGTACCTTGCAACTTGAAAATTCCTGCAGGTCTGTTCTGCTTGTCTCAAAAGTGTATTACAAAATCCAGGCATTAAAGATTTGGACAAGGATCAAAGGTGTCAGGAAGTCTCCATCTAAAGAACAGCCAGATTGAGTTGGAAAATAAATGGCTGAAGTTACATATGATAGAAGCTAAGTAACGGTGAAAAGCTGATTTCTGTTAACCTTTTCTAAAGGGTATCAATGAGACCTGGCAGACTTGATATAAAAGTAGATAGTTCTTCATGCAGCATGCAACTGCAGAGCTGCTTGCAGCTGAAAGCTTGTAGCTTTGAGGTGAATGTTTCATCATGTTGGAATCTTCTTCTGTGAATTTGCCCAACCTCTGACCTGTGAAATTCCAGAGTTGCAAACTGTTGGAGAGCATCCTAGGGAAGGATCCCTGTGTGCCTGCTCCATCCTTACTCTTCCTTGTAAGTTTTTCCTTTTGATCACTGCTGGAAACGGGGCAAAATGAATTTTTCACTCTGACAAGATGCAACCTTTTTTGCATTAGGAAATTATGCTTCTTCATATTGTAGCTTGAACACTTCTGCAGGAGGGTTGAGGTAAAAAGCCTTATAGGTAAAGAGTTCCTGTATCTAAAAATTTGGTACTTAAATTTGCTACTATTAATTTGTTTGTTGGGAAATTCGCCTTCAGGGGATTAACTGGTGTAGGCTGAGCTTCTGTTTTAGATTTGTAAGGTAGTCTGCCTCACATATCCAATTAAATATCTGCTTGTAGCTTTAACCTGATTCTCAAAACTTCGAGGCTCACTTGAGACAGTGGTTTTGCTATTCTGAAAAAGCTCGCTTTTTTCCATAGCTTCTGTTGTATATAATATCTGATTTTTCCCAGAAATGTTGGAGGTTTTTAACTAAGATATATTCCAGAATGTTTGGCTTCCAAAAGGAAATAAACTCTGATGCAGAAAGTTTTCAAACAACTTTATTACATATAATGTAATACCCTAATGCTCCTTCCCAGATCTTACTCTGTCTGCAGATGCAACAGCAACTGTGGAATGGTGTACGTATGAAGGGTTTTAATTACGTTTAGTGGAAACAATTCCAAATAAAAGAACATGCCTGCTTTGGATATATTATTACCGTTAGTTATATGGGAGATACTACTTAACTGAAGAGGAAAGTTTCTTTAATTTTTGTATTTTGATGGTACTGTGAAGAGTTGGAGTACTCTGTAAGGTTGGTTTCATGGCTCTGTTGTCCAATTTCTTTTCCCGTTTCAAGCGGCATTTGAAATGAATTGTTACCTAAGCCTTGTAGGCAGTGTTTTCCAGTAACATCGCAGTAAAAAGTTAATCTGATTGGCAACGAGTAGCAGTATTCATAGGGAAGTAGCTTGGACACAATCCTGAACGTGTGTTCCTGTGGGCTTGCCCCACTGGAAACAATACTGTAAAAAGTCAACAAAAACAACACATGCAGTGTTTGAAAATAGGTTTAGAATAGGGTTAGAATTTCTATTAGCATTTGATAGAAGGATTCAAAACCATGTAGAAACTGCACGTGATGTAATGTAGTAATTGTATGCTCTTGCCATATAGTTAGTTATACGTATTGTGAATGTATAGAACTATAAATGTGCTTAAAATAATACTAATTATGTAAATGAAATTATATAATAAAAAGCTTTCTTCAGATACCAGGTAGAGTACTTTCAGCAGTCCCCACAGTAGCCAAATTTCAGGGCAAAGATAAAACTTGCTCAGAAGCAGGGGTTTTTTGGTAAGAAAAGACTTGGATGCTGAATTTGATAATTGGAACTATTTTTTTCCCCCACACCCCCATAAGTAGGACACTTTTAAATTTGATAGACTCAGCCCCCTTCTCACTGAAACTCTTGATCATATTGTCAAGTATTTGAAATCATTAACTCTGCTTCTTGCAATCAGTGGTTTTGTTAGTACTGTTGTGAAAATACTACACTTGGTGTTTGGAAGCTTTGAAACGTGAGCTGATTAGTCTTGATCATCTGATAAGATACCAGTCAGGTTTGTATAAGTAGAATTTTATGAGTTACTTGAGGAATCTTCGTGATCTGAAGTGAAAAAACATAGTTGTCTTGGAAAGTCTGAATCAGATGGAATTCCATAAAGTTGGATGTTCTGTATGTAGAAAAAGGAAAATTGAGTGAAAGGCAAAACAAAAAAAGTTTACTATCTTTTTAAAAATATTTCCTGTTGAATTTTGTCTCTTGACAGTTAGAAGCATGTTACAGTACTGGCAAGTCCTTTATCTACCCTTATCCACTAACAGAAGCTTGTATTACTAAACTCTTTCTCCAAAATACAACATTGCTAGTATTCTCAAGTATCTCTTGCATTACTTCCTGTAGAAGTGACAGAATTCTGTGGCTGCAGTTGATAACACTTTTAGAAGCTGTGGAGGAATCAACTGCTATAAGAAGAATTGTTGGTGTTCAAAATGTTAGTGGTTCAGAAACTAAGTGAAAAGACTGCTGTTCAGGTTCTCTTTGCTGTTTTGCAGCTTGGAAAGAGATTTTTGGCCATTGTAGCATTCTAAAAAAATCATGTATCTTCAGAGATATTTATCTTGCTGCCTAAGCTTGGAAAGTTTGATTTAATCTGAGTCATTTGAGTGTATAATTTCTGTCTGAAGTATTTCTTATCCACTGATGCTCTGTGGTTCCCATGCTGCTTTATGATAAGGGCAAAAGGAATGCCTCAATTCCTTTTAAGGGAAACCAAGAGATAACTTCTGCAAGAGCCTTTGCAGTAAATTTGCTAGTACTTCACCAGTACAGAAGGCTTCTGAATGACATCAAATATTTCTACTGTGAGTTCCAAAGTAAAATTATGCATTGTAATTCCTGGGCAGAAGATTTTGAATTGTAGGCAATGCCTGTGGAATCTCAGTATAAAACTGTGATCCTCTATTTGCTTCCAAGTTAATGACAGCTCTGTTTGGTGATTAAGCCATTGGAGGAAGTAGGTGGGGAGAAGAGCCATCTTTGGGAGATGGTAGCACAATTTAGGTCACCTTAGGAAGTTGAATTCAGATGTTGCATCCTTCATGAGAATTCCTTGTTCTTCTGCATTACCACAGGAGCATGAGTTACTCTATATTGCTGTAGACTAGATGTAATCTACACTAAATATTTAACTTTATGGTCTTTTCATATGTAGTCTTTTATAGATATGCACACATTTCATATATATATATATATATATATATAAACAATGTGTGTAATTCATCAGAATACATAGAAGTTCTGAACTATGAGTATTTTCCTTAATCTTGATAGCTGCTCCCTGAAATGAAAGAGGACATTGGAACTCTCAAACTGTTTAGGAGTTAATGCATACAGAGGTAAAGGTTGGGGAGAGCTCCTATTCTTTTTTTTTTTTTTTTTTTTTTGTACCCATGTAGTATTAATGCTTTTGTTTCCTTATAGTGAGAAGCCTGCCACAGTAAGATAGGTATTGTCTGTAAGAAAGCAGGACGTTGCACCAAACACTTATTGACAGAATTGCACATTTGCCTGTATGATGACCCCTGTGAACTACATATGTTGTCCTGGTTTTTATAAGCTGATGCTTTTTAAAATTGCATTTTGCCTGAGAATGCAACATCTGTCTAGAGAAGCAAGAGTGCTGACTGATGCCAGTAAGCTGTGATTAGGAAGGCTGGAAGGCTTTTTCTTAGTACTGCCATCTGCTCTTCTCAAGGGATGCGTCCATCCCAGTGAAATACCCTATATTCACTTCTACAGTTGAGCTTCCTCTGTTTTGCTCCACGCTAGTTGTTCTGCATGTTTGACTTATTCTGATACATTACAGAAGGGGAAATCTGTGAGTTGGTATCACTCAAGGGTGCTCAAAATACTGGTTGTTCGCAATCTTTTGTGACACAGAACTGAGAACAAGCAAGACTTGCTCTGAGCGTTCAGCAAGCAGTATTCCTTCAGTTAAAAGCAAGAAGAGATCCAGTAGTAAATGAGCACAATTACTTAAAAATGCTGCAGCACTGTAAAGTTGATATAAATGCTGTTTTCTGTCTTGCATGGGTTAGTGCAATTGGTTACTGCCTTAAACTTTTATAATGTTCAACTTTTTAAGTAAAAATCCTTTACTTGGGAATGAATTGTCTAAAGGTGAACAAAGCCTTCACAGAAACATCAGTCTGGTGAGCTAATTAAGCAAAGTAGTGAAGTTACTTCTTTTTTGGTGATGGCAGTTCCTGTAACATTATTGCTCCTGATTTAATGTAACTAGAACAGAGTGAACTGATCCTGATTTTAACCTAATGCAGAAGTGAAAGCTTTTGAACACATACCTGCCTGAATTAGTGTATGAGGTTGGGATAACCACTGACTTCTAGGGCTGAATTTAAAAGTACAATTTTTTGTGTATGTGTCTTGTTGTTTGGTGTGTGAGGGATTTTTATTATTTTTTAAATAATTGTCTCTGTGGTTTAAATGTGCCTCAGACGTCTGAGTTTACATGCATTTTGCAAAGTATATGCTTATGTTTTATTACTAGTCTCAAAAATGGTAGTGCCTCTTCAGCTACTTCTGCCTGTGTCAACTAGCAACAGCTTCTTACTGTATAGAGTTCAGAAAAGCTTTGACAGATGTTAGCTTCCTAAATGGGCTCTTTCTTTGCTGGGGAGAAAAACATATCTTAAGAAACATTCTATTCACAAACACTTCACTTTACAAACATAGAAGGATAGGGATGCAGCTGCTGGTTTGTTTTCCGGACAAGTTAGTCTACACCACAGCCAGCAGGCACACCCTTTCCCTTGCCAGTGCCTTTTAGAAAACAGAGTGTGTGAATAAGAAATCTGTTCCTCAAAACTTCTGTGCAGGCAGAACTGAAATGGAATACTGGTCTGATCTGTTGTAGGATAGAGAAGTTGGGGAGGAACTCCTCCTGTGGAGTTTCTGTCTTTCTAATATCTCTCTGCCTTAGGAAACTTGGATGTGCTGTGGTGCTAAACCAAGGCAAATAGCCCACTCTATTCTTAGGATGAAGTTATATTAGTTACTGTCTCTAGTTGCTATCTCTAAAGATTAAGGAGGGCCCTATTAGTACAGCATCGATGCATTTAGTGCTGTCCACAGTAATGACTACATATGGGAGAGATTCAGAGATCACTTTTCACAACTCAGGGAAGTGGGGAGAAATATGATGTGACCATTGAGCAGGAAACTGAATTGCTGCTGTTCGAATCTGTGAACCTCTGCATCTTTGACACCAGCCTTCAGAACAGCGTTCTGTCTGAATGTGGGCAATAAAATTCATTTTCATGTTATGTTAAGGGCAAAATACTCTGTATGATCACCCGTTACCTAATGTTAAAAAGCCTTAGAAATAGCTTTCCTGCGTATTTGAGAGGAGGCTGGTAGAGGGGTTGGATGTCCATGTTCCCTGCTAATATTATGTTCCATCAGTGGCTAGAAAAAAAACCCTCTGAAGTTGTATTTTTTTTCCAGTTGGCATGTCTGCAGTAGTTTGCAGCTACATTTTAAAAGTTTTTTGAGTACTTAATGTTTTTCAGTAAGTCAAGGAAAACTAACAAAGGACTTAAGGGTACCTTTGTTCCTAGATAAGATAATGAGGGTCCTGCATTCAGTTGATGGATCAAGCATAGCATTCATAGTTGGTTTCTTTTTTTTTAATATCTTATCAGCCAAGTTTTTCATTTTTTCTCTGACTTTTGGACGCTATGTCTTGATGACAGTGCTTTTTGTTGAGAGTGATTGTTAAGGTAGTGCTGATGCAGTAAGTTTCTGAAGGTGACTGGCTTGCAACCAACGTTGTTCATTAAGAAGCTAGAATGATACAAAGCCCAGTACATTAAATGTATTAAAACATAGTTCACAGTACGCTTCACTTTGAGAGGCAACCAGTGGATAATAATCACGTTGTACCTTACTGAACTAGGATCAGTTGACCTGATATGGCTATTAGTATTTTTATGTAGTTGTCCAGGAAAACCAAAAATATTTTTTATGGAAGTAACAGAGACTTAAAGAAACAATGTATTGTGACATAAATGAAAAAAAAAAATTGAGTTATTTGCAAGTTGAGCAAGAGTGCTGTAATGTTACAAAATGTAAAGGCTCAGATTTGGAAACAAAAAGGGCAGAATTTGGTTTGCAGCAGAGGCTTTGTGTGTGGTGTAGATGTCTAAGTTCCAAATGTGGTCAGTGGAACCAGTTGTTCTGTCACCCCCATCCCCAGCTTACTGGCTGGCTGCTCCCTGGTGGATGAAAAGCCGGACATGAGCTGGCACTGTGCGCTCACAGCCCAGAAAGCCAGTCAGATCCTGGGCTGCATCACAAGAAGCTCGGCCAGCAGGTCGAGGGAGGTGACTGTGCCCCTCTGCTCTGCTCTGCTCTGGTGAGAGCCCCCCTGCAGTGCTGCGT
>JAVJGJ010000057.1:75724154-75735332 GCA_035590215.1 Microhierax caerulescens | reverse complement strand
GGGCTGCTCTCAGTCCCTTCATCCCCCAGCCTGTATTGATACCAGGGGTTACCCTGACCCTGGTACAGGACCTCACATGTGGCCTTGTTGAACCCCATGAGGTTCACGTGGGCCTACTTTGTGAGCTTGTCCAGGTCCCTCTGGATGGCATCATGTCCCTCAGGAGTGTCAGATGCACCACTCAGCTCAGTGTCATCTGCAAACTTGCTGAGGGTGCACTCGATCCCACTGACTGTCACTGATGAAGGTATTAAACAGCACCGGTCCCAGTACGGACCCCTGAGGGACACCACTTGTCCCTGATTGCCATCTGGACACTGAGCTGTTGTCCACTACCTGCTGGATGTGACCATCCAACCAATTCCTCATCCACTGAATAGTCCACCCATTAAATCTGTATCTTTCCAATTTAAAGGGAATGTGTCAAAGATCTTACGGAAGTCCAGACAGGTGACATCCATAGCTTTTCCTTCGTCCCCTGATGTAGTTACTTCATAGTTGGAGAAGGTGTGATATTAATAGCAAGCCTTTTGTTTGGTCTTGTCTGGCCATGGCTCTGAACAGCCTTGTTAATGTTTTGGCAATAGTGACGGCCAAGTCAGTCTAGGTAGTTGTCTGATTAAAAAAAGTTTTAAAAACTTGCCTCTGATTTCTGATCATCTTACATGTGTGACTGACTGTGACAGTCCAGCTGAGATTTCTTGGAGCTCCCTTGCAGCTGCTGAAATTTATTAGGCCTGTGTTAGGCTCCTGGTTTCAGACTGAGTTTCCTCTGTGAAAGACTTGTAGGAACGAGAGAGAGATCATAGTAGAGCTGAAAGCTTTCTAACTGTTCTAAGCTGAATGGCAATCTTATGTGGATGCTAGACTTCACCTATAAGCTCTGAGTGTGGGGTTTCATTATGTAGCCAATGGCTCATTGTGAGAATTTTTTCCTCCACAGAATCCACCAAGTCTCTAGAATTTAAATACATTCTTATTTTTGGTCTGAATTAGTAATGTATGATTAACTACTACCTGCTGTCATGGAAGTTTCATTTAAATAGCATGAAAGCACAGGGCTTGAAGAATATAATCTGCACATTGTCCTGCTGGTCCTTAAACATGAGACTTAATGCCGGCATGCCTTCTTCCAGACCTGTTAGATATGCAGTGTTCTCCCAGGCTTTACACAAACGAAGCAGGAGATAACATCACAGTGGTCTGTCATGTAGCAGGTAGGAAGAGTTTTTGCCTTTTTGGAAGCCTCTGCTTTCTGGCTTTTGGTGTGTAGCCTTGAACTCATTTGCAAATAAAAGTCTGTTCCACAAGAGCACTGTGAACACTGTTCTGAGTAGGCTCAGTTCTTCAGGTTGTTGGGTCATGAGAATAAGGTAGAGTCCAAGGTCTACCAGTGACTTAATTTTCAAGGAAATAGTGTCCTGCTGTAACCCTGCTTCCAATGGAAGGTTCCGTTTCTCCTGATGCAAAGCTGGATTTGGGTGGTTTATGGTGCCTCTGACATAGATTATCCCAAAAACCTAAAGGTATATGTGGATTTGGCTAACTCCTGCTTGTTCAAGGTTATTCCAGTGCTGGGACCACCTAACATGTCAGTGAAGGCTTTGTTACCCTGGGAACTGTCTGTTCCCATAGCATGGTGGGGGTGGATCATCTGTCTTCTAAATATCACTGTCTTGGACAGTATGTGCTGGCCTGTATGGAGGGTTTATTACTTCCCAATGAAGGGTATCTCTGCCAACAGCAGGAAGTGATCTGAGCTTTGTACATAAAATGGACTGGTTTTTCAGCTCTAGCATGTGGTGAAATCACACTCGTTAGCAAACCGTTATCCTTTGCGCTTTGATTTATTTGCCTGGAGTGAAAGTATGATTTCTTTAAATTATTTCATTGTATTTCTGATCTTGTCACACATTTGTTTTGCACTTCAGTTATTCTGTTACTAGTTGTACAGCACGGGATTAAATATTTTTTAAAGCTCTGCTCTGAATGAGAATGCCTAATTCCTGTTTGCAGACAAGACCTTAATCAGTTGTGCAAAATGTAATCTGAAAGTAAATTGACCATATGCTTAAAGACCTTCTCCTTTTAAGTAGCTTAAGATGAATTGTAATACTAAGGGCTGTGGTCTCGCTAACATGCACTTTAATTTGGATCGTATATTCCACTGTGAGTGGGTTTTATACAGTGTGTACCTTGTGTCAGCTAAATTTGGTCTGCATGCCATTAGCCTCACTACTATGGAGAAACTATTAAACACACAAATGTAAAAATAAGATCCTCCTGGACATGTGCAGAAAAATAAAAATAAAGGATGATACTTGCAGGCTGTAAAGATATATTTTTAAAAGAAATTTTTCTTGGCTTTATTGAAAATTGAATTCCATATGACAAGTTCCTCTGAGCCACTTCTTAAGAAAGAAATAAAAAAAGTACTGAAACCCTGCCACAAGAGGGCCTTTCTTACAGAGCCTTTGAAAAAAAAGCTTGTGGGAAAGGATGTGAGCAATGTTTGAACTATCAGTGATGTTTAGTTGTGGCATGAATTGTCTTTGTGGTATTCTGAAAGATGTTTTGAGTGTGTTGACTTAGTTCTTGCCTACCCAACTAGTCATATTTTATTATATGCATTGTCTGTATGCAGTGGAAGTGCTGTTTGGAGTTCAGTATTGGTATGGAAGCATTGCTACTATAGGGATAGATGGATAGACACCTAAAATGTTGACAAAATACAAAAACTTACACAACTTTGTTTTGGGATTTTTTTGTGCAGTTGCCTTGTAGAAGGAGACGCTAAAGAAGAAATCTTGCAGCCTCCAGAGCCTCAGCCAGTACCACCAATCTTAACACCATCTCCCCCATCAGCTTATCCAACAGTCACTACTGTGTGGCAGGACAATGACAGATACCATCCAAAGCCAGTTTTGCACATGGTTTCGTCAGAGCATTCCACAGACCTCAATGAGAATTATAATAAGTCAACAGAACATTCAGGGAAGAGTGAACCCAGTGAACGTGCAGAGAAAAGGCTGGAGAGCAACTTAAGTTTTGAGATCAAGAAGGTACCTCTTCAGGAGGGACCACGAAGTTTTGACGGGAACTCCCTGTTGAACAGGGGCCATGCAATTAAAATTAAGCCTATGTCATCCTGTGTAATTGATAAGAGCTTTAAGCCACAGGAACAGGTTTCAGGGGATTCATTTGTAGATGCTTCTCAAAACTCATGTATGGAATGCAGCGTGCCACAGTCTAACACAGCCTTAATACCTTCGCCAGAAAGTCTGCAGAGTCAGCAGGTTTCTGATGCTCCACCAAGACCAGATCGTCTGCCTCTGACAGAAAAGGGACATGCCACGTGGTCACTGCATGGGCCTGAAAATGCACTACGTACATCAGGGTCTGAAGACATCTCTTCAGACATCTTATGTCATGGTGTTAAAACTCTGGTATCAAACACCACAGTTGAACATCCTTCCAGTGATAATGTTGATCGTACTGCTATTTCTGTTCGAGCACCCCTCTGTTTTACTAATCCTCTTCATTCAGATGATTCTGACACAGATGAGATGAACTTTGATGGAGCCATGAGCAAAAGCGCATCTAATGTTTCAACCGCAAGTGCCACAGTTTCTGCTGCCACTAACACTGAAAACATTTCTGCCAGAAAAGTATTGCCAATGTCTATTGCTAGGCAAGACTTAACAGCTGTAACATGTTCTGAAGATGGTGAAGGTAGGTTTCATTGTGGTTCAGAAGTGCTACTCTTTAACGTGGTTGCATCTCTTGGACAACATAAATGTCTTTACAGTGCAATTTTCTAAATGTAAATTCGAACAATGCAGTATGGCAACTTCAGAAAGGGCACAAGCCTTTTCCTCCCAGAATTTGGTTTGCATGCGAGCTGTGTCTGTTACAAGGTCTGTTACTACAGACCTTGATAAGCTACTTCAGAAGTTTTATTGTGAGGTATGAATGTGTTCTTAATTGCAGGTTTCTGTGTTACTGGTTGGTGCATTTTTTTTCTCCACATTTTCATGGAAGTGTCTATAATAATGGCAGTTTTGGGGATTTGAAGTATTTTAAACAGGCTTGACCAAACATGTATCAAATTCATGCTTACTGGTTGATGTGCTAGTCCTAAAAATGTAGACGTAACCTCTTTCACTGTACCAGTCTTTGCAGTTGCTCATGATTCAGCTCCTGCATTTTAGTGGCATTGTAAATATTTAGCCCTGCTTTCCATTTTTTTTTCTGTACATGGCTGGGGGAGACAAAGTAGTGTTGCTGTTCATCTAAAAATCAGAGTTCTGCTTTAGTAGTACTTTGAAAATTATTCAGTTGCTTTTAGTCTGTTGCTGCTGTTTGGAATTTTTTGAGCCAGGAAAGTTTGCAAGACTGCTTCTGCAAAAAGTTACATCATTTATCAAAGGCAAAAGAGTCCTAAAATGCACAGATTTGGATTTTAGTCAGGCTGGCACATTTAGATCAGATGGAGGACGTAGCTGGGAAGGACAAATTCGGTCTTGGTAACTGCGCAAAGCCCAGCAAAGTGCACAGTAAGGCTGTGGAGCTGAAAGGAGAATGTGAGCGTCTGTATTTAGAACAGACTCGTGTGCTGGGAGCTCCTTACAGCGATGGCCTCGCTTCAGGAAGCTGTGCAGACTACGTGACTTTTGGAGGTGAAATGGGCTCAGTGTATGATGCAAGATGCAGAACCAGCTGAATTGAAAATACTTGCTTTGTGCACTGTTTTTTCATCACAAATCATATTCAGAAACATGAACTACTTTGCAGCTTTCAAAACAGTCTGTTTCTGTAGATTTAGTGATAGTATGTAGATGCACAAAACAATACTTGCACATACATACAAGTTTTTAACCCTGTGATGCTTTAAAAATGCTTTGCATAGCCGGCAGAGCCCTGTGAGTCATAGTTACTTCAACGTTTACACCAAGCAGTCCTCCTTAGATTTGTTTTTGGTAGATTTCCATGCTGTAGTATTTTTTTCCAGCACTGCATTTAGCCAGGCTTTTTTTTTTTTTTTCTTTCCCAGGGCAACCATTGTTTATCACTGTTTGAAATTATTACCTCTCAACACATGTCCTTATGTACATGCTGTAAGAACATGCAAATAAAATAAGAGATATGTCATAAATATGATAAAGAATGGGAGAAATGTCACTCAAGGATTTGTTTCATGTAACTGCATATCAGAAATATCCTGAAATAACAGTACAGCCTTTGTGCTGCTGGATGTTGCTGATTTCACAGGAATGGCTTAAGATTTTTATATTAATGTCTTCATAATTTATCTCTCATTATCAAAGGTGTGTCCATTCACTTTTTGTACAATAGTGAACACTTCCTATTTTATATTCAGGTTGCAGGTCTAGTAATCTCTCTCGGACTCAAGAACATAGGGTTAGATCACTTTGCAGTGATTCTAAACATGTTTTACAGTGGGTTTTTCATTTTAATACTTAGAACTGCTGTCTAAAGCTGGGATTGTGCGTACAATCATCAACGAAGCTTGTTTGTGAACATACTAACACCCTAGTTGCTTAACCATAACTGGTGGTGTGCATGATCTTACTGCGTAATTTAATCCTCTTTTTAATTCAAAAGAAGTGAAAAGTAGTACCCTGAAGTTAAAAAAAAAAACAACCAGGGACAACCTCAAAGCAACAACAACAAAAGAAAAAAAACAAAACAACCCCCAAAACTTCACTTTTAGTTGGTGCATGCTCCATAGTGATTTTATTTGTTGATTATATAGGGACTAAATCGATAAATGAAAGTTTTCTTATGCTGTAACTTGAGATGGAGCAGGTCTCAGAGAAGTTACTTTGAACACAGTGGCTTGTGAAACGCCATGGAGTACCTGTCTGCTGCTGGCAGGGCAGACTTCACAGCTTCAGTAGTTGAAATATGTCTTCTCCTTTTTATGAATCCTGTATAGGATGCAGTTGTAAGATGAGATTATTTATTTTAATTATTTTTTTAATGGCAGCAGCTACTTTCAATGGTTTTAAACCTTTAATATCTACTCCAGATTCCTTAGCAGGCTGGGGTGGGGCTTTTGCTGCCGGAGCAGCTTGTGTTAGTACACTCCAGAGAGGTGAGAGGGAACAGGCTGGGGACAGGATGTGTTACTGGTCCCACTGGTGGCCATCTCCTCTGGCTCACGCTTCCCCTTGTGGTTAGTTAACCTTGCACTGGACTGTTTAACCAGTTTATATCAGTGGTGTGGGAGCCAGCCTAGGTGGGCCCTGAGTTGGATTTGGGAAGCAAAACTGAGACTCCTCGGGGCTTGAGAGGAGTGGTTAATGTGGAGCCTGCCTAGAGCTTACTGTTGCACAGTGCAGACCTGAAAAGGAGCGTTGCGTCATGTGCTTGCACTGTGCAGTTTAGCTGTGCTGTATTGCCTTCAGAAGTAAGTATCCTTAGAGCCACTTTAGAAAAAAATAAGAATTACTGCTTATCAGCAGTAAGTTAGTGTCTTCAGCGCAGCTGAAGAGCTCATATATATTTCCAACGTGCTTCTTGCCATGGTTTGGGAGCTTCATCAGTGGTTCTGTTGGTAGGCACCAGTTGTGTGTGGTTACCAGTATCTACAGAAGGGTTCGAAGAGCCAGTGTGTTGTGATAAGCTTAAATCACTTGCAGTGGCTGTACATAGAGGTGTAATGAACTGCAATTAAATTACAGTAACTACTATGGTTACAGTTATTGGCAGGTGACTTGTTCAAGAAGCAAATGGTATCTCTCCAGTGCAGACTTAATTCTGCTTATCTTCTGTTTCTGAAAGAATGAAGAAAAAGTATTTGAGTTGCTGAGGGTTTTTTCCTCCAAATTATTCAGACTGAAAATGTATTTTACTTTCCTTTCTCTTCTAAACTCTTCTAAACACAAACTGATCCTATACCCTTAACATGGAGATAATGGTGTTAGTGTGAAGTTGCTCCCAAGGCATTAGTATGGTAAACCAAAGTGTTTTGTAGTACTCGGAACAAATTTTTCTCTTGCTTTAAATTTAATACCAAGTTTAGGATGATTTAATACATAAATCAACTTTTTAAAATACAGGAGGAAAACTTGTGTTCTTTTAACTTATCTAAATGTCATATTTGATTTAGATGCTGATACTAGTGAAGATTCCTCTCCCCCGCTCCCAGAAAGAACACCAGAATCATTTGTATTAGCAAGTGAACAGAGTAAGTTCTTAATGTTTTGTGATAACTGGGGATAAAATGTGAAAGACATTTCAGTACTGTATTTGAATACCCCTGCTTTTTGGTTAGCGTTGGAACAGATTTTAAAATGGATTGAAATCTAGCATGTGTGATCGTGTATTTTGAGGTTTAACTCTCACCAGCCCTTAAAAAAAGTTAAATTATTTCTCATTTTCTGACTAAGCATGATGTTACATGATATTTAATAAGTATATTGGAGACTTCAATATTGATTTCAGTGGAGTTGGTTTTCAATCTGAAGAGTATCGAAAGGAGGTACAGTGAGGAAATGCAGTAGTTAGGGGATTCCCCAGCTATTTTAGTTTCCTACTGCTCTAGGGCAGAGAATGAGAAAACACGTGAGCAGTGCTTATCTGATTCTCCTTGGGCAAAGGAAAGATGATGACATTTCATACCACACTGTAGTGAACAAGCCCAGTTTAAGTTTAACAGTTTACTCTTTGCCTGTGTCAAAAGGGTTTACTGAAAGAGAAAACTGACACAAATGAAGCGCTTGTGTCTTCATATTTCATTCATTAAGATAGTAATGGAAGGATACAAAAAAGATGAATTGAAGTGATAAATTAGGTTGATGTTTGGTATTTTCCAAATAACTTAGTGTGATATAGTTATTTACTGAGGCTGTTGTTCAGTGTTACTTCGTGAAATTTACAGAATTTTTTTTTGCCAAAGTAGTCAATATAGATTTTTTCAGCATAATAACATCGAAGTTTTGTAAATATGTCCCTTGGGTATCATAAGTGTATAAGTAGCTAAAAGTCAGTGTTCCTTTCTTTGGATATTACGGATTTGCTTGGTTTTTGTGAGAACACAAAAAATAAAGCTTTTTTCTTAAATATTTTTAAAATCCCTTTGGGACTGGAATCACTAAGAACACTTCAATTTTGATTGTGTTCTTGCTGTGAAGTCATTAAGGACAGGTATGGTTGTCATGACCTGTGTGTTTTCTTTGTTCCGTAGATCTGAAAAAGGCATAGTACTATTGCATAGCTGGTGTGACAATTTCAAAAATAACATTGAAAAAGAAGCTAATTCTCCTCTTGGTTAGAAACCCCCAAATGAAGGAAACAAACATCCACAATGCAAACACTGCAGTCTTGTGTTTTGAATTAATTTGTGAAGTCCCCTGACCTTGAATGCTCTTCATGTAAAGCAATATTCATGTTTTACAAGCACTTAATTTTTACAAAGTTGCTTTATAGCATGTTTCTAATGCCTCATCATGAAGAGAACTCAAGTTTAACTTAATTTTTCCTAGGCTCACTCTTGCTGAAGCCAGTTATGATTGCACAGTCTGAGTGGAGCTTATTGCGTGATCAGCATCTGCCAGAACAAACAGTCTCTACAGTAAGTATGGGAGACAAGTCTGTACTAATCGGTTCTAGTTTGGTTGAGAGCTACAACAAAAAGCAAAATACATACTTGTGCAAAGTACCAGCTGTTGATCACCTACAACTAGCTTTCTTCTGCCCGAGCTGCTGAATTGATGTGTTAAGAACTTACTTTCCAAGAAAAATATCTGGTTTTCAAAGTTCAGCAGTATTTTTACAAGTCATCATTAATATACCTTAAATTATAGCTTTTAAGAGTGTAAATATGCTGCTTTTATGGAGCTTGCTGTCTGCCCTCAATCAATCATAGACTACTATTCAAGCTGGAGGAGAATTGCAGTCTCTAGTCTAAACTGCTGCGTGAAGCCTGGTCTCAGACCAGGCTGCTTAGGGCTTTATCCAGTTGGGTCTTAAAAACCTCCGGAAATGGAGACTTCATATCCTTTGTGGGCAACCTATTTCACTGCTTGATGAAGTTTTTCCTTATATCCGTATTTATCTAAAACAAACCATTTTCTGCCCATCAGATTTCACTTCTCGCATCAGTCGACTAGTTGGTCAATGCCATCCAGTGTAAACAGCTGCCAAAACTTTAAAAGCACATGAATTGTCTTTATATTCATGTCGTTTTTTCATGCACTCTCAGTTTTCAGAGACTGTAAATTTATTATGAGACCTAACTAAATTTCTGGTGTTCTTTTAGTATTTTGGAAGCATTTTAAAGAATTATTTTAAATATTTCAAATATTTCTCGTTAACAGGGTTTGAAAACAACTTCACCTGTACTACCTGGTAAGTGATAGAAAAGATTTTTTACATTTTTTTTTTTTTATTTTTATAAAATACTGAACAGCAGTTCACCTGAACTTGGCTTTTGCTCTGAAGATGTCTAAGTATATTGTCAAAAAATGGCACTTTTGAAAAAGCCTTCCGTTTCTGAAGTTTATAGGGTTTTCTGAGGAAGTGAGTTAAAAATCTCATTTAAAAATTAATGTTAAACTTTGGGTATGCTAAAATAATGAAGACCAAAAATAGTGAATTTAAACACATATTATAATAACAATATTTTGTCACATTAATTACAACTTTCCCATGTTACTGCAGTAGAAATTGTGGAAGTTGGTGAATTAGTTTATTTCATTTCATAGACAGCAGCAAACATGAAATAAATTCAGCAGCGATGTGTGTGTGTATGTATACGTATATATATATATGTATGTTGCAGATTTACCGAATTGTTTAACTTTTCATCTTCTGAAAAGGCTTTAGTAAGAAGTATAGTCTATCAGCTGACATTTAACTTTGCAGCAACCTGCTTCAGCTGCAAGCTTATGTCTGCCACGTATTTTCTGCATATGCTTGAATGGGCTTTTACAGTGCATTTGGAGTTGCCTGTTAAATAGCTAGGTGATTTTTTAAAAATAATTTTCAGAAATATTGAAGACTTGCTAATAGGGTGATTATACAGTAATGCAACACGTAGTTGTCAATCATGTCGTCTTAAGCACCTTTAGTTAGAAAGAACACGGAGAGATGCATTTATATTGATGTTTTAAATGGTACTGTGAGCTGTTGCTATATATAGGTGCTACATGTGATTTTAAATATCCATCCAAGGTTTTAAAAAATAAAATCCATATTTGATAAACAGGAATGTGTCGCTGTCATTGAACATCTGCTTCATTAACAATTTTCAAGTATCTTTTTAAAGAAACTATAAGTTGGCTTTTAAATCTTTATTTCTGTAAATAATACTTCATGTAAGTTGTGTTCTGGACTGAACTGTAATTAAAAATAGCGTTCACACAGTGCTGATTAAATGAATGTTACAGTAAGGGGGTGGGTGTGTGCATGTGTGTTTTCCAGATCGTCCCGAAAGAAGCAACAAAACGCCAACTGACATTTTACCTCAGATTTCTTTTTCTGGTTCCACTGATACAAGAGGTCAAATTTCAGAATTTCCTGCGGAAGTAACAGATATTGGTAATTATAATTCAATCAAAACATAATCACTATAGGTGATTTAAACAGAAGATTCATTAATAGTATTAGTATGGACAGCTGCTACTACAATCTCCTTCCAACTCACTGAGGTGCAGAACCCAGCCAAATTAGCCTGCCTTGTCTCTTCAGCATCACTGAAAGAGGTTTGAGTGATTTAGTCATTCACTTTGGGTTTCAGAGTGTATGAAATACAGAATTAATCAAAATATAATTTCTGTAGAGCACTGAAAACTTTCAGAAATAATACCTGAGAAAATTGCTTTGGTATGCAGAGAAGGAAAAAAAAAAAGGTGATAACAAAGGCTGTACTCCTGTATTTACTGAAAAGTACTTTCCAAGCGAGGTTTAAATAGGGAGCTGTAATTATATACAGATTCTTCATGTTTATATTTCCTATGACCATAGTGCCTTTACAACTTCTCATATTACTAAGTAATTTTCTAACCCTGAGAATACACGTCTTCTGTAAGAGCTGGCACGTGTATTACAGTGTTCCTTCTGATTGCTGCCAGCATTGTGAGACTGCATTGTCCAACTGGACACAAGTATTAAGTACTTTTTTTTTTTTTTTTTTTTTTTTTTCGTTATTTT
>JAVJGJ010000057.1:75693562-75724054 GCA_035590215.1 Microhierax caerulescens | reverse complement strand
AATTTTTGTAAAGTTTTGTAAATTTTTGAAAACTTCCAGAAATGAAATAATACCTGATAACAGCCTATGTATGCAGAGAAGGAGGGAAAAAAAAAGAAGATAACAAAGGCTGTATTTAATGAAAGGTACTTTCCAGTGAGGTTTAAGTACTGAACTATAATGGTATACAAATTCTTCATAGTTGTATTTCCTATAGCCAGAGTGCCTTCAGAATTCCTTCTATTACAAAGTTGTTTTCTAGCCCTGAGAGCAGATCTATTCTGTAAGAGCTGAAGCCATGTCTTAGTGATCATCTGACTGCTACCAGCCTTTGTGAGCCTGTGTTGCCCCAGCAGACAGAAGTATTAAACACATTTCTTTCCTTAGGTTTTGGTAACCGCTGTGGAAAGCCCAGAGGACCAAGAGAGCCACCTTCAGAATGGACATGATCCAAGAAGCAATGGACATACTATCAATGAATTATACTGGAAAACTCAAGTGCCACTGAGAACTAGAAAAATAGTATTCCACTTTTCTGGGGGGCGACTAACACAGAGCAGTGTAGATCTAACTACCAAATGGTACACTCTTAGAGTACATCCCACGCAAAACCTTAAACGTTGTTCACAACAGTGGATTCCAGTATTACAACTTAACTTTTTGCTGGGGCCATCTACCTGCCTTATTACACTTAGGAGAAAGTATTACATATGATTTATTTTGTAACTTCAAGTATTATTGCCTTAATGTCTTTTAACCCTGTTACACGCTGCTTGTAGACATATGTTAATATAGTAATACTTTTGACAGATTGTGTTTATGGACTACTTTTTGCTAACGTTTGATTACCATGTATGCATTATTTTGTATATGTACAGGGCAAGTAAGTATATAATTTGATAAAGTTGCAATCATAAAATATTAACAGAAGATGTAAGAAATCTCTGCATGATCTAAATTTTTGTGTACCTTATTTGTAAATTATTTGCCCTGAAGTTTTAGAAAATAGTTTCTGGGGTTTTCTACAAAAATTGCTGGACACACACAGCCAGAGTTGCAGGTTAGCAGAGATAAAGATTGTAATACATTTTGTAAATTGTAAGCAAAAGGTTATTTTTATATTATATACTGTTTAATTGTCAGACCTAATTTGTTCTGGTTTTCATCTAGTCATGGAGATTCAGTAAGTGCCTTGGAACAGTATTGAATTCTCTTAGCCTGTGTATGTTACTTCAGTGTTTTGATTTCATCTGGAATTAGATTATCAAAAATATTTGTACGTTTCTAGTATATTTGACCTGCCAGTAAAAGAGAAACCGTTCTACATAATCAACACTCCTTAGTTTTCATTTTAATGTTTCATCAGTTGCAATCTTTAGAAAATTCATCTCTACCAACTTTCTGTATAATAGGATTTTCCAGTTTTAATATGGTGTGATTCTAATTTGGGAAAACCAGAACACTGGTAAAAGGACTGTTTAAGCACCACTGTCTTCTCTTACAAATGGTAAATACCATTTTTGTTGTTCAGCGACTGTGTATGTAAGAAAGCAACTTATATGAAGGTTCACATAGAGCCCTTGCAGCTACACTGTATCTTGGCAATATATTATGTCAAGAGTTAATCCTTACAAGGATTCCTTACTTAAACTTTTCTGTAATACAGTCTTTAAATTAAAGAACATCAAAATCTCACTATGGGTGTTTTTACTCGTAGGAAAAAAACACGTTTTCAGAAGCAAAGTAAAAGAGTGAAAATCTGGCTTAGCTTATAGACCTCATACCTGAACAAAATAGTGACCCTCAGGACCTTATTTTTAGTAACTAATTTAAAAGTTCTGGCTAGCAGTAATGCCGGAGAAGGAAAGAAGAATGTTTAGAGGAAAAAAAAACATTTATTTTAGGTAGTGAAACTATCTATCCATCTGAACTCTAGCCATGGAAGCATTACATCTAATTTACTACTCCTACCTTTAGGGCTGTCTGCTGAAAGAGAACAAATGCCCAGATAGCAGCCCAATTATAACTTCCAAAAGGTACAAAACTTGCAATTACTGTCTCTGACTGTGGATTAATCGCCACGCGTTCAGTACACATGACAGTCTGCCTAGCTGGGGAGCTCTTTCCAAGAGCTGTACACACTATAAATACTTAACTTCCCATGGATATAGTTTTGCAATTATTCATTAAAAATAAATAATTCAATTATATATGGCATTTGGGATAACCTGTATCAACTTGATTCCTGCTTTGTAAACAATTCGGACAGCTGGAATGTCTTGCAGATGGCAGAATAAAGCTGGCCTGAACTTTGTTCCCCTGCCCCTGAGCTGAAGACAATTAGCTTAAACTTTCACTCCTAGAGACCTCCTGTGGATCTGGAATGCACGATGGGCCGTCATCACCACGGGACGGTCCACATCACTGTAACTTTTTGAAACAACTGTTTAAATAAGAAAATTTCCAAATGTGTTTTGGATGTACTTTTTAAGGATCATTTCCGTATTTCTTTACCAAGGGAATACAGAACTGTGCAGATTGTGATTTTCCGCTTTCCATGTTTGAATTTCACTTAGAGGAAAGGCTGACAAAAATCTGTGTGCTATATATACAGGCCATCTGGTAATTTTTAATTAAAGTATGGCCAGGTTCATATTTTTTCCCTTAGATTTGCATAGATTTGGATCATATTCCAGACTGAGTTAATCACAGAAAGTTCTCGGCCTTTCTTTCCTTTAGCAATATGAAACTGCACTTTTCCTGCATGGATTTCTGTATCTTTTGATAGACTTGTTTTACAGCTCACTGTTGCCTGCTTACATTCATCTGAGGTTTAGATTTTCACCTGTTCTATTTCAGGTAAACTGACAGTTTTAAGTGCAAGGTGAAACCTGCCCAATGTTATTACTTTCTGTATCCATTCTTGTGGGTGGTACCGGGCAGTACGCGGTTGGGTGCTGCATGCGGGATAGTTTCACATCGTAACTGAAATGTTATCCAGTCTTAACAGCTTCTTCAACAAACAAGACCTTTCTTTGCGGTGGTTTATTTGAAATTCAGTTTAAAGGGGTTTAGAATATTACGTTAGTTTGAAAATTAGCACTGAATACAGATCTAGACCAAGTAATTTATACATACATTGAAATCAATCATGGAATAATCTTTCCTTTCCTTTAACTCCAGTATTCCACGTTGACGTTTTTCAAAAGCAGTCGTCAACTTCAGTCTCTAAAGTGCAGCTTTCACCAGGTGTACAACTGACTTGATCACTATAGCAAAGAACCAGTAACGCTACTCAACCCTGCTATTCTTATTAATAAGCACTTCATTGGCTTGTTTATTCCTTCAGTGTTTTTCTAATATTCCATTTATTAAATTTCCTAAATGTGTTGATATTGAAAAAAATTATGCAGTAGGTTATCGCATCAAGAGTGAATTCTCCATGGTTTAGAAATGTAAATACTCAAGTCTCAGAAGAAAGCTGATCTCTCTGAATGCCATTGCTCACGTCTATTATACAGCACATTTTAGGTTTTGTATTGCTCTGGTAGGTAGCTTTCTGCCTTTTAGTAATTAGAGCATTGCTTCAGCATTTTTATTTCTTATTTATCTGTTAGGAAACCCTGCTGCATTTATGTATAATTTTCCTTAAGGAAGTTTCTAGCTTGGGAATTGTGCAGAACAATGAAAATTTCAAAGAATTACCTCTGGGGTTTTGTATACGGAAATCTTGGGTTGGGTTTCTTTTGGAGACAGATTTCTGGAAGAATGAATGCAGAACAAGTGCGACACAGTGACTGGGCAGTGTGATAACCCTGTGCTGCTGGAGCAGTTGCTTTTAATTGTAGATCATACTGTCTTTAAAGAGTCTCCCGGCAATTGAACACTTTGCATTTGAGGATTAAACTGTGTGTTTCAGGTTGTAATTTCCACTGTGCCACATAGCACTTGGTATTAAGTGGTGACTTATGTTTTAATATGTAAGTTCAAATTACATGTTTCTAAGGAAGTAATGTTACCGCTGCTGATTTATTTCAAGGTCACTTAGCACAATAATGTCTCATCTATTTCATTGTGCTTTTCGCATACTGGATAATACTGCACTGTTGGTGACAAGTGGCGGCTCTTGTATTGTTTGCTGGATGTGGAAGGAGAGTTGTACAGCAATTAAAGAAAGCCACAGCAAAGGAAGAGATGGTCAGTGACTGTATCTTAGAGCATCTGCTCTTTGGTGTACCTGAGGATTAGGAAGATGGTTGTAAGGAGGATGGTTGTAAGGTGGAGTTGAGATTAGGGAAGCTTCATGTAGCCTAGATGCTTCTGAGACTCTGGCCCAGCGCCAGGCAGACCAGCCAGAATCCAGCTGTAACTATTCATAACTTATTCACCTCCTGATTAATGTTATCTGCTTAGTGTAAGACAGTTAAGATGCTCTGAGGACCATCAGCCAAAACAGTTACTATTGTTGAAGCCAGAAAATAACTTGCTAAGAAGTGAAGATTGTGAGTGGTACACAGGGAAAAAAACAATAGCAAATTGCATTTTCATTATTATTGTCATTATTTGCAGTCTGAAAATATTCTCTTCACTGCTAGATCACAGGAAAACTGAGAGTTAAGCCTTAGACTTCCTGGCTTGGAAGGAGGGGGTGGATTGTCAGTGTTAAGCAGGTGATAAGCCTTGGACCACACAGGGTGTGCTGCAAACACAACTGTGTTTCTCCCAGTTTGACTTGGCAGTTTGGCTAAGTTAAGAAAAGCTTGCAAACACTGGCAAGGGTATCCTAAGGTATAAGCACTCAGACATAAAGGCCTTTTTATTATTTTTGTCTGTGCTGATTTGTTCTTGCAGCAGAGGAATAAAAGAATAAGGAATTTTTAAAATGTAATTTGAATTTAGTAATGGCTTGCTGGCTTTCAGAGCTCTGGAGTGAAAGGGCTTACCTGTTGCAAAGGCAGCAGGAGCAGTAGTAAGGGTGGAGGAAGGAAGAAGAGTATCTCTGAGATCTAGTCAGAGTAGTTGGATGATGCTTCTGAGTGGCCAGGACCGCTGCTTATGAGGTATGTTCAGGAAAGAACAGAAGAGGTACTGAAGATCAGTTTTAACCTTAAAAAAACAAAAAAAAACCAAAAAAAACCCCAAAACCCAAACAAACAAACAAAACAGAAAACCAACAAAAAACTAGTTTAAGTCACAGTAAGTAGTTATGAATACAAACTGGCTTTAGAATACAGCAAGTTACTTGAAATTGATGAGCTCAAGAATATTTCCACAATGTTTCAACACAGAATATTGCCATGGTAAATATTACACAGAGGCAAACCAGTGTCTTTTAGGCAACGCTAAACGCTCAGCTATAGCTGGTTTTGGTTGTAGTCAGACTGAGCTTGTCTGACTAGCTGAGTAACCATGTATTGATGTTGACAGGCTCTTCTTTCTCTCCCGTAACAGGAACACGTGCAGGTCAAGGGACTGAACTAGTAACAATCATACTTCGGAAGTGCACGGTGCCTGATGGAATCCTAACCTGATGTACTGACCCTGTTAGCAGGAGCTTATGAAGCAAAGTAGCCCTGTCACCTTGTCTGGGAGGCTGGCAGTGTGGGCAGGCAGAGATGCAGCTGGTGCCCACAGTGCCTGTCCGTGTGTGGGACTCCACCAGGGGCTGCCCCTGTCCTGGTGCTGCTCCCAGCTCTCTTCTTCCCACCTTCTCTCGACTCAGCATTTTCGTCTAACTCACTTGTTTTCCAGTTACCATGAGAGCAACTTCTTTCTAATACTTGTCTTGATTTTACTTGTTTGGTATTTTGTTGTGCAAAATTTTACTTTGACTAAGTCTTGCATCTGCATTTATTTGTTTGCTTCCTTTCAGTCACCTTGTCTTTATGGCCAGGTCAGTAACTCTTATTTAGGCAAGGGTCATACTTGATATGATGGGTGAGAATGAGCCAAATTCAAAAGTGCAAGTGCTTTCTTCTACTCAGATCTTACTTGGCAGATTTTGCTTTATACAAACAATCCCACATGGGATGCCTCTTTCCACTGGCCTCACGGGCTACATTGCCAGGTTAGAATTAGTATGGGAGTGTGACTCAGACTTCTGGGGGTTTGGCATTTAGGTCGTGGTGAGAATCGAGTATAGTTTGTGCGTAATATAGCATCAAGTCAACAGAGAAATACTACAATAGAAGTTAAATGGAAAATTGACTCTGTATCTTAATTTAGCATTTATTTTATTTTTTTTCCCAACAATTATTTCTCAATCATACCGCTTTAAACTGGTAAGAGCAGAGAGCCTAATCCTAAACAAAGTTTACATTTGAAGTTTAAGTACCTGAAATGATCTTTGTTTTTCTTATCTTAATGTTTTTTCAAGATACCAAGTTACCTAAAAATTTCTTTCTTTAGCCTTGCAGGAGCCTGTGGGTCAAGAAATTGCATATGAACCCTAGGCAGGAAGGCAGCTGGTGGAAAGCTGCGTATTTCCCTAAAGCAACTGGTTTTGGTTTGAACACTTCTCTTTTGGCTGGGATGTAAATGCGAGCTGATTTGATTTCAGTTAGGTGATAGTCTGCTCTCCCATATGACGTAAGTATGTCTGGCAAAACACTTTTTCTTATTTAGCTGTAGTAAAGAGCAGTTACTCTGCCTTGGGAGTAAATCAGTAATGCAGTAGTGGGCAGGAAGGTCAAGTGCAAGCAGGGGAGTAGGGTGGAGAAGTTTGGGATGTTTACAAACCAGCACTCTTGCAGAAGTGGAAATAATTGTATTAAGTTTTCTTTAGTGATGACAAGATAATTACTTGGTGTATGTGTTAGCAATACACCTTCAGACCAAACTGGGCACTTCTGAACCGAGAACATGACTCCCTCCCAGGGAAGTCACCTTGCCTTGGCCAGCGAAGGGCTCCTGGGCCCATCACTTCATGGAAAACAGCTTTTTGACTGCTGCATTGGTAGCCAGGCTTGCTTTAAACGTGCCTAAATCCCTGCCCAAGTCAGTTATTAATATCTGCAGGGTAAGTAGCTTTTGTGCTAATCACTCCTTGGTATGTTTTCTCTCTAAAAATATTTGCCCCAGTTGCATACCTATTCTTTATACTTGCCCGTCTCATACAGGGCCTAGAAAGCATACAAGGTGATCGCAGGCGGTGTCTTGGTTATTACACCTTGGGTTATGGACTGCACTAAAGCCTCTCAGGCTTCTAGCCAGGACCCATTGTGCTAGAGGCTGTTCAAAGCAAAAAGGATGTGGGTGTCTGTCCCATCGCCCCCACCAGCCCCAGTTGTGGGCAGGAGTGCAAAGGAACCTGTAATAGCACTGTGGTAGGGATGAGAAATGACACGTGCCATCTAAACAAGACGGTGTATTTCAGTCAAGGGAAACAGAGGAGGAATACAAACAGTGAAGTGGCTTTGGAAGGACTGAAGGAAACTTGCAGATTTGAGGCAGCATGGAAGAAATGAGAAGCTTGGCCTGAAAATCTGGAGAGGGCTGTGGCATGGCAGGTGAGTCATGCAAAAGTTGGTCTCTTAGAACAGCATGAAGGGCAGAAGTAAGGGTGTGGAGGACACTGAAGCTGAGTACGAGTAGTTCTGTTAAGCGTGATGGAAAACAGCAGAGCAAGAGGTACGATGAGGATAAATGGTGCAATTTGCAAAAGTTTGGAGGGACGCTGTTTTCTTGTGGGTATAAGCAAGAAGTTTTATTTGTGAAGGTGAAATGAGATGCGAGAAGGACAGGAACTCTAGGAAAATAAGGTCTTATATGTTCAGCAGGGAAGACCTGCAAGATCTGTCTAGCCTAAATCAGAGCGCTGGGAGAGTAGTCCAGGTGGAAGGAAACAGACATCAGTGATGGTGGGGATGGTGGCAGCAAGCACAATGGTGGGAAGAGTGGGTAGAAGAAGGAAAACAGAGGGAAAAAGGTCTGACTAAGCCAAATGGAGCTTCAGCTGATGGCTAGGTGTCTATAAAAAGAGAAAAGAAATTGTGTGACACCTTTGTGCAGGAGGAGACAAGTATGGGTTGTACGAGCACACCCGTGTGACGTTAGGGTTTGTTAGGGACTGCTCGGAGTGCCCCTGCTGCTGGAAGGCTTCGGGGAGGACTCTTCTGAAGTGCACTGAAAGGGTTAAAAAGATGGGAAAGAACTCAAAAGAATCATGGGCCACAGGAAGAATAATTTTCAGGACAGTGTTAGAAGAAAAGGATCCTCCATTTGATGTGTCTGAAATCAAAAAGCCTTTGGAAGCTTGTTTGAGCGAAAAGCCAGATTGAACAGAGTCCAAAACGAAGTTTCAGGAGATGAACGTGGGAAGTGAGCATGGGGGTGAAAATGAAAACATACTAAATGTTTGGGGAGGCAAAAAGCTCAGGCACTACATTTGCCTACAGGCACACACCCACAAAGACACTAAAGAGTGCACTGTGAGGGAAAATAGGGTTAAGGGGAAGAGCAGAAGACAACGGCGAGATGGAGATGAAGGACAGGATGGAATTGAGGGCACGCGGAAAAACTTCAGGAGGAAAACCAAAAAATGTGCGTGCATGTGATGTAAACAAATACCTGAAAGGGGCAAATCAGTGGGAGGAAATGGTGCAGTTAGTTACAAGGTTACCTACAGCTAAGGGAGGACAGAAGTTGAGAATTTGAGGAGCTAGAATTTGAGGAATTAGAGGTATTTCAGCTTCGACAGGGGGACCCCTCCCCTGTCATTATTGTTTGTGTGAAGCTCACTTCCACTTTTCCCTATCATCCCTTAAAGCTGTGCACGTGAAGGTTTAAGACACTTACCGGAACAGTTCCTTTGGGGATGAACAGAGGTACACACCTGAGTGGAAATTTCTCAAGCCTCGATAACAGAAAACCCTCTAGCTCAAAGCCGCTTCGCCCCCACCCCAGCTGAACTACGAAATGCAACTGGTTTGGGCCTCTGAGCTTTATCCGGGGTGTGTTACCATTAAGACATGTCTGTGGAAGCTCTGGCTCGATCTTTCTCAAAGGTTTGTTATAAACAACATGCAAACAATGTGCAGTTCTGTCGTGGCAGCTGCTGGCTCTCTGGACACACGCAGAGCTGGAGAATGCTAACCTGGGTGGCTTGGACTGAAATGAAGGGTAATGTGAATCAGAGTGGGTAAATGTGACGTGACATTGATGTATACAGGCTCAAAGGCAGGAAGACTTACTATCTGAGGGCTCTTCATGGCGATGTAAGTACAAACCGCTTTAAAATCTAAATTGATAAAGCATAAGCTGAAACTTTCTAATAAGCTGTATAGAAGTAAGTTCCCTACGGTGTAGGCAGAAGCTGGAAATAACAACATAGCTTTTCTCCAGTTCAAGTGTTCAACACCATCAGCGTTCCACTAATCCAGTTTGAAAGTCTTAAAAGCTGCACTTGACATTGACTGTGAGATGAGTATGTCTGTACGTACCATGACATCGTTAGTGCTTCTGATACAGCTGCAGCCGTGTTAACTGTACGCTGTGCAAACTGTGCACGTACTTACACAGCCCTTGATCAGGCTGCTGCTGCCATGTCCTCAGCGCCAAACTGCAGGAGTCGCCTCGCTCAGCTGCAGGTTCTAGGCGACGTGGTTTCAATTCAGAGGCTTTTGCTTTCTGAGTATCTCTTCACCTCCAAGCCTGAAAAGCAACGCTGAAGAGGCCATGCTCAAACTCTCCTTCGGGGGGGTTTTGTTGCTGCTGCCGCTGCCACAGATGTGCATTGGTAGTGAAAGCTTAGATACAGTTGGGTGACATGAGTGCAGCCATTATACAGTGCTGGGGGTGCAGGCTGGCTGCTGGTAGCCAGCAGGTCAGTACAGTTCTAGGCACTGCGCGGTCCCAGCAGCCTGCCTTCTCAACTGGGATTTGCCTGCAGAACTGGGGACCTCCAGACTATAGAGCTCTTGCCTGCGGCATAACCCAGCACATTGCAGCCAGAGAGAGAAAATACAGCAAGAGAGAGCTGGACTAGAGAAGGACTAGAAATGAAAATCACCTTGAAAAGGGGAGTTGAGGACTTTGGGGCAATACCAGCTTCATGTAAACTGAGCAAATACGCTTGCATATACAATTGCTTGCAACTACCGCTTTGAGTTTTCTCAGTGCTTGAGGGAGAAGTAACATCCCGGCAGTATAAACCAGCTGCAGTTACTGCAGGCAGTCCTGCACCCTTCATGTGATCTTGAAATGCCCTTCAAGTCTGGGGTGCTGGAACAGCTTCCACGGGAGGTTACGCTGTGGGGGCTAACAAGAGGACTAAATGCGAAGAGCGCGTTAAACTAAAGAGACACCGTAGCTGGGGCCAGGCAGCGCAATGCACCGCCTGGCCTCCTGGAACCCTCCGCATATTTTAAGCCTGTTAAGACAGTTGGAAAGTCTGCAAAGTGGTTAGCAACGGTCTTAGTAACACCCAGAAACAGCCTGGCGCTCTCTGGTGTGACTTCTGATCGTTTCAGTGCACGCACTTCATCAGAACTCGGGTTTCTTGAGCGTCGGGCCTTCAACTAGAGCTAGGAAATACCACGGTATCGCAGCGCAGAAAACGGTATCCCCAAGCACCCTCAAGATCTGCACCAAATGCTGAACTTCATCACCTCCAAGACTGTACGTGGCAAAGGCTTGGTATTTGCGGTCTTAATACACTGAGTAACTAAAATCTTGTTTGCCTGTGTGCTCAAATCTCCCAGTCTGAACTGTTGAGGTAAAATGGCCTTTCCTTGAGGAGACTTAGCTGAAAACATCTTCTGTTTTGATCTGTTAAGTTGTTGTTGCTGTAACAGTTGATTTCTTTAACCACTCGACTCTTGCATCTGAAAATCCAGCGTGTCTGTATGAATCGCTTACTGTGGTGAAGCCAAGGCAAGAAATTAGTTTTGCATTTTGGCTTAAATCCTGCAAACAGTTACGTGGGTAACTTATGTGTGTAAACAGCCGTAGTGAGCTCAATGAGGCCATTCATCTGCAGGGTTAAGCATGCGTGCAAATGTTTGCAGTTGTGGGGCTCTCGGAAGGAGAGTGGTGAGCTCTGTCTTTGGCAGCGTGGCTGAGCTCCACGGGTTGCAGCTAGCGAGGTGGAAGTTGTCTTTCACCTCTACAATTCCCACTTTCATCCACAGAGTTACGGTCCTGAGTGTAAAAGATCACAGGCATGTCAGAAAATTGATTTTTGAGGCAGCTAAGGCCGGAATCCCACGGACAGCCTGACTGTCAAGTCAAATGTAAGAGCTGGCCTGTATCCTGTTGTTCAGACATGGAATATCAACGGCTGTGCTGAGCTCTTCTGCTTGCTGGCTCTGCTTGCTTCTCACCAGAAGATATCTGGTGTGTGGTTCCATTGCAACACGTACTCCACCTGCAACATCTCTGGCCTAATGTCAAAAGGACAAAAAAACCCACCCAGGTTCGTGAATCTGAGTATTTTCAAGTCTTTTGCTACATTTGTTCAAATTTTTATTTGCCCTCTTGCTATTTTCTCTTCAAGTGGTTTATTCGTTGTTCAAGTGAGCCTGGAGAAGTTGGCAGGAGGAAGACACAAATCTCATGAGAAAAGATGTGAGTTTTCTGGTGTCCATTGATTTAACTGCCCTCTTCTTGCTGCATCTCCAAAATGGTCCCATCGTTCATGGTACGTAGTTTATGCTGAATATTTAACTTTGTAGTATCACTTACACATTTGACCAGCACTGCCCAGTGCACTTCTCTTTTTAGCATTTACTCTTACGTGCAATGAACACAATTTTTTGCTGTAAGTGAAGGAAGGTTGGGTCTGGTACAGTCTAATTCCACATTACTCTGGTTTCTGAACACAGCCAAACCCGCCAGCAAAAGGCTGGCAATTCTGTTAAAAATAGTAATGTAGTTTATGTTCTGCATTTCATTAGACAAAATTAAAATAGCCATCAAAACTAAAATATCCATTGTGCAACCTAATCTAGGAGAATTTGTTTTAGCTATGAGGTTGGACTAGGTGCTCTCCATAGGTCCCTTCCAACCCCAACCATTCTCTGATCACCCTGTACTCCAGTAAGGAATCTACAATTACGTTTCCTACAGATGTGAACAGTCAGTACCATCAGTTTTTTTTGAAAAAGCATTTGTATGTTGGTTTTTATAAAAGTTAATTAAAAAATTACTCATAACACAGGTCACGAGATCTGTGGGGAGTGATCTGTGAGCCCTCCAAAAGTGAAGCAAGTTGCCTGGATAGAGAACCTGACCCAAAACGTGTTCCATAAAATATCGTGGCCTCTGCTTTGGTATGTGCGAAGAAGTGAGTGTGGCAGAGCTGGGACAAACGAGGAGCACATAGCTCAGGAGGAGAGAGGTGGAAAGACCTGAACTGTAGCAAGTACAAGGAGGAAACTGTCTTTGCCTGTGGGTAATAAAAGGCTGAAGGGAACTTGTTAAGCAGGTTCCCAGTTCTGTAAGATCCTCAAAAGGGCAGAAGAGGTGTGGCTGGGTAGCAGGAATGCAGTACAAGGAAGGCACTTCTTTAAACAAATTGGTGGTGTGTGAGTTTCTAGAAAAAGCACAGCTGTGTACCAGCCTTTTTGGTTTTGCCTGATCCAACCTTGCAAAAGATTACTCCCTAGGGTGGGAGAAAAAATGGTGGTGGGACATAGTAAGGGTAAACAGATCCTTGAAACAGCCTGTGGTGGGTGGGAGAGGTGGGAGAAATGAAGAATGACAAATTGAGAAAGCACTTTGTTGTCATGCGTAGATTTTGAGACCTCAAAGTGACACCTGAACAGCGGCACTGTATACCATTGCCATTTAATGAATACGTACTTATCTAAATGTCTGTTGATATGTAGTCCACTGATAAGAAGGAAGCAATGCAAGTATTTATTTTGATTATGTAAATCAACTTTTAGTGTACTTTACAGCTAGCAAGGCACCTAACAGTTCCAAAAAGTGTTGCTGAGCAGCTCTTTCCTCTTCTGTGTCCTCAGACAGCAGATCGATGCCAGTTTGGTGATGCTGGAAAGAACACTCCGGTGGATATTTTTTTTTTTAAATCCACCCTTTTTGGAAATAATTTTTGAAATTTCAACCCTACAAAAATATCTCTGCAGATAAATTGGTTCTTTACAGTTTGGAAACAGTGTGGTGGTCAGAGTTGTCCTGCATTTATGTCTCCGTTATGTCTGCCCTTCATCTTTTCTGTTCAGAAAAACTGAACTCCTGCTCCGGCAGCTTTCCCACAGCAGGGAGGGGGCTCTGGGACTCCCCGGTTCATAAGACAGGGGGTTTCTATTCTTATCATTAAAAAAATGAAAGAAGTCGGGCCTCTTCTGGACCTCGGGCACCTGCCAGCCTTCTCTGGGCAACAAAGTCGGAATGGCCACGTGAGCCCAAAAGGTCTCTCTCTCAGATCTTCCGGACTGTCCCAGAGGATCCAGCGCAGTGCTGCCCGCGGGAGGGGCTGGCTCCTGGGGAGGCAGCTCCTCTCTCGGGCCTGTCTGCTGCCTCACGAGCACATGGGAAGCGTTTTGGAAGGGACCGGCATTTGTCACTACATTGAATGCTTTGTGTTTTGGCAACTCCGGGCTCCTCTTCTCACCACTTCTGGAGCATGTGACGTGCTCTGGGGATCCCCTCGTAACTCATAACATGTCTAGGGGCTCTTACAGGCCACATTTTGTGCCTATCTAAATTTACATTTGAAATAGTGAAACAAACCCCCGCTGTGCTAGAGCCTGAAATATGCATAACAGTGAGATCCGGAGAGAAGACACCAGGGTCTGTGGCTTCTTGTGAACTGGCTGCACGCTTTGCTTAAATGGCAGAAGGCTGTCTGGAGTCAATTTTTATCTCAATAGTACGATGTAAATGTATCAAGCAAGCACTTTCCAATGTCTCTTCTTTCGGTGACTAAGATCCATGTTATGTGTGAGGCATTTTTCCATCCCTTTCCCTCTCTCCCTCCCCTCCTCCTCCCTCCCCATTGTCTCCAAGCGTCAGAAGCGACCGGCGCAAGGGAGCTCACTTGAAGCAACCTCTGGGCCAGCCCGTGGTGAGATGACAAATCCTTTCTACATGTTTACTGGAATTTGGAGCTATCCATCACATATGCTTAGCATTCCTGCATCTAGGCCAGGGCAAGCCCATACGAGTAACAACGTATGGTACAACTGCAATTTTACGTAAACGGGCTGGGAGGAGCCAGGGTATCTCCCATGTTCTGAGGGTTTAAAGCAGTGTTTAAACCAGTTGGTTCAGGGAGTTGCCTCTATTCCCTTCTAGACACATGAGAATGTCTGGCCAGCTGTGTGTACTAGTCCCCTACTTGTACAGCCCTTCTAAAGGCAGAATGACCCAGTGACCACACACAGGTCCTCTGTGTCCCTGTGGTTGAGAAGAAAGTCCACGTTCTGTGATTCAGTTCTCTTCTGCCATTGACCTAAACTCTGGCAACAATAAGGGGTATGCATAACTCACAGGAACTGCTTGTTAAGGAATAAGTGTTCTTCCAGAGTTTAGTTGTGGAGAATCTATGACTTTCCTTTCATAGAATCACAGGATGGTTTGGGTTGGAAGGGACCTTAAAGACCATCTAGTTCCAACCCACCAGCCATGGGCAGGGACACCTGCCACTAGACCAGGCTGCTCCAAGCCCCATCCAGCCTGGCCTGGAACACTGCCAGGGATGGGCACCCACAGCTGCTCTGGGCAACCTGTGCCAGTGTCTTATCACCCTCACTGTAAGAATTTCTTCTTCTATCTAAACTAAAATCTACCCTCTTTCAGTTTTAAACAATTACCCCTTGTCCTGTCACTGCACTCCCTGATGAAGAGCCCTTCCCCAGCTTTCCTGTAGCCCCCTTTAGGTACTGGCAGGCTGCAATAAGATCTCCCTGGAGCCTTCTCTTCTCCAGGCTGGACAACCCCAACTTTCTCAGCCTGTCCTCATGCGTGAGGTGCTCCAGCCCTTTGATCATCCTCGTGCCCTCCTCTGGACCTGCTCAAGCAGGTCCGTGTCTGTCTTATGCTGGGGCCCCCAGACCATAATTTTTTTCTTTCCTTTGTATTTTGATTAGAGTTGACTCATTTGAAATGGTTATTTTTAAGTTTTTCCCTTCTGCAAGGTAGCATTCCGTGGTATCAGTTGTTGCTTTGGAGGTACAGGCTGTTGTAAAGGTTTCATAAGCAGCAAATCTGCCACTAATACACTTTTTTTTTTTTTTTTTTTTTTTTTTTTTCCCCCTGAAAGGATGTTAAAGAGCAGAGGTTTGGTTGTGATGCCTGTTTAGACACCATTTTTGTGTTATTAGTTACTGTCTTTTCTCTTGGGAAGATACCCTCACGAGCTGCAGCCCTGGAGGAGTCTTCTGAGCTAGAGAACATCTGGCTCCAAATCAACACCTTCCCTTGGTCCAGCTCGGGCTCTTACTGCATTTCTGTTTGTGTTGGGAATGGGGCACGGAGGTGGGAGACTCTCTGAAATTGAAAAGCGATGGAAATCCTGGGCTTGTTGGTGTCACAAACCTACCTGTGCGTGGACACCACGTTCCAGCTCTAGAGGACAGCAC
This sequence comes from Microhierax caerulescens, assembly GCA_035590215.1. Classification (NCBI taxonomy): domain Eukaryota; kingdom Metazoa; phylum Chordata; class Aves; order Falconiformes; family Falconidae; genus Microhierax; species Microhierax caerulescens. The sequence continues at coordinate 75,708,530 of JAVJGJ010000057.1, read as the reverse complement.
AGGGAGTTTGTGCTGGTGTCTGTCCCTTGCTGCATCAGCCCTGTTCATGTCAGTGGGGTTTATTCCTTCTGATCCCACAGATTTGAAACTGTCTTATTTGGTTCTCCAACAAACATTATGCACGGTTCTAAATATTACCTCAACAGTACTGATAACTGCCGCCTGTTTTCTGAACCTGTATTTAGAGTTTCAGCTTTTGTTGTTTCCAAAGCCATAGCATCATGGATCAGGGATTACAGACACTCACTGAAGGACTTTTCCCCTGGATTGCATGGGTTGAAAGAATCTTGGATTTCACTTGGACAAAGATAGAGCTCTCAGGTTATTAATACTCTCCTAACTTGCTCTGTGGCCTTCAGATTACACTTGTGAAGCTTGCCTCATCGCAGTCATCTCCCTCAGCGCTACCTGTCCTAGATGTCAGCTGCCCTTTCCTGTTTGTTCACCTGGTTCACTCAGAGTTGCCCACATAATCTGAAAATTAATCATCTTTTGTCACCGCCTGAAATAGTATTTTGTTCATGTGTCTCTAACTTTTCTAAAATCTGCAGTGGAAAGCAAGGGATATTCTAGAATTTAGCCCAGGAATGCCCAGAAATCACTGTATAAATTTGACATTGTGTGTTTGTTGGTGGGGTTTTTTTGCTTTTACGCTATATAACACGCTACTTTTGTCACTTCCAAAGATCTACAAGAGCACGTTTGTGCTATAGTCTTTGTAAGACAAAACATTCAACATGTCTATATAGCATAGTTTAGCACACATCTGATGCCTAACCTACTGGGTAATGCTTCTGCATATAGGAAAAAAACATTACAATGGCTGAAATGGAAAAAAAAAAAACCAAAACCCAAGTGTCTTCATTTATTTAGATAAAATTGCCCATGGCTTTATTCCCAAGAGGAACAACATTAGCAAAAGAAAAACCTGAGATAAAGCATTAGCATTCTGCATCAGAAAAGCCTGATTAATTCAGCCCTAGAAAAGGGTTCGAAGGTTTTATGAGAGAGGGGAAGTTAAACAGAGTTCTGGACATGGATGATAGAGAAGGCAGCTGTATGCCAGAATTCTGGGCTTCTCTGTAAAACCTTTGCCAAGCAAGTAAGAAAAAGTTTCTTACGGTCTAGACATCTTCAGTATAAAACTTTGGTTTCCTTTTACTTGCTGACAGCTGCTGGATTGTGCTTTATTTGCCTTGGGGTATACTGGACATAGGAAAAGAAAAGATGTTCCTAAGCTTTGTGATACAGGCTCTCAGATGTAACTTGCTTTTACTTAACACCATCAGAGGCAAAACAAGATGAAGATGCAGTTTGCCTTAATCACACTATCATTTAAACAGGTTTGTTGGGTGTTTTACATAACCAGACAGCAGTTGGATCAACCCTTACCTTTCTGTTCGTGCCACAGCACACGCAAGTGCTTGAGGTTACGTGTAACCCCATGACCTCAGCTGCTGCAAAGACTCCGCTTCTGAATTTCATATGAGGTATAATCAAAATACTTCCTCAGAATGGACAATGCATTTCAGAAAAATTCACATTACTGTACCTCTCATCTTCCAGAGAGATCGTTATCCTTTTACCCATCAGGCTCTACCTATGTATATGTTACAGAATCACAGACGGCTGAGGTTGGCAGGGACCTCTGGAGGTTGCCTGGTCCAACCCCCTGCTCAACCAGGGCCACCCTAGACCAGGCTGCCCAGGACCATGTCCACACAGCTTTAGAGTATCTCTAAGGATGGAGACTCCACAGCTTCCCTGGGTAATCTGTGGCAATACTTGGTCACCCCCACAGTGAGGGTGTCTTCTGGTGTTCAGAGAGACCCTCCTGTGTTTCAGTGTGTGCCTGTTGCCTCTGGTCTTGTCACTGGGCACCACTGGAAAGAGCCTGGCTCCACCTCCTTTGCACCCTCCCTTTATTTATTTATATGTATATATGTATATATATATTTATCTCAGATCCCCCCAAGCCTTCTCCTCTCCAGGCTAAACAGTCCCAGCTCTCTCATCCTCCCCTCACAGGAGAGATGCTCAGATGCTCCAGTCCCTTCGTCATCTCTGTGGCCCTTTGTTGGACTCTCTCCAGCTTATCAAGTTTGTCAAGCGTGACTTCTGCTTTGTGAATCCATGCTGACTGCTCCTGATGACACAAACAGGTAGGGTTTGGTTAAGGTTGTTTTGTGGTGTCTGTGTTACAGCTGAACAAAGGACTTGGTTTACATACAAAAAAGGCCGTGTCCGCTATGGATTTTTTACACCTTCATTGCAGCTACAGTGGCCCTTGAAAACACAGGCCCAGTAAAACGATATTCCTTCACCCTCAAGTCACAGCCTGAACCCAGCTGGTTATTTCTAATAGCAGTATCTGCTTGCCTGCAACTTCGATCATTTTTCTTCTTGGTTCTCTAGTACATTCTAACACATACGTACTTATAAATCAGCTCAGTTAATGCATCAGTTTTCCTCAGAGTAGCTGTTCTCCTTATTGCTCTTCTCACCAAATTTTAAATTCAGCTGAGCTGTAACAGAGGAGCAGTCAGAAATAGTAAGAAGGGGCAGGAAAATTAATATCCTTTGGTATCCAATCAACTAATTTTATGAACCTGTAACTTTGTCACACCATTGTTTGGGAAGGGACTGCACTTAAGAAACAAACAAAGAGCTGTTGAGGGTATATGACAAGAGAGACTGGTTAAGTGAAGATACGTGTCCTATACTGTCCATTAATTTTACCCTTTACATGTGAAGATTTGAAAATCTACAAGTGCAGTTTAAAGAAGCCTAAGGAAGGGGTGGTAGGTGCAGGCATACGCAGCTGTTCGGTAACAGGGACTGTAACTGACTGTGGGCTGATTGGGAAGAGCCTGACTGAAATGTGATGTTCAACTTTTTTAAAAAGACCTTATAACTACATCCTGATTTTCAAAAATATCTCGGTATTTTCACTGTGTCAGTAAAACAACAACTAATTTGATTGAAGGACATGGTGCTGTGAGGACACCTGGTAAAACTAGGATTACTGAATTATTCAGCACTGCTATAAGAGAGGTTATGTTAAAATTGAAACCAAGAAAGTCCTTAGTCAAAACCAAATGAGACCCACAACCAGTTGTGAAGCCCCCAGATTCTCCTGTTGTGAGACTCCTGTAGAATTTCCAAGCTGATATGAAAGAAAGGATGGGGTGTGGGGCTATTTTAAGCCCAGGCAGATAAGAGCTCAGGTTATTTGTTCCTGGAAGCGTGGCCACTGCAACCCCTTGCCATAGCTAATAGATATTGATTCCTGTGCCTGCTTAAGCAAAGGAGATGACCTGCAGGTCCTTCTCTCCATGACATTGGGGGTGGTCTGCAGCTGGAGCCCCAGCCAGAGGAAAAGATGGTGATTTGCAGGTGCAGCCCCGCAGAGCACTGCCTACAGAGAGGGCCCTTCTCCTGCCACCTCCTGTGCTCGTCCAGGGCCAGTCCCAGCCTTGCTCTAGCAGCTGCGGTATATTCACTGTAAGAAGGTGTAGGCTCTGGATTGTGTTTTTAAAGTTTTTTTTTTTTAGGGTATGGTCAATAAACGTTAGTGTGGTCAGACCCTGGAGGAATGTAAGTGTAGGTAGCTATAATGGTAGTGGATTCTAAGGGAAAGTGTATGTGTGTGGGGGGTGGCGGGAAAGACTACTTGTGTAATTCTCTGTACAGATCTGTGCAGACTTGCACAGAAACCGGATATCTCAAATGGTAGTGATGAGGGTGTTAACCTGTAAAAACTCCAGAGGCATGAATATTTACTGAAATAAGAAAATGAGTAAGACTTTTATCCACTCCTCCCCCTGCCCCTGCAAGGAAATAAAGCTTTGCTTGACTTGCATCCTCTGGCTTCCATTCACAATTTTAGTCATTAATTATGTTACTTTTGAACTGAAAAATCCTAAGTACTTTTCAAATAGTCAAAATGTTTTGCATGCTATGAAGACAACAGCAAAGCATATTACCTTTTTGACTGCAAGAAGATATAATTTGAAAATGTGTATATCAATACCTTCTAGGTTTGCTCCATTGCTGTGGTTGTTATTACACTTAAAAAAAGAAATCTAGGAGGTAAGGCATTTCACATGTTAAACACAAGTGAAACAAAAAAATTTATAAAGACTGAAGAGCTGTTACAACAGTAATATGTAGCTATTTGAACAAAACATGAAACACGAAACAATTTTTGTAGGTCTTCTCTGAAGTGTAAACTCCCTTTTGTGGTTTTTATGGATTCTACAAAGTGTTGGCAGATGAACAGTGTAATAAAAAACATTACTGTCCCCAGCTGTCTGTTCTGCCCCTCTTCCAAATGTCTAACACGCTACCCCTGAGCAGTTAGAAAAGAGACATCAGCTGCTGCTGTGAAAAAAAAAAAAATTTAGCATAAACCTGGGTTTGTTTAATCTGTTTGATTAAACACCTGTTTAATCAGAGATGCTGGGCTGCACATTAACATTGCTTAGGTGTGGGGAGGGTGCCCTTTGCAAAGAGCAAGGGAGGATGGAAATCCTTACCACCTGCAGCAAGGCTTGTCATGCTGTCACCAGCTCCCAATTACAAACCAAGTTAGTCCCAACTGTCTCATTTAGTTCAATTGTTTGGGTGGTAATTACAGAATTTTTCAGATATGCCACTGGTTGTTCTGAAAACTATGGAAAATGAGGCTTTTATAAAATAAATCACGCTTTTATATGATGAAACTACTTTTATTAAGTACATAATGTGCACATAAGAAGGCTACTTTTCACCTCCACTTCCAAAGGTGAATAAACGTACTTTTAATGAATTGTAAGAAAAAATGAATAGCATTAAAAATCACATTTAGTTGATTCTCAAGATAAAAACCAGCATAAAGATGTCTAAGTGTCATCAGATGTTTTCAATTTACTCTTGGCACAATTATTTTCATGCTTGAATTGGGAACTGAACAGATGCCAAACCAAGGAAGTAAGCGCATGGAAAACAAACTGTTGAAACTATAAAGAGATTAAATAGTATTTCTGAAAATTGTATTTATATTTGGAGACCTGAGTAAGGTTTTGGAGCATCACTTTGGTAGGCAGCTAAGAGCATAAAGCCAAAACAATGTAACCCAATCTGTGTATAGCACTTATATGCAGCTTTTTATTTTATAGGGGATGTCTGAAATTTTACAAAGTTTAGATGAGCATATACACTAACCAGTTTAGCTTCCTTAGCTACTGAAAGAAAATAGGTATTTAAACAAACATTTTGATTAATAACCAGTTATATCAGCATTTAATAATTATTCTAATTAAAATGATAACACATTTGTAATAAGCAGGCCAAAACTCTAGTAAGCTTATCCTTAATGCATGTTGGATAGCAGACCGATATGTGCCTGGAATTTTTACTGTTAGGTTTTGTCTCTTTTGGGTTTTCATGGTCTAGAAAATCTTCATGGATTTCCCTAGAATTTTAGAGAAAAGCACACTGATATAATTTCCATAACCAGTTTAAAGTCTCCTACTAAAACAGATAAGCTTCTCTGGTCTCTGTGTTTATGGATTCTGTACCATGCTGCAGTACCCCACCAAGGACTGATCCCCTCAAAAGCTCTCAGAGTTCATAAATCTCTGTGCAGTCACTGCAGGGGACTGGAGTTGTGACATGGGACGCTACTGGCTGTGTTTCTCTATAATAGTTTGGTTTTGTGGGCAATCTTTGTGATGGTGTTTGTTGAGATTGCATCATTTTATTGTAAGCATATGTTTTCTGCTGTTTTCAATTAATATCAGAACAAATTTGTTATTCTGCCTGTGTTTTATACAAGGTATATTACTTGTATTTACCCCCTTTTTTCCAAAGACAGTTTTTATTCTGAAGCATTTTTGGAGTTTCTCATTTAGTCTGTATCTCACTCACAAGTGTCTGTGGTGTTTGCACTAGCATTCAGAGATGTAATTAAAGTAAAAAGAAGCAGAAAGGAAGATGCACTAAAATTTGGTTTAAATATTTTGGAATGTGTGCTCACCATAGGTACAGCATAGCACTTTTAACACGTTCACGTGATCTATGACAAAAAAGTGACAAGGACACCTACTCCTCCAGCGTGCCCGCCAGGCTGGCCGCCATGTGGCAGCAGGATTGTGGGATTTGAAACACAGAGCTGGCTTCTGAATTTCAAGTACCCTATAATTTTCCCTGGTAACAAGTGGGTATGAGATAGCAGCAGAAAACCTCCAAACATTAGTCACACTGCTTTCCAACAAGCAACAATTACACCTAATAGGTACTCTGTCACCTTGCTCCAGCTGAATTTTCTAAAGAATTCACTAATAAAAACTTGGCTTATTGCTTACAAGCACGATACACTACAAAAAGCAAAGGGAACAACAGCTTGACTGAACTAAGTAGCGTATTATCAGCTGTCTGTTAAAAGTTTGCTGCACATTTATTAGTTTACATGTCAGTTCTTAAATCTAGTTTTGGGCTATGACTTCCCCTCCCACCGATTTTATCTTCATGTCTCTTTTCACACTAATATGTTGCATTATGATTCACTGCATATTTTTAGACATCCAGCATGTCCATTAAGAAGTTCAGAAATACAAAGTTATGTCATAATTATTAACTACATTAGTGTAAGTGCACATTTGAAGATATTCAGCTATTTATATAGCTATCTAGCTTAATTAACCTAATAAGTCTTGCTAAGCTTGCCGCAGAAAGAAAAGGGATGTTGTACTCCTAGGCAACTTTGGCATTTCAGAGGTTGCGGTCAAGTTTCTTGGACTGAAAGCATGCTCTAGCATTTAGTCTAGTTAAAGATCAAAGCCCTTGGGAATCTCTGCTGTTCTGTTTTTCAAAGCCCCCAACAGTGAGAGTATGAAAATATAGTTGTGGCCTATCTGAAGTATAAGTTCACTAGATTAATTTAATATACTATTGATTTGGTATCAATACCAGCATTGAAGTAAGATGAACTGGTCTGTAATGCCTACGATGTTGAGACAGTGCCATGAGGTGCCTGAAATTTCTCATTCTAGAGGTATTAAAATACATAGTTTTTTCTCACCTACTGATACAAGTAATAAATTTCTGAGGAAGCTGAAGATAACGTCTGTACTCATAGGCCTATTCTAGTTACACCAGCTGACATACACATACGGGTAGAATTGCACCTGGATTTCAGTCTGGGATCGGATGTTAGCTGACTAGTGCTCAAATATGTGCTGTGAAATGTTCTTCCTGTGGTTTGACGCAGATGCCATTTTCCTCATCATGCCCAGAATACAGTTTGAGGACACACTCTCACAGTAGTGAAACCTGAATCATCTGAGGGAGAACCCTTCAAGCAGAGTTGGCTGGTGTCACAGATGGAGTCATGCACTTCACTCACAAGAGAGAAGAAACAACATACTTCATTGGCATAAAACTGTGAGTTAACAAAGTTCAATGGCAAACGTGACAGTGGTTTAACAAGACTTGATGGCAAGGTACACTTGATTATATACTGCATAGATAGGGTCAGACAAACTGTCAGGGAGACCCTTCTGTTAAGGTTCTGAAAGGACCCCCTTACTTTCTTGGCTACTTCTCAGAGAGGAGCCTAAGTGCGGCTGGATCCAATCCTAGTCCCAGACTTGATTATATGTGCACAATCAATCACTTAGGTGATTTCAAAGCTTAGAATGCTATTAATCACTTATTGAGGATCTGTTGCGGCACGGAATCTCTTAACCTTGAGGAGTAACCTTGAGAGGCACCCCTACTCAAGGGGAGATCCAGGCACACAGCCTGTTGCCATACAGGAGAGCTCAGTATGCCCTCGGCCATCCACTATTTATACTTCTTGTTGTATCTGCACACCAGCAAGACCTCTGGGTTACTGTTCCAGACAGCCCTTGGCTACCACATTGCCATCTGTCCCCCAAAGTCCAGAGCAAGTTGGACGCAGCCATCACAATCCCCTGCTGGGGGTTATGGCTTAAGTGGTGGTGGAGAGCCCACCACCACAGCTGGATAAAGAAAATTTATTCTTCAATGCTGTTGAGATGAACACTGAATCAAATACAGCCTGGTTTACAATTTGCAAAAGATGAAACAAAGGAGGAGATAGCCAGAGTGCTAGGAGCAAGCTTATTAAATAGAGGTCAATCAGTTGCAGCTCAAATGAAAATAGCTTGTGAAGCAAAAAAATCTCATTTCAAAACGTTGACGATGTATCATACGGAAAAAATCACAGAGCAATGTGATTTGGCAGAAGTCTGCCAGATAAAAGTTTAATGTGATAGCTACTCTGTTCTTCCCACTGCAACAAGGGAGACTTGCAGGTATGACTGACTGGAGCAGGGGAGCTGCAATGCCAGCACTCCAGGAAACAAGGGTGCTCACCTTCTGTATTTCTGTGACTCCTTCCCACTCTCACTAGGTCTCGGAAGAATTTCCATCTGCACCTGAACAGCGCTATGGCAGCTGTAAATGCCAAAGGCATGGCTGGGGGGGGGAAGGCGGGCATTTGTAACAATAAACTCCACGTTATAGGCCACTTTGCCTTTTGCTTTGCAGGAAGCAGTGTGCAATCCCTTTATCTGAAGCACAGTGGCCGGGTGCCAGCGATGCTGCTGATGCAACTGACATCCCACTATTCTGGTGGGGCACTATCTCCCACGGCAGCAAACCTTTGCAGCGTTTGCCATCCATCAGGCCCACAAGAGCTTCCAGGCCTCGAGCTGGCTGACTCAGGTGATTTGGGAGAGGGTGGAAAACTCGGGTTCAACCAGAAATGCCGCCACGACCCCAGCCTTGCACACAAGGCGTGGAACTGAAGCAGTGCTCTCAGCTCCGGGACAGGCGGCTTATCCCCTGTGCTGCGGCAGCCTCTGCTTAGGAGACCGGCTACATCGCCTCACGGGCTACTGCCAGTGCGACCTCCTGGGAAAGGCCTCTTCCAAACCCTCCGTCTTTCCAAACAAAAGCCCTTCTCAGCCAACAGCCCGCGGGGGCTGCAGGGATCCCCTCGGCCGTCCCCGCAGCGAGCAGTGCCAGGCGCCAGCGGGGAAGCCCCAAACCTGAAGAATTAACGAAAACCAGCTCCCGGCGCGCCAACGCGTCCAGGGCCCGCCGTAAGGCGCCGCAGCCCGACCACCCGCACCCTGAAGAAGCGGCTCCCGGGGACGCGGCCCCTCAGGCCCGGGCCTCCCCCGCCGGCTGCGGCCCGGCCCCGCCCGCCATCGCTCGGGGTGGCTGCCTGCCCTGCCCCCACCTGGCGGAGCAGGCCCAGCGCCAGGGGCAGGACACCGGGGCCGGGGCCTCATCGGCTGAGCAGCCCGACCCCTTCCCCTTCTCCGTCCCCGTCCCCTAGCAGCTGCGCCCGTCCTGACAGCAGCCCGCACCCCCGCTCTCCGACTACGCACTCTGCCGAGCCCATCGCCCCCAATCCCCTGAGAACCCGCCCCCTCTTCGCCATGCGATTGGCCACTTACACTGTCTCTCCAACGCCTCCCCTGCCCATTGGGCGAGGCGGGGGCGCCCCCCGCCCCTCCCGGTTCTGTCGGTTGAGACGAGCCGAGAGTAAATAGAAGCAGGAGCTCAAAATGGCGGAGCCGTCGAGCCCGGTTTGTGGTGCGGCGTCGCCCGAGCAGGAGGCGTTCGGCGCCAGGCCAGCCCCAGACGCGAAGGTGTCCCGTGGGTCCCAGCCAGCCGCTAAGAAGCTGAAGGGAGCCGATGAGAGGAGCTTGAAGGGTACTAAGCGCGTCAACGGTGAAGGGGGCGGCGGCAACGGCGGGAGCGGCAAGCAGTCGCTGTCGCTGCCAGCGGTCGTGCCGAGCTACAGCAACCCCGCGGCGTGGGGTTTCCCCGCGCTCCCTTCTGGCCCCTCCGGCAGCGCGGGGGGCTTCGCTTTCCCTTCTCCGCTGCCCCGGAAGCTGCTGTCGCCCGCCGTTTTGCTGCCGTCGTCCGCCTCCCCCTCCTCTTCCTACCAGCAGCACCAGCACCGCCACCACCGGCACCGCCTGGCCCTGGCCGGCGAGGCGGGAGGCTGCAGCGGCGGGGCGGCCGGCGCTAGCGGCGGGAGCGCCAAGCCGAAGAGGCCCAAGGAAAAGCGGGACAAGGAGAGGAGGAAGCATGGAACCCTGCCCGTGGTCGCGGCGGTGGGCGATGGCGGCGGGGCCTTGAGTGCGGCAGGCCGGGAGGAGAACGGAGAGGTGAAGCTGCTGCTGCCGAAAGGTGAGGGTCGGGCGCTGTGCGCGGCCCGCGGGCGATCGCTCGGCGCCCGCAGCCTGAGGGGCGGGAAGCCAGGGCTGGGAGAAGGGGCGAAGGCTGGAGGGGGTTTGGCAGGGGCAGCGAGCCGGGGTCGGGCCGGCTGGGCTCGGGTGCTGTGCCTGAGGGTGTCGGCAGCCGCCGCAGCTGCCGTGGGGGAGCAGGAAATGGTTGTGATGCGGGGCTCGGGCCGTTAGAATGGCTGCCTGCCCCCGCCCCGCCTCGGCGCGCTGGCCCCGGGGCCGCGCCGCCTCACGGGGCCTTACCTGGCTGCCCCTCCGCCCTGCCCGCTGCAGGGCCGGGGACAGCGCGGGGTAGCCCCTGGGAGGGGACCGCTGGCGTTGTGTAAGTTTGAAGAAGGCAGTGGCGGCTTAGTCTGCCGTCAGTCCTGTCAAAAAAGGGGGTGTGGAATTAGCGATGGCGTCAGCTAGAAGCTGCCAGAGGCCTTAGATTTTCTTACCTATTAGGGAAATCAGGGTGCCTGGTAGTTTACTAGAGATCTGCCGAGAAAATCGAATTTCTGTTGTTGTTAGGGGTGGGGGAACAGAGAGGACCACATTACAAAACCCCTTCCAATTTTAAAATTAAATCCTGAGTAATCTTTTTTTTATTAGGCTGTTAGTTTTTACAGGCTAAGTCATCAAGTATTAGGGAGCGTGCTGTTAAAATTTAGATACTTAGACTTATAAAATCTCATTGAGTAGCTGCTTCAGGTTTGCTGTCTTTCCTGAAGATCACTGGGCTGAAATGTTCCAAGAAATGCTGGAGGCCTTCAGGAGAAGGGGAGGAGCACTGGCTTAGTTCTTTGATGGGGCTGGACAAAAATGGCCATACCAGGCAAGACAAGATATTAAAGTAGATTCTTGCTGACTGTGATCAACAGTAGATGCCTAGTAAGTGAAAGATAATATATCAATACAATACAAGAATATATGCTTTTGTTTCTAGTGTATGCTTTCCCAGTCTCCAGTGACCCAAAACCAAATGTTGCTTTTGTGTTTACACTGAAATGTGAAGAACTGGAAACATTCACCCCATCACCTAGTTCAAGCAAGTTTCCTTTCTTTCAAAGGAAAGATAAATTACAGCTGTTAATAGGCTTAGGTTACTTTGATTGCGGTCTACACCTGTACTTGCAGGATGAGCCAAGCTTGTAAAGAACACACATTAATATTAATTAGTCTCTTTGTCTATTGATTATGTTGTCTTTCTGCCTTACTGCATTTTCCACTGATTTCCACTAATATCTTAGTCTCAGATTCATTTACCTGTGAGTATTTTTTGTTAATTACTTGTTCTTTTTGGTCAGCATGTTGCACGCACCATTTTGTTCTTGGGATCTCAAGTGCTGGTGTACAAGTGGGCTTTAAGTTTGTCATTTCAGTGCTTTCAAGTATTTAATTTTTTTTTTGTTCCAGTCCAAAAAATAAGAAAAGTCTTCAGAAATGTTACTCAGTGCATGTTTAATGTTGGTGAAGCTGCCTTATCTTCAAGTATATCTGCTAAGAAACTCACCCTTTTCTTTCTAGCAAAGCCATGCAAGTCATGACTATATTCATTCAGATTGTCATACTGTCCTACTACTGTTATGCAATCATGTTAATGAATCTGAAAGCAATATTACAATAACAGGGTGAAATGTTTTTTGCCCAATGGTAATAAAAATGGTGCCAGCTGGATGCAATTGTTAATTGAACTCTCCTGGAAGCAGAGATTCATCTTTAAAGAGGAAATTCTGCACCTTGTATCTGGAAAAGATATTTTCTTGGAACTTCTATACTGACTGGCACAAGTACTTGACTTTTTAGTTGCTGTTTGCTCAGAACAGATCTTCTTAGCTTTCATTTATTTCTTGAAATTCTGAGTACAGGCAACAACATTTTCCAGGGCAAATGATACCTGTTTGGCAGCTGGGTCTCCACATCTCTGTTTCGAGGAAGTGGTTTCTACAGCTAAAACTTTGTAGTGTAGTTTCCTGTGATGATGAGAAATTTATATTCATTAAACTGTATTTTTGCAGAGAAGGCTGTAAGAAAGTGAAGGATGCATAGAGTCCTGCTGAGAGCAGACAGCCTTTTTAAAGTGGTTCTGTATTTGCCTGTAGATCAAAGGACAGGTTTGTGCTGTTAATCTTGTGAATAATTTACTTTTCAGAGAGGAAACAGTAATGATGCAGGGAGAAGAGAATGACTTGGGGGGGAGGCATGCAGAGTCCTAAGTACGGAGGAAAACAGAATGATATGTTAAGGGGAGGGGTGGAATTGGTAGAACTTGTGCTTTGGGGTTGCTGGGACTATGGTGTAGACTAGAAGATACTGTAGGAACTCTCATTCCAGCAATGAATGTGGAATGAGTGAATTTCATATATCGATATGAAAGAGGGAGGAAATAGCATGCAAAAGCTGTGTAAGAGGGAGGAGATCCTGATCTTGTTTTGTGGTAGAAGACATATGTAGGTGCTGTAGAAAAGGCAAGGAAGGTTAGAGGAGGGGTAGGATAGAAAGCAAGTGAAAAATGGAGGCAGCCTACAGATAAGACATCAGAGTGAATTTTGTATAATAAAAAAACCCTGAGATGTTTGTACACACAGAATATATAGGGGGAAAGTAGGAATAAAATAGGCCTCTTCAGGTATACTGAATTGAGTTCACAGAAGTAGTCGTATGTGCAGCTGTTAGTACTTCCTGAAAATCAACCCAATGCAGGTAAGTGCAGTCTCCTTTTCCTGAAGTCTGCAGTTAGATAACCTTTTTGCTTTTGGTGCTGTGGAAAGTGAGCAGCTGCATGGAATTGATAGTATTGACTGTTTTTTTTCTCACAGCATACAAAACTGATATGCAATCCAGAAAGAAAATTGTGCAGATGAATAGAGGTGCAGAAGCCTCTAAAAGAGGTAAAAGTCTCTAGTGGAATGGGTGTGATTTCCTTGACCACTTTGAGGATGGAGAAACTCCATCCAGTGGAGATGCATTGCATGTGAGTGCACGGGATGGAGTGGAATTCCCAGTGTACTTTGTACTGATAAGGGTGCCAGTGTCCGTGAACTGGGAGGAGTCACCTTTCTAATCAGTGAGCTGTGTGCATGCTCTACGACATATAGCAGTTATGACACTAGGATAAAAAGCATTATGGTGATGTGGGAGAGGGAGGGACTGCACAGACATAGTACTAGAGAAAATGATGATTGAAGCTAGGGGGATTAGGGGGAAGAAAGGCAAAATTTGTGTCATGGGATTGCTGTGACTGTGATGTAGGCAAGATGATACAAGGAAACGGGGCATGCAGTGATGCAGAGTAATGTGAGAACTGGACTTGGAAAACTGTCATCATAGGAGTTGGTATGGTACCAATAGCATTTACCTAGTTCTAGTTTAATTGCTGTGATGGTGCTAAGGGGTATTGACACTGAGGTGGAAACTGTGAGATTTTTTTCAACCAGTCAGAAAAGCTGATTATAGGAGCTGCTGTTTGTCCTTTGTTTGCAATAGTGATTACTAGGTAGGAGAGCCTAGTTTTGAAGCACCTTTCTTTCCCAAGTCATAGGAAGATGTTAAGTTTGCTTATAGCCAAGATGGATGATGTGTTTGTAGCTCATCAAAATCTTTGTATTTTCTTCCTTGAATAAGTTTTCATTTATAGATTTCTCTGGTCTTCTGATTAATTGGAAAGACCATTAACTTGTGGAGTCATAACCAGGCCTTACAGTCTGTGTTTCAATTAAATCAATGGAGTTAAGTAAACCCTTTTGAGATGATGATCTAGCATGCAGAGAACCTAGAAGAACATTTTGCCACATGCGTGATTTATCCTGCAGATACGAGGCTTATGCTGTTGAAAATAAGCTTAAATTTCACTTGTCAACATCATTCTGGTAGTGGGATTAGAAGATGTGTAATTATTTTTGTTTAAAAACATGGTGTGGGTCTGATGGAAATGATTGCTGTTCCCGTTTCTGGCTATACTGATCCAGTTAGTCATTTAACTGGTACTCTGCTTTAGCAGTTTGTAGTTGAAACATCTCCCCACTTCATCAGATTCATCAGCGTTTTTTGGTTTGGTCCATAGAGTTACTGTAAGGTGTTATCCAGATGGGTGAACAATCTTTTCTGTTTTTCTTAGCATTTCTGTGTGCATTTCCCTTTCCCACCATTTTTTTTCCTTCAACGATCCGTTTGCTGATAAGATTACCGGAGTGTGCAAGCAATTACAAAACTGGTATTTTTAACTTGGAGATGGGGGTTTCCCTCATGAGCAAGAAAGCTAAACACGGTACTGTAGCTCTTTGTTTTTACTTCTAGTTTTTGTTGCTGTGTTTTTTCCCTCCTTTCTTCTCGGGCTGTCTTGGACAGATCAGATCAAATTTCAGGTGGGCATTTGCCAGTGGTTCTTCTGGTAACTTCGTTGCTTTGGGTTGCATGACACTTCTGCAGTGCCATGAAGTTTGAAGCTTCCAAGAAATTGTGCTTTTCAGGTTTCTTAAGTTTAATTTTTATCTGGGATGCTCATTTACTAGTCTGACTTACTAAAGTAAGTTGGAGAAAGTTTTGGATCATCTTCTTTCCCACTTCTTCATGGCTGGGACCATGTCTCTTGCTAGAGTTAGGTTGTTTTTTTTTGTTTTCTTTTTTTTTTCCTTCTGCTAAACATTCCCTTCTTCTGTTTATTTCTGTTTCCTTTGCTTTTTTTTTTTTTTTTTTTTTTTTATTTTTTTGTTTAATAA
>JAVJGJ010000057.1:75657038-75684004 GCA_035590215.1 Microhierax caerulescens | reverse complement strand
TTCCTGCAGTAGCATCTGTCCTCCAGCTGGACTTTGTGCTGCTGATCACAACCCTTTGAGCAGAGCAGTTAAGCCAACCTTACTTTTCAGTTAAGCACATCATGCTGCATGGCTTTTTCTGTGAGGATGTCACTTACCTAAGTAGACCAACTATTTATTTTTTTAATGTTATTTTCAGACTCAATGCTTTTGAAGTTAGGAACAAATTCCTTATATGTTTTTCTGTTATCTTGTCTGCTGTAGGATTTAACTTACAAACAAAAACCTGAAACCCCCAAACCAAACCATTGTATTCAAAATGCTTATAGGTCAGAAGCATGGAACCCTGTAATTACAGCATCATGTATTATACTCTAAGCACAGCTCTGAGTAACTGTATTAGCAACTACGACAGCTTAAAACCTGTGGGGAACAATTGGCTTAGACCTTCAGGAATGTGTAAGCTGGTGACTTCCTGTGAAAAGAACAGATGTGGCTTTTCTTTGCTGAGCATGAGAGGAAGTTGGTGGTTGTGATACTGGGCAACACTTAACTGCCTCAACTGTGAGGTTCTTCAGGTTTTGTTTGCCTGCCAGCCTTTTCTTTTTTTTTTTACACTGTGTCCTGTTTCTATTGCAGCTGCCACCTTATCAGTTCAATGGCAAAGACAGCAAGTCTTGTTACACAGATCTAATATATGATATCTAATGGGGATATTTGGTTTCAAATGGTGCTTTGTTTTCAATTTAATATAATAAAAGCCTATGTAGAAGGGCTGTGTTAGAACCCTTCTGCTGTTCTGAGCTAGTTGAGTAGCAGAATAGGTTGTCTCACAGAACAGTGTTACAGGTGCTTTAAATGCCTTATTTCATAGATGTGATGTTATCAGCCAAGTATCATGTTTTAGGTGTTCTTTTTGATGTTGGTGGGAAGTGTTTTGTAAAGGCTATATTAGATTTGCCTGTATCCTGCAAAATTCACTGCTATTTCAGGGAAAGAAGGGAGTGTGTCAGGAGAGCAGTCGTTTGGAGCAGATGGATCCCCTCCACTGGGTTTGTATCCATTCAGAACAGCAGCTCTGGATGTCTTCTGTGAGCCTCCGAAATCTGACTGTTGTGCTTCTATGTACTGTGAAGTTTGTGTAACACTTCCTGATTCCTTCTGCTGATCTAGTTTTACATCGTGGAAGCTGAGGGCAAGGGAACAAAGGCAAAAGTGCTTTAAGATGAGACTTCTTGCATGTATTAGTGGTCAGTGCCTCTGTGACCTTCTCAGACATTAACTCTTCATCTAATGTTATTATCTTCCTGTGGAATAACAGCTCAACTCAAAGCCCTTTTATTCTGAGCTCAGAATTCCCTGTGTGGGCTTAGGAACAAAGGTTTCAAACTAATCTACTTTCCTCTTCTTTGGGTTTTAGGTTTTGTGGTTGGTTTTTTATGTGTGTTAAGAGACTATAGTGCTGGTCTCTGCATACAGCTTGTTTCTTTCTCCTAGGTATTAGATCAGTATCTTGTAAAAAGTTACTCTGACCATCTGCTGAATGCTTTTCTTCCTGTGTTGTAAATCGTTAGTACTCCAGGTGTTGTCTTCCACCCCCCCACCCCCCACCCCCCCGTTAGTGACTTTCATTGAGGAGGTGGAGGTAGTAGCCTACTTGACTTCAGGCAGTTAAACTAGCTGTCCAAGATAAAAGGTAGCTGTTTATAGATGATTAGGTCAGTACTGAAGAACTGATGCCTTTTGAGGAAGAGTTGGTGGATAGAACTGATTTTGGTGCCTTGAAATGAGTGTGAAAGATTTGACTTACACTGGGAAGCTTAGGGATGTAAGCTGTTCATCAGCCCAAACTTTGATTGTGGTTCTGTTGAAAGCAGTGATAAAACCTGCTCATGCTGGAAAAGGGCAACCCGTAAAAAATGGGTATTTTTGCAGTTCCTAAGGCTGTTAAAGGAAATGTTTGTCTCTGATGGCTTTTTTATACATGTAGAATAAAAAGGGGTTTTGTTATCCTTTTGCACTTGGAGATGTGTTCTCTGTAGAATAAGGCTACATAATTGCTCCTTTTTGTCTTAGTCTGTTATGTGGAAGGAAGAGCTCAGTTTTTTGAAGAAAGCTGCTTGGAACATGTTTATTGTTAAATCACTTATAGCTCCTGATTTTGTAAACTTACTTTTCAAAAAATCTGCATAATGAAAACATTACCTCTTAAAAAATGGAAAATTTCATTAAAAAAATTCACAGCAGTGTGACACAGCTGAGGGTTACTAGAGGTCCTGCAGGAAAAAAAAAGGATTAATAGGCTTATCTGTATACAGTCCCATTTGTGTTTCCCCTTTAAAAAGAAAAAAATAGTATTTTTCTCATTATTATATCAGAGCACGCTGATTTCTAAAAATGCAGTAGGAGAAATACTTAGTGTGTGTTTCTGCAAGATTGAATGCCTTGGTTTATGGAATGCCAAAATGCAGGGAAGAAGGGAAAACCAACATCTTTATTGTGCTGGTGTGAATGTCTGTAAGTATGAATTGTTTTCTAAAGTTTTTTTTTTATCCTTCTGGGAGAAATGACATTTAATTGTACGTTCTTATCAACCTTTTAATTTTTTTTATAGGTGTGTGTTGCACAGAAGTAATTATGAAATGTATATTTAAGACGAGATCTACCTCTAAGTCATGCTGCATGCTTTTTTCTATCTGCTGTATTTTGTCTTTGTGTGCCTTTAGAGAAAACACTGAAGGATTTGTATGCAGTGTGTTTTAGTTGATGAGCCATTGATGGGATGGTAAAGACTGGTGTAAGGGTGCAGGGGACAACCCAGCACACTGATTTGCCTGTAATACTGACTTTATTTCACAGTCCTTAAGCAGCAAGTCACAGACTTTTACCAATAAAATATGTGAGTAAAACACAGGTGGGATATGTGCTATGAGATAGCTGAGAGCAGAGCTGTTCTAAGTTCCAGTGGGCCTCAAAACATTTTTTCAGAAAGAATGCATTAAATAATTTCTTTACCTTTTGTGTAGCTGGTGGATCACTTTTCCATGTTTTCTGGAGCTGTTTGCTCTCGATTCCTTCCCATCTCTTTACACAACTGATTCATTTCTGCCCCTGAAGTTGCTGCAGTCTCCGTTACTCCTTCAGTTCAGCTAGTCCTTTCAGTTGGCTCCATAAATCTTTGAAACCTGAAATGAACCAGCAGTGCTGGACTTGAGCAGTCTCCGCTGTTGTCTGGGCAGGGTGAGACACTGTTGGTACCAGCTGTGTGGGGATGGAGCAGGTGGCAGCTGGATGGAGAGCTGTGCTCTTAGAAGCTTGGAAGTGTGCGTTGCTGGAGGTGGGGGTCTGGAGCTTGTAGCAAGGACTTCTGGTACTGCAATGAAAAACATAAGTCTTTTCCTACCACAGCCTGCCAAATCTATGCAGGTTAAAAGGTTTCCATATGCGTGGCTGTTTTGTGTGTGGCTTTTTTAAGACATCTGAAATACTCATCTGAAGGCTGTGGGTATGAATTATGATAGGCTCTGTGTAGCATATGCACTTGTATTATTTGGAACTTCTCTTTATGGTGAAGACTGTGGGAATAATTGTGGTTTAATTACCTTATTTCAAAGACAAGAATTGAAGACTCCAGAGAGAATTACAATGCCGTCACATTTATAGGAGCTCTTCCTTTGAGAACAGTGTTTCTATCTCCAACTTCTTGCTTAGTATAGGTAGCTAGGCTGGGTGCACAGTAAATATATTTTTTTTTTTTTTTCCTGTGCTTGTGTTGTATACATTAAGTGGGTTTCAGTTCTAACTTTGATGCCACAGATTAATTAAAATACTGTCACAGTCATTTAAAAAGGACATCTGCTTCTATGTGGGTTACTTAGTTGTTTTCAAGTTCTTCCATAGCAGGATGAAAAATGCTGGTCAAGGAATGCGTTTGCTGCCTTGGCTGCTTGAAGTTGAAGGCTTCATTTGAATTGAGATGAGTAAGTTAGCATTTTTCACCCCATAGTATATTTTAAAATGCACACACATGGAATGGCACAAAAAATTTTGCCCTGAGTGATTCACCTTATAGATCCTCATTCTCATGTGCAGACTTATTTTGAACAGAAATGTTTTGTTATACCTTCCCCCTCCACCAAGTTTCTATCCTTGTTTTCAGTCTGGGTGGGATTTCTGTTACGGTTTTTATTTTGAATCTTGACTTATTTGAAGAGTAGAAATTTAGAAGTGTGGAAGGAATAATAGGTTGCTGCTTTTTTGTGTACTTTGTAAAGGCATTTTAAAGAGTTAATCTATAATTTTACGTACACGTATTTAATGTGGTAACCCTGGTGACTGGACTCCAGAGATTATTTGCAAAGTTTATACTTTCATAGTGTTTGTTGTAGAATTAACTGAAAATATTTTAAAACTTCAGATTTTTTATTTTTAAATTCATCACTTCATAAATCTCTGCTTATCTTCAATGGGATGTTGTAAGTGCAGTTGTTGGAAAGAGTATGGGGCAAAGCATATTAGGATTTTCCTGTGTGGCTCTGTGTAAGGGACAGTTATGCTGATGAGCTAAACATGGTAGGAGTCAATGTATATTCTTGTAGCGACTTTTAGCACATCCTGTGTTTGTATGGCTATAGGTGTCACTTTCTGAAAATCATGAATAGCTGCTCTCCAGGTCTTTGTGACTACTCAACTTCAAGGAGGGCAGAGACAACCTAAAATAGGATTATTTGATATACTTCAGGCTTGACTCTTCTGATGTTTGGTAGTCAAGCTTTCAAGCCTATAAATAGAACAAGATAGCTGTCAGTTCTCAGTGGTACTTCTGCTGTTTGGTTTGTTTCCTGGGCTATGTAGTGAGACACCTTGAAGTTATTTGTTTTCAGCACGTGGTCTATTAGCTTTTCAACCTGTCAGCAGTTGATCTTGCTTGTTCTCCTTATTTGCAGAGTGACTGCAGAATTCTGTGTGCATGTTTTAACTCTATTAGGAAGTAAGTTGTTCTAACCCTTTTGAGCTATTTTGTTTTTCATCTACTCATCAAATTATTATATAAAATCACTGAAAAATAAGAAGTTTTATAATACATGATATGTTAAAATCAAAATAGAAAATTCTGTCTTAACTATCTGGCTGCTACTAGCTTGAGGGCTTTTTATGATCTAAAGGGCTTTTTGCAGTTTTTATTGTGCTGAGTGGCTTTTTTTGTTGTGCTTTTTGCTACTGTAAGTGGCAGTGTCTCCAAGAACACTTGCGCTGTCTTTGACTGCGTATTTTATTTATGTACTGGTTGGTGGATGGTGTCTTGGCTGCTTGTATTCTAAGCTATTTTGTAGTTGTTTGTTGTTATGAACTTTAAACTCATTGGAAGATCCGGGGGGACACTTGTGGTTTGATCTGGGTTTTTTGTGTTGGCTATTTAAAGACTCAGTCTGAAGAGCTGCAGCAAAGCTGAGTTGTCATAAGTTTCTAATATGTCAGTAGCTTTAGTCTGAATTGCAGTGAGAACACTAGAAAATGCTTGAGTCATGTGTCTCACCGTGTAGGTCTATGGGAGGAAAGTGAAGATCATTAGTTGGAGGTTACTTCTTACCTGTCCCCTTACTGAAGAGTACTAGGTAGAACTTCTTGTAGTACTACAGTAGGAGATAGTTGGTACAGGACCAAGCCAAAGATTTAAATAATGTCTTGTAGCTGATGACAAGAATAGCCAGGCTGATCTCTCACTGCAGAACAAGTAGTGTAGCTGCAGCTAGTTGATACTTCTGTGACTTTGTGTGCCGTAGAACGAGGAGTAAGATGTGCTCAGTTGAAAAATCTAGGAAATATGGTCTTGGTTAGGGCTTCTCTGCATTGGTGTTCTTTCCTCTGTGCTCCTACACATGCACACCCCCCCCCCCCAGCTGCTGCCCAGCTCTGTTAAACTTGGGTGACTGAGCCCTCCTGAAGTGAGGAAGTAAAAACTGATTTTAGTTACTGGCTGCATTTAAAAATGTATATACCTTCTCCTTTCCTGCTACTAGCTGTTAGCTAGAAAACTGTGGGAACAGAGCAATTTATTGTTGTTACTAATGCTGGGGTGTGGTGGTTTGTGTTTTAGTGGTTTGTTTTTTTTTAAAAAAAAACTTCTAAAGTTCCTAATAATTTTGGTACTGTGATCTTGAAATTGAGAAACACTGCTGTAGTTGAAACAACTGATATAAAAGCTTTGTGGCCTCTGCTTAAATAAAATTTCAGATCAAATGATCTCATGGACAAAACACAACATAAAATCAACTTCAGGTAATTTCTGAGTTGTCATAAAAACGCTCACTTGGAAGGAATCTTTCCAGAGTTCAGGCTGTCTAGCACCAATTTAAATTACAGGTACGTACCATCTAGTAAGAATGGAACATTGGCTTATTTGCATAAAATTAGAACAGTTCTGAGTCTCAGTCCTTAATAGTGAATGAGTCTTGTGCTGTGAGTGACAGGGATATTGTGGTACCACAAGAAATTAATTTACTGTGTCAACCTTGAAAAATCTACCTATCATGTAGACGTGTGCAGCAGCAGAACTGTTTGTGGTACCTAAGGCCTGACTTGCCTAGAAGGTGGTTAAAAATTGTTTAGAGGTAGCTCTGTTATTCTGAGTGTGTGCATGCATGAACAGAATGAACACAGATTTCCATTCATACATTTTATTAAAAAATACAGTGCAAGATTCATCTTTGTGCAGATGTTACTAGCCAAATAAAAGAATAAGCAAAATTTTAATTTGCTGTTCTTTGGGCTTTTACACTCAGTGAAGTGTGAGCTCAGTCTGCTTTTTAACAACAGATCAAGGGGAAAGTTCCTGTAGGTGTCTATGAGTGCTGAGGGGTTTTCTCCCTACCCCTGTTACTCATCGTTCTTGGAGTCCCAAAGCAGTTCTCTGACTCATCCTAAATGAAAGACTTTTCTAATACAAGTGAAAATTCTTACTTCTGTTCTGTGTTTCTGAATCATGTAGTGGAATAAGGTTTTCATCTTGTTTATAGGTGTTTCCAGTAGCTGTGCTTGTCCAAATGCATCTGAGATACAGGATGTCAGGCATTGCAGTATGGCTGTTGTCTTGGCTGAAATTTAGATTCTAGCAATTGTATGTGTGCACCTTTGTGATTGCTGGTGATGATTCTGAAGTCTTGAAAGTTTTGGGTTGTGAGTACGTGCCTGAATAGTAATGACTTAAGAGGTGGAGCAAGTTAGCTTGCATGAAGTGCTGCGCTACTGCTGCCAAATCTTGCCTAAAACAAAGCTAGTTTGAGTATCTCAGTCTTTACAGTGTTTGGATTTTTATTTAGCCTTGTGGATTGCTTGCTTACGTTTTCAACAAATTCTGAATGTCTGCTGGGAGGTAACTTGATTACTGTCCTAGGGAGACATTGAAGGTGACATTGAAGGCAGCTTTTTGGTTTGTTTTTTTTTTTTTTTTTTTTTTTTTTTTTTTGTGTGTGTGTCCTCCCCCCCCCCGGTGTCTGTCAGCCAAGTGTCAAAGCAGCGCTACTGGTTTGGGAATTTGGGAAGAAGCAGCACATTTTGCTTTAAAGTATTTTGATACATGCAGCAGAGGAGCGACTGAATGAGTGCATTTTTGCTCCTCTCTACAGCTAATGCAAAAGAAGGAATAAGATGAAAGTACTTTATTGGGCGTTGCTGGTAGCAATCCCAGTATTTCAGCAAATTAACTCCTTTTGCTATTGAAAATTGCTAATTTGCAATTTCTGAGCAGCTTTAAACAACTGCTTAAGAGTGGATCTTTGAAATTCAGCAGAGCAGAACCCTTAGGCTAGAGATGTGCAGGCTTCTCATTCTGTGAAATTCTATTAAAGCTTTGCTGATAAATACTACTAGAAATCAGTTTTCCTTTTTTTGTTTGTATTTCTCAGGAAAACTTTACTGTATGCTAAAATAATTGAATACTATTCTGCATTTGGGCATATGTTGATATCAAAGCAGTATTGGGAACAAGCACTGTACACCACCACCCATGTGCTCATTGTAATAAGGAAAGAAGGAAGAAATTGTAGTCTGATCCGTATTAGAGTTAAATGTACTAGGATGCTACCTTTAAAAAGGTAAATTGTGTAACTAATGTTAAATGCAAAAGTTCAAACTTTTGGGTTAGGAGGAATTCCGTTAAGGTTTGATAGGAACTTGGTCCTATCTCATATATGTGTTGTTAGTGTTGTGTGTGTGTGAATGTATTTTTATTTTACCCATAAAAATTCATCCATGTTCAGTGCTTGGGGTGGGCAGATGAAGGTGTAGTGGGGAATGCTGCTAAGTAGACAATGGTTTGCTGCCCCTGATGAGGGCTGGGTTCTGCTGTTCCTCGTTGCCTGCTGTCGGTGCTCTCCATTCTCTAGTTCCTGTCTGACAATACAGGAATAGTGAACCAATTCTGGTCACTAATCTAGTGGCAAGGTGAATAGTTGTCTGCTGAGCCATCAAGTCAATTTACTGTGCTATCAGATGAGCATCAGTCAGTACCAGGAATGGTACACGACTGTGTGCCAGGAGCAGTGGCAGCGTGGGAAGTTGGACTTTTCGTATCTGTGGTGGTGAACTCTTTAGATTGCTCGGCTGTATCATATATCCACATTTGAAGGCTGAACAAATAATTATGAGTTTTTAACATTTTTCCAGTCTTCCAGTATTCAATTTAATATTGCAATCTAATTTTCTCCGCAATGTACAGTGCCTACAGTATCTAAAAAATAGTTTTTCCTACGTACATAATTTGCTGCCAGTGTGAAAATGGAGTTCTTGACAGAACTTGTCCTGTGTAGGCAGTAGTATAAGCTTGTGTAAATTTGAAAAAGGCTCAAAACTACTAATTGGGTTTTGAAGTCATCTTTCAATTTTTGCTTCAGGTGTTTTTAGGGAACTGTTTCACTCTTGTTGGTATATAATTTTTAAGTCTTTAATTTTAGTAATGTTTTAAAAGAATCCCATTTGAAATACTTCTTTTCCTGGCTTCCATGGTTTAAGGCTTTTTTTCTCTCCAGTGGCGTCAGTAACAGACCCTTTGAAGAAGAGATTACTTTGTCTCCTAAGGATACACACTCCCCACTGATTTTTCTCTCTTCCCAGTTGCAAGTAGTAGTTCGGAGGGTTCTGCTACTTCCCATCATAGATCTTCTGGTGTGTGGTGAGGATTTTTTTTTTGTTACACAGCCTTTTGTTCCTTCAGTGATTGTTGCTCTCTGGTTTCCAGGTGCCTCAGAATTAAAAATGGCCTCAGTTCTATCCTTGCTGACATACAGAGATCCAAAACTTCTGTAGAAGAGAACAGAACTGTGCTAAGATCTGAGAGGCTGCTAGCAGATATTTATTATGTTCCAATTTGTTGCAAGTTCTTACTATTTGGGAAAGTGTGTACTGATGAACTTCAATACTTGATATATCATGTAAATAGCGTAACCCTTGTATTATGTGTTTTAAAGTAAGAATAGTATAGTATTAAAATATTTTTACTTGAAGCTGAAAAAGAGAATTTCTTCTCAAGCTTGAAGGAGGACTGGGGTGGACACCAGAAAAAAATTTTTTTATCCTGTGTTAAGAGCTTTTTTCCCTTTTGGAGATTTCATGAACGTAATGTGAAAAGAAACACAAAATGATAAATGTTTTTCACTTCAAAAATGTCTTGGTGTAATTCCTTCTAAAATATATAATAAACATTTCCGAAAGGTTTGTACTCAAAACCGGTTGTGATAATATCTTTTATGTGAACTTCACATAGTTAGACACAGATTTAAACTGATTTTAATTTTATGTTGTATTGGGTGGGTTGCGGTGTTGTTTCTATTGTAAAAGTGCTGCTGCTTTTGAGACCATGGCTTTGCTCTTTTGAGTGCTGCTTACTGATAATTAGAATAAATAATTTATTTCAGTTGAAAAGTACCTACTACATGTAGTCTAACTGCTTGATCACTTCAAGGCTGCCCCAAAGTTAAAGCAATTAAGGGCATTGTTGAAATGCCTCTTAAAAAATGACAGGTTTGGGGTATCAACCACCTCTCTAGGAAGCCTGTTTTGTAGTTTAGTAGTTTTGTAACCTTAAAAGGGTTTTGTTGTGGGATTTTTTTGTTGTTGTTGTTGTTGTTTGTTTGTGAGTGTTTTTGTTTTGGTTTGGTGTTTTTTTCTTGGCATAGCTGTATCTGTGAAATACACTGTGATGGATTGAAAAAATCAGCCACCACCTATTACAGGAGTTGTTGAATGAAATTGAATGTTAGTAAAACTTCTTGGAAGATACAATCAAAAGCAGGGAATGGGACAGATTAAAAGGGAAATAAGATACTCTTCCTTCTTGTAATGTGGAAACAAAGTTGTAGTTCTTGAGGTAGTTTTGCACAGATACAGATTCGTACCCATATTGTATGTAAGTACTTTACATTTCAACTTGTATTAATGGAATGTAATTTAATAGCTGGATGTTCAGCAAGGGCATATAGATGCTGATCTTCAGTCTCATTAAGGTTTTCTTTAGTGATTATAGACATGGTAAACTATGAGAGAACAGTTTGGCTCTTGCCATAGCAAATAGCTTCTTGCTTAGAAGCTGTTGTATTTGTTGCCAGTTATATTACTGCTAATTGTACTCCAGTGAACATAAAATCTCCATCCTTTCCCTGCCATGCAAGAAGTTCCAGATCTGAGTGACCAGTCCCTACAAAAATCTGAGCTCCATTTGAGGACAAGTCAAATGGGCTGACAGTTAGCCCCCCTGCTTCCCTCTACCTCACCCTGCTGCAGCTTTCAGTGCTATAATTCTGTATTTTCTATATTCAAACTAGTAGAATATCTGAGATGTTTGACTTCTTTATGCTATCTATCAAGATAGCAACGAATTTTCACGTGTAGAGTGAAACAATTTTTAAAGGTAAAGCATTTGTAAGAGTTTGAAATACCTATAGACTCTTGGATGCTCTCTAGTTGTATGTTTCTGCAGTCAAGAGGTGGGAAAAATTGTCTATCCTGTAGTCTGTATTTTGATGTTTGGATTGGGATTTATAAGCCTATAATACTGAACTCCCCACCATTGTAAACCATTTATTTGTTTTTGGAACTGGTGCCATAATGACATCATTGGAATACCCCAGAAAGTAAGCAGTAGGTGTTTTTTTTTTTTTTTTTTTTTTTTTTTTTTGGTGTTTTTTTTTGTCAGGTGATGACATTAAGGGTGCCAGGGCACTTGAGTGCCATGAACTATTTTCAGGACTCCTCTAAGGTTGAGGTGGTTGGTTGTGCATGTGTTGCTGCTTTTTCTGGCCTTCCCGTGCCCACTAGATTTAGAGATGCTTGGGGCAGAAGGAAGAGGTTAACAAAGAAGTAGTGAATATTGCATCTACCGGATGAAGCAGTCCAGTTGCAGAGGCCCATGCTGGTTTTACATTAAATTGAGCCTAATGAAAGGACAGATTTTTCGTGAGGATATTGTGCCTTTTGGCAGTTGAACTCGGTCAGCTAAAAGTGAAATTGTGCTCATAGAGTACGCCAAGACACATCTAATTTAGAGTGAAGGGAGTCTTTGTAGCTCTTAACTGTGTGGATAAAGTTAAGAAATCTTAGAGCCCACTTCCTTGTTTGGGCTAAATAAGAATTGAGTGACCCCAGGGCACACAAACCACCTCCTCCCCCTGCAAGATGAGAAGATAGAAGCTAGAGGGATAACTAGCTCACCTGCCTCAACTTCAGAAATCCCAGAGCTATGTAGTTGCTGTTGAGGCTCAGACACTAATGTCTTCATTGCTTGCTCTCCTTTCTAGTTTCTGGACCTTCCATATGCTAACCGTTTAATTATCAGTAAGAATATGTGATTCTGTGCACCAACAGTTGTGAGTGGTTAGTTTGTTCGTATTTTTTTAGGACTCTTGTGAATTACTTGGGCAGAAGATTGCAACCTTTAAAAAGATTAGTCTACTACAGCATAGTAGTAGAGACTGGTTAACTTCTCTGAACTTGTAATTTTGATTCATTGCAAAACTAAACTTCTAAACAGTGTCTAAACTTGCTGATCTTGAATTCAGTGTTGTGAATATAATTTTGCGCTGTAACATGGCCAGTAATTGGATTTATCAAATTGTGAAATTATTTCAACTGCTGGACTTCAGGGCAGTGTAGTGACAGAAGTTTTTCTGGGTACTGCATTTATTACTTGCAAAACAAACAAGACAACCAACCCAAAACCAAGGGAGAATGTTTGCCTTGGGAATTGCTTGAAAACGTTACCCCCAAATGAGTACTTTTTGCCTTTAGGCCATTACAGTTTGTTTTCTATTCAGCTTGCATATTATATAAACTTGAAGCTGATTTCTCTTTTGTGAGGTTTTGGTGATGGGTTGTTTTTTGTGTGGCTTTGTTTTGTTTAAATTGTTGTTTGGTTTTTGTGTGGTGTTTTTTATTTTTTTTAAGTAGTATGGGATCAGTTTTCTGATGTTCCTACATACATCTTAACAAAGTTTATTTAGTTCTGGAAGAATGACCATGTAAAGCCATCTGACAAGGTCAGTTTTGGCAGTGGCATCTTGTGAACAGCTTGCTGCTGATGGTTGATATTCGTTGACTGCAAACCCCTTGTTTGGCCACGTTTGACAGCTGTCACATAAAGTGTCTCAACTTTCTGGCACAGTGATTGCTGATAATCAGTTAAAGGGTGTGATTAAGGATTGTGACTCATCATGAAAGCAGCCTTGGGAAACTTTTTTTTTTTTATTCCACCACCATCACCCCTCCCCACCCAGCTTATTTCTCTGGCATAATGTGAACGTGGCAGGTGTCTCTTACTACTCGTTTTCAGTAAGATAAATGTTGTGACCTTTGATACTGGTCTCTGGTCTTTGAGTGCCATGGTGAGGACTTTGGTAACTTTGAGTCCTGATCTTTAAGTATGTATTTTGTCTATCAAGACAGTTAGATCTCTTTTTCCTCTCAACAGGTGGGAAGGAGAAACCAAAAACCAGTGCAGAAGAGCTACAGATTAAAAAAGTTAAGAAGAAAAAGAAAAAGAAACATAAAGAGAATGAGAAGAGGAAGCGTCCAAAAATGTACAGCAAATCCATTCAGACCATCTGCTCAGGATTGGTTTCCGATATTGAGGATCAGGAAGCCAAAGGCATCATAGATGATCATCTTAAGGATTTCAGTGGGAAAAATATGGATCCCAAGAAGGACTGTGAGTCCAAGATACCAGAGAACAGTGAGTTTCCATTTGTCTCGTTAAAGGAGCCACGGGTTCAAAATAAACTCAAAAGGTTGGACACATTGGAGTTCAAACAGCTGATTCATATTGAGCACCAGCCTAACGGAGGTGCATCAGTTATCCATGCCTACAGTAATGAACTCTCCCACTTGTCTCCTGTGGAGATGGAGAGATTTGCAGAAGAGTTTGTGGGTCTGGTTTTTAGTGAAAATGAAAACTGTGCAGCTTACTATGTAATGGGTATTGTTCATGGGGCAGCTACTTATTTACCTGACTTTTTAGACTACTTTTCATTTAATTTTCCCAATTCACCAGTGAAAATGGAGATTTTGGGAAAGAAAGATATAGAGACAACGACTATGTCAAATTTTCATGCTCAGGTAAGAGGTTATACATTTTACTTTCAAACAACTGTGGGTTTCTTTCAAAATACAGTTACTATTAGCTGTGCTGTGTGGATGTTGCGGAACACTAGAAATAAGGAAATTCTTAAAGTATTAAGTTCTGTAATATAAAAAGATAAGGACCCTATCAACTGAGATATAAAGTTGGATTTTATGGGGGAGGGGAAGTGTCTGCATGTATGTGTGTGTAGGTTTTGCTGCATTTGTTTCCTGTAGCTGAAGCTTAACTGAGTTTTGGATGGTTAAAATGATTTAGCTGTGGCTATCTGGGTGTTTAAACTGTAGTTTATCTGTATGAACTTCTTCAGAAGACCAAAACATTTTAACACGTTAGAACAATGTTATACATAAAATCTCTGTGGGGTGCAGTTAATGAGTTGTATTTATACCTTGAGGGTTCTAAATTCATCCTTGGCCACCATTAAGTTCTCCTTTAATGTAGCTACTAATTTGATCCTTACCCCTCTGCATTTCCCCCAGTTAGTTGTATTCTCCTGACAGCGGTTATGTGGCAAAATGGCAGGCAACTTTTGAATCTTTATTATTTTTATTGTTGGGTTAATTTTTTATTTACTGGAGAAATATATACTCTTTTAACAACAGCTGCTAATTAAACATAATCTGCTATTTAGTAACTTGCTGTGGAAGATAAAATTACTGTTTCATATAAATTAGTTCTATTTCAAGCCTTTTAAATTCAGGGGCAAAAAAAGTAGATTGCCACCTTGGTGATGAGGTTGTTGCGTAAAGCCCTTACAGATATTCTGAAACCATTTATGAAGGAACTCAATCCTTTTGATTATATCAACTGATCTCACAATTGTTTGTGTAACTCCCTAATTGTAAATGTAGAGGTTGTATGAAGCACCTTTAAACTTCTAGTCTTTTAAGGTGATCATGAAGAGTTCCAAGTGTAAGATGTCATCTTTTTGATGAAAAACGTGTTTCTTTTCCTTCAGCTACGTAAACATTTGCATGGAATGTTATTGCATTATTGACAAATTTCAAGTGGGTGCTATCCACAAGGATATGCAGAACTGAAATGTTGCTGCAAGAGAACATCTGCAGTGGTGGTTAAAAAAAAACCCACCATCCATTGCCATAGAATATGAATATTCTGTGAAACATACTTTTTTCTTATTTTTTTCAGTATGAGTCATTACATTAATATTAAATACTACAGAACATATTATGGGCAGGTACCCAGAGCCACCCTGTCTTAGGTGATTTTATATATAAACAGCTGGATCTGTTCTTCTGTGTTGTCCAATCTGTTGTCTTGGGCAGTATTAATGCAAGTATAGCTGTGTGCTAGTATCTGCCCTAAAGAAAAGTTTAGAAAAACCCAATTTTATTTTTGTGGATTATTATAGTGGCATTATTTTACAAGAAAGGATGGATTAACTTGGTATTGCAATGAAATTGTTATTATCTGTAATTAAATCAGTCCTGTGGTCATTTGGGTCGAGATAATAATTTCCCATTTTTCTATGAGTGATGGAGGAATGGAGGGAGAATGTAGTAGATAAGAGAAGCCAAACTGTAGTGTTACAGCATTCAACTGGTCACCTACATAGTCTGTCTTACAACCTTTATTTTACTTGGCTGGATGTTTAGTTCTTGTATCTTCTTTTCCTTTGTTTTCTTTCAGTTTTCCAGTTAGTTTTCATAGCATTTTATCACTTGTCAGAGTTTAGTTGCTTGACAGAAAATGCTTGGCTGCTTGTATTTTTGCTAGTGTAATGTATATAAATAATGTATACAGATGTACGCCAGACTTACTCATATAATCTTCTGTGCAGCATCGCTGTTGCCTGAAATATTTAAGTCAGTATCTTGGTTGCCTAGCTGTTGATTCTGTTTTTCCTTATTTCATTACATTTTTGTCTTAGGTGATCTGCTACAGTTGAAAGGCTTTGTTAGCTTAGTGTTCTCCTTTCTGACTGGGGACAGTATCAAAGATGTCTAGGAAGGAGTATGGGAGTCTAATAGTCATAGTGATGCTGTGTCAGAATGCACATCCTCCAGGGATATTACAGGACCTTTTCGAATCAGAGTTGTGAATTTTGTGGTTTTAACTTTCAGCTGTATTTCTTTGGCATGTGTGTAAATTTGCAATATTAGTATGAGTTACCTCTCTGTTTTCTGCCTCTGTCATCCTTTATAAAAGGTACTAAATGATTGCCTCTTACATTTTGTGCAGATTGACGGTATTCTGTCTCCTTGAGATTCTTTGTGAATCTTTTAAAAGGGGTTCTAATGTGCTGTTGCAGTGTATTTCAGTGATATTTTAAATGTAGTTTTCTGTCCCTACGTGGCAAATGCTGTGCTGCTGTGTTCCGTGTTGTCCCGACCTGCCTGAGCAATGTTTAGCAGTTGTTATATAGTCTCAGTTGAGATGTGAGTAATTTTCTGGTGTCTAAATAGGAGCTTAGTTTTATCGAGTCTGCTTTGAGTATCTATCTCAACCTTCTTTAGCCTTAAGAAACCTGGATGTTGCTTTGCTAATTTTAACTAAAACACTGAAATGAGGCTCCCTTCAGTACATAATGTTCTTCGGTTGTTTTTGAGAACTGATTGTAGGACATGTAATGTCTGACAAACGTAAGCATCTAAAAAGATTTAAAGTATTAAAAAAAATAAAAAGGATAGATGAGCTAACCCTGAAATATGAAGTATTATATTTTATTAGGCTTTGTATTTCTCAAGGTGATTCTTTCAATATGACTCAACCTTTCACCCTGTTTTGTGGCAGATGAGTTTTTTTTGGTTTTAAGTAATGCATATTTTCAAATCAGTGAATTCTGTTGGCAAGATCAAAACTGTTGGGGTCCTTCTAAGTCTGCTTGGAAAGTCCGTATCTCCCAAGTAATTTACTTAGTGTTCACAGTTGTGGAGTTGAAAATGGGCTTCTTTGAACTTCCTTCTCGATATACCTGTGCCAGACAGAAGTAATACAGTTTCACTGTTAGGAGATCAGAAGTGGGCAGTAGCCTGCGAGAATAGTTACACAGCTGGCACAGGAGAGAGGCGTTTGTGTTGGACCTGGTTCTGTCTCGTCAGAATTAGCTTTGAAGTTTGGGGGAGGGGGATTGGAGTTTTGCATCACCTAGTTTGGGCCTATGTTTAAGTAGTCCTTAATTCTTTAAATTGTTTAGGTTAGTGGAACAGTTCTGTTTCTGTGAACTGCCTGTAAGGCTTTGTCAGACTGTTTCAATAATTGGGCAAAATGGAATTAGTCTGAGTATCCTTGTAGCCAGTAAGTCACTCTTTCAGGTGATGGAAAACTGTCTGCTCTAGGGACACCTCTGGTCTCCATCACTTGTGTAGATGGCAATAGCTGCTTCAGTTACCTGATAGCTATGAATCTTACTTGCCAGGTTCTTACAAGGATTTCAAAGAACATAATCAGCTTTTACCACCTGCTTGCAGCATACATCAGTTCAGTTAAGCTGTTTGGTGGTGTTGAGGCAAATGGTTCTAATATTTTGAACCCATTACTGTGCCCTCATGCTGGACAAGTGTAAATTTTTATTGCCTTGCTGAAACCCCAAAGCACACGCTTCATATTTAACTGTAAGTGTGGAGTGGATTGGATTCACTGTGCTTCAGTCTTGTTCCAGAGGCAACTTTTTAGTACATTTGAACTGAAATGCTGAACACTACCCAAAAATTTCTGTGCTTCAAGACAAGATTTGAGTATTTTAAAGCTGTCTGACAAGTGCTTGTCTGATGTGTTTGCTGAAGATCTCTAGGTGGTTTCATGCTTGCCAAAGAAATCTGTTGGAAAATCTTTTTTTTTTTTTTTTTTTTTACTCCTTTCCTTTGTCCTCTTATCTTAATCCTCCTGCAAGTCTGTCTGTTCTGATCTTTAGTGGATAAGGCAAACAGTTTATGCCTTTCTGTCAGTGTTCTCTGTATTTGAAGATTGCTTAACAGCTTTCTCTCTCCCCCCCAGTTTAAGTCATTTGAGTTATTTCAGTCTACCATTATGTGTTGCATCCTTATCAGTCTTACTGCTCTCTTCAGGCAGCCTTATTTTTCTTAAAATATGGTATACTGAAAATGGAGAGTGTCTGCCTGATACATTGTTGACAAGGAGTATGAGATAAATGCTTCAAGTCTCATGCAAATTATTGGGCTGTTATCAGTTCCTGCCTGTTTTCAGAGCGGTTGGTGATCTGCTGTAGCAGCAGATCCTGCTAAGTTGAGTCACTCCCTTTTTTGTGTTTATGCAGTTCATTATATATAGCTGGGTGTAGTTCTTTGCTTTTATTCAAATTGAATTATACCCTGTGTATTCAGAACCTTTCTCCGTTTTATCTAACGTCTTGTTAGTTGTGATCCATTCCTGTAGTGGGCTTGCAGCTTTGTGTTACCTGCAGTTTTCATAAGCATACGTTGTGCTCAAAGGAAAGATCCTTGTTGTGTGCTCCAACACTGGCCCTCTCATATTGATAGTTATGTGAACACAGACAAATCAAAACTGCCAGGGGTTTGCTGTTTACTAGATGTTTCTGTAGCAGTTCTGAAGACATAATGCAAGTGTCAAATGACAAAGTGTGTGCTGGTCTTTGGAAAAAGCCTGTTCTGTCATAGAAAGAAAGGTTAGTTTGACTTGATTGGGGTATTCTTTTGACATGTCCATACTTACTAGCTTTTACAGTCTTAATTTCTAGGGGGTTAAGATGGGAGTATCTAGCAAACTTTTTTTCTGGAACTTGAAACTAGTTAAATGGTGTCCGTGTCTTGCTTCTCTTGACATCTGTTTCTTTAAGATGGTATCTTTCAGCTTTGAAGAATCTGTTCTGTGGTTTTGAGTTGTTGATTTATTAAAGCTTGTTTACTGTCTTTGTACTGTGAGGTATGTGAGGATACTTGTCATTAAGCCTCTTCAGTTTAGGAAATCACATGTATTTTGCACTGCTCATTGTGCAGTTAGACAAATTGTCAGAGCCAGTCCAGCACCTGTTGCTGCTAAAGGAGAATGTCCTTGCTTCTATCTACCCAGTTGTGTGTTCTTGTGCCAAGCTGTTGTGCTTCTCTAACTGGTGACCCAGTTTGTTTTGTGAATCCAGCAGAAAACTTAACCTGCTCCTGAGTGAATGGTTTTATTACTGAGTTAAAAAATTATATTTATTATGCTAGAGGTAACTCAAGGATGAGTACGGGACTACACAATTAGCACCATTCCATAACAGCAGTTAATTTGCATCTTCAGAGAAACAATTTTTGTTGTTCGATTCCTGGTCGGAAGTAATTTATTCCACGTTGCCTACATTAACTGTGGTGGACACTGGCTATTCAGGTAGTATAAAGAACAAGTGTGTTAGAGAAAGAAATGCAATAGTAGTCATAGTGCATTTTTGTGTTGTGACTTTTCAAATGAGTGGTTTTCCTCGCTCTTTGAAGTTTGGGGGTAAAACTCTTTATCAGATAATCCATAAGACTATGTGTAGAAGACTTCCTTGATAGATAATGGCAGCTTATCTTCCAAGCAAAAAAAGTTTTCAATTACTGGATACCATTGAACAAAGAATCAATTCACATGGAATGACAGTAGAAATCTACAACACATGTTCATTTGTTTTCCACTTGGAGAATAGTTATCTTTCTATATTGCTTTTTGACAGTTTCAACCAATAAATATGAAATGATAGTTGTATGTTACTCTTTTTGGTTGTATAGTTTGTATTAACAAAAAACAAACCTAAAAAAACTCCCTAGAGGTTTGTACTGGCAGCTTGGACAGGATCTGAGACTGAACCCCATCTTAGATCTTGCTGAGTGAAAAGAGCATAATAGCTACTTCGCTTTCACAAGATTATTTTCTGTGAAGGTATCTAATTGATGCTATTCTTATTTTTTTAAAAAAATCCTTTTAATTGCTTCACTGTTGGTGTGTCATCAGAATTCAGAATAATAGGTAATCTTGCTTTTAAAATGTCTGTCCATCCACTGAGCATTTAATCTGCAAGGTGAAATGTGAAGTGATAAACTACAATCATAAAAGGACACTGGTGGAACTATACTGCAGTAAAACCACTAGGGTTGTATTTCCAGAAACTTCCAATTGGGTGATTGTATATTTATTGAAATTAAAGGTTTAATGATAATGGATCACCTTGTCACCTTGTGAATAATGCTGTAACTTTCAAGGCATCTTACTCTGATACCAAACCCCTGACTTATAAAAAAAAAAAAAAAAGGAGGATGAAGTAGTATGAATTACATGTGATTTAGAAGTAAATAGTAGCAAGTACATTTGCAAGTATTTTGAACTCCGAGCCATTTTGATGCTTCATTATCGGTTCCCATTTGGAACTGAAAATATACTTCAACGTTTTAGGATTTGAAAAGAGTTGGCAAGGAACAGAAAACCATTTGGCACTTTTTTCAAAATGTTCCAGATAAGAAGAAAATGCTACATTGCTTCTTCATGACTATAGCATTTGAGATACCAGATTTAGAGAAATAACAGTGAATGTGAAGCTGGATTTTTTTTGTTCTAAGAAACATTGCTTGTGCACTTGTGTAGTGAAATGAAACCCACTATTTCCTCTGATCTCCCAGCATATTTTTATGGTGATTATGGTGATTTAATAGTTTTGTTTCTTTTGTTGGTCTTTGGGGCTTTCTTTGTGGGTTTCTTGATTTTCATTTTCTTTTCAGTGGGTTTGGATT
Source organism: Microhierax caerulescens (assembly GCA_035590215.1). Classification (NCBI taxonomy): domain Eukaryota; kingdom Metazoa; phylum Chordata; class Aves; order Falconiformes; family Falconidae; genus Microhierax; species Microhierax caerulescens. The sequence continues at coordinate 75,663,715 of JAVJGJ010000057.1, read as the reverse complement.
TTTTTTTTCTGTTAGTTTGTTCTATGAAGGCTGCTTTTCCAGACCTCCTGGTTTTAAAGGTAAAAAACTGAAAGAAATTTAAATCTTAAAAATTCTCACAAGAAAATGTTAGAACTTCAACTAAAAAAAAAAAAAGCACCACCCTACTGTATTAAAAATAGGAATTCAGTTGTAACTTGCCCCAGTTCATGGGGGTTTTTTTGTGGTTTTTTTTTTTTTTTTTTTTTAAAAATCAGTCTGCTGAAATGCTTGGTTTCCCTGGACACTTCCTTCTAGTTTGTTTCTCTTCCAAACAGAAAATGGAAACATCTTTAACATACAGTGTCTAAAATGTTTCCTATTTGTAGGATGATAATGCTCAAATATATTGTTGTCAGTATTTTATGTGTATATATTCAGATTTATGTGTATATATTCAGATTTAGTCTTCGGATTCTTTTAGGCACAAAAATGTTTATGGCAAAATATTTGCTTTTTAGCACTCCTTACTTAAAACTGAGCAAGTTAAATTACACTAAAAAAATCTATTGATGCAATACTAGTTGTACAAGCAGGTAATTCTCAAGTTTTACTAATTCTAAATTCAGTGGTGGTTCTACTGTCATAATTTCCCATTACATTGACGCAAAAGAATGACAGTCTCCTTTTGTGTGTTTTTAGGTGACATACTTCAAATTTAAGTTATGGGAGAAAAAAGAAGTTAGGCTGTGTTGTACTTACTTGGTTATATGCTTCTATTTTACTTGTCCATTGTATTATGCAAAAAAAATCATGAATGAAATCCAGTATATGTGTATTGATTCTGATCACAATGTCTGCATGCTCTAAGAAATGCACACAATTTATTTGAGCACATTTATAACATTCTAAAAACATAGGCATACTGTAATGTAAAACAACGTTCAGGAAGATTCTTCATAAAAGATGTATAATATTTGATTTTGTGGTCAGCACATAAGGTATAGAATTCAATGAACAAGTACTGTTTTGGGTACATCAGTATTGATTTTGTGAGCTTAGAAAAATACAGAGGAAACTTTTTCCTTTCCTGTGAACAAAGCAGCCAAAGGATACTGACAGTAAAAGGAAAGTGTTGCTGTTATCTGATATGGCATAGGTTAGACTTAATTTGTTGTTGTCTTTAAGAGGATCAATTTTACTTTTGTCATTGGTCAAGCATTAATGGAAGGTGTTCAGTGTTTCCACATTATTATTTAGTAGCAGTCTAATTATCGAGTGAGTGAAAATTATTTTTGTTTGCTAGCTAGTTCTTCCCTCCACAAATGACATTACCTTTTTATATGTTTTTCTAATTCTTTAAGATAGTGTCATTTAAACAGCAACTCCTGATCTGAATCTAGAGTTATGATCCATGTGTGCTATGATCCATGGAAGATGGGAGTTAGGTGTTACTTTTCACTGCCAACAGCTGCCTCCTCTTCCAGATTCCCTCTTGTTCTTTCTGGCCAGGCAGTAGTCTTTATCGGCTATGTCTTTATTTAATTCTTATTTACATAATTTTCTTAAATTCAAGTAATTGTGGGTTAAAGTCAGATCCATTCCCTAAGATGGCTCCCAGTCTACCTTTGGAAGACAGTGCTAGCTGGAAAGAAGGGAAAAAGAAGGAGCAGACCTTCTCTTTCATCACTGGCATGGATTTATTTTCTGTTTGTACTAGGTCTTCATGGATTAGAATTAATTTTCTTCATAGTAGCCTATGGGCTGTGTTTTGGATTTGTGACTAAACCTGTTCATACTACGTTGGTGTTTGAGCTATTGCAGAGCAGCTCTTGCACAGCATCAAGGCTTTCTCTTTTTCCCCATTCTGGACCCCCTGATGAGTAGGCTGGGGTGGACAAGAAGTTGGGACAGGACATGCCTGGTACAGCTGACACAGATGGACTGCAGCAATATTTGATGCCATATAACATGCTCAGCAATAAACTGAGAGGGTCAGGGGGGTGCATTTGGTTTGGAAAGTGGCTGTTGCTGGGAGACTGGCTGGGCATTGATCTGCTTGTGGGAGGTAGTGAATGAAAAAGAACACCACTTGGTGGTTTTTCCTCTTCACTTTCCTTTTGTTCACTTATTAATCTGTCTTTATCTTGACCCATGCATTTCCTTGCTTTCCCTGTTCTCTCCTATTTCTCTCACCGTTGGGAGTGTTGAGTGAGCAAGGGACTGTATGGTACTTTGCTACTGCCTGGGGTTAACCCACCACAAAATTCTTAAAACACTCAAACGTTTCATTCTCTGTCTTTGCAATGACACAACTCTGAATATGGTCCCAGAAGAAACTATTCATCTTGTAGCTCTGATGTTATCTTAGCATTATTTTTGGCGTTTCACCTCTCCAAAACTGGATCTTGAAAAGGAATCTGTTCTGCATGTTGAATGAGGGGAACATAACTGGTCAGGAGAGCTAGGAGCAAATTGGGATGGACCAATAATGCTTAAAAAAGTTGAGTTGATCTTTCAGTTTTAACTTTTTCTGACATGTTGGTTTTGGGCTTATTTAAGAAATTTCTTAATTGATCTACTTTAAGCAAGGATTATGTTGCACTTAAACACTTTGCTGATTCCATGCTTCACTGCCAACACCTAGTACACAGGCCAGATGGGCGAGTTGATCAGCTGAAAGCTTTGCAACCTCTCCTAACTTCTGTTATTAATTTTTGGGGGAGTTGTAGAGTTTTCAGTTGGAGTAGTTCCACAGCTAATTTATCATATGCTATGTGAATCCTAGAATCATTTAGGCTGGAAAAGATCTTTAAGATTTTAAGAGTCCAATTGTTAACCTAACACTGCCAAGTCCGCCACTAAACAATGTCCCTAAGTGCCACGTTGACATGGCTTTTAAATACCTTCAGGGTTGGTGACTCAACTGCTTCCCTGGGCAGCCTGTTCTAATAATGCTTAAGAAACCCTGTCAGTGAAGAAACTTTTCCTAATACCTGATCTAAACCTCCTCTGGCATAACATGAGGCAGTATCCTCTTGTCCTGTCACTTGATACTTGGGAGAATGGTAGCGGTAGAAGAAGAAAGCAACGGAAAAGATAGAAAAATGGTTCCCTCTAATCAGGGGTGTGGATGAAAACAGCAGCTTAACATCCTGGCCTGGAATGGTGGAATACTTACACCAGTAGAAGAAACATCCTTTTGCATCTTAAGTTTATTAGTAAACAGTTAAGAGATTTATGACTATCTGTAGCTTTAGAAAGTGGGTTTTAGGGTACTTTGGAATTGGTCTGTCCAGTGAGCCAGTGATGTAATGTAAGCCACACAAGTCAGTGTCCCTTTCTTGTCCCAGTGCTTTAGTTCTGCAACCACCTGATGCTTTGTGCCAGTGCAGATAGAGCTGAGGACTGAGCTAGTGCAGATTTGGCAAAAATTAATGTTTTCTGATGTTTCATCATAAAATCACCAGATGTCCATGCAAAAAAGCCACAAGAATGTATGACTAAGGGTTTGGGGAATAGAGGAGTACTGCTGTCTAGCAGTACTGCTCTTTTCAGTATGTCTGTGATGACTTGCCATTACACTAGCTCAGACATTTTGTGAAATCCTACTTATACCCAGTCCTCACTTTTCTGGGTGTGTATGACAACTGAGATGATCTGAAGAAGACTATTTAGTTCTTTGTACTGGAATGCATCAGGTTACCTCAGTCTAGCTTCTCAGCAGGGCACAGTATTGTTCCATGTTGTACAATTTAGTCCTGTTTTCAGAGGAAAGGTTGCTTATTCTCCTATGCCGTGCCATAATTACTAGGAATTTTAGTGGTTTGTTTGGGTGAGGACCATAGCTAAACAGTACTTCGTTAACTGTTTTTCTTCCACCTTTTTTCTTGCTTTGGATGCAGAATGTCTTAGAGATGCAGTGCAAGAGTCTTACTTGAGTTGTGCAATAAACGATTTTCTCTTCCCTCTGTTCTGATCTGGTCATGCTTCATTTAATACCACCGTGTCTTTCAGCCTATTAAAATAGGAGACTGGAAGCTTAAAGGAAAGTGATCCTCATCAATCTCATGCCTAAGTATTTTGTTGATGTAACACAACAGGATCAGATTATTGAAAAAAAAACTTTACAATGAGATGTGTTTGTTCAAGTTAAAAATAAAGAGTTTTCGTGAGGTGAATGTTATAGCCATAAAGTTCTAAGGGAGCGTGAGGTGTGTTAGCACAGCAAAAATGAAGGAATAAGTGTAATTCTCTCTTTTCCTGTACTAACTTTTCATGAGCCTTGTTTTCACTGTAATAAATTAGCTCAAGTTAACATGCTCGCACAGAGGTCATACTGGAGAAGATGATTAACAGAGTAAAAGTTCAGATGCTAATTAGTTGTAACTCAGTGTTCTGTGTAACTGTTACAAGAAAAAAGTATAAATTCAGCCAGTAATCAATTCAGTTGAGTAATCCAGGTAAGAATCCTTATTTACTAGTTATTGAGCAGACCATATGTTAATACCTTTTTACAGTTACTACTTCTGAATGTTATTTTCTTGAAAGGCTATAGTTACTCAATCTTACCTTCAGACTTTAAAATAAGTAAAATACAAGATGTCATGTGTCTTTAAGAGGTTCTGTCTTTGAACTCATATTAATTGACTTCATAATCTGAAGTACACAGAAGACTGGAGGACTAATATCAGTCAGAACACACAAGGATAGAGATTAAGGGTGTTTATTGAATGTAGACTTTGAGCAGTAGTAGACTCGGTATAACTTTCATTGTCATATTCTACTTGTAGGTAAAAAGAACATACTCTCATGGTACGTATAGAGCTGGCCCAATGAGACAGATCAGCCTGGTTGGAGCAGTTGATGAGGAAGTGGGGGATTACTTCCCTGAATTCCTTGATATGTTGGAAGAATCACCCTTCTTAAAAGTAAGGACAGAAGGGAATGGGTTGGGAGAAGGGGGACAATATACTGCTGTTCTAATAAAATTGAGAGTATGTGATCTTGCTTAGATAATTGAGTGGTCTAATAAACGTTTCCATTGTGACAGATAGAGGCTGCTTTTAAAATCTTTTTGAAGTAACTCACTTCAAAATTGTGGCTTGTATTTCCCATTAGTGTACACTGCCATGGGGAACGCTTTCTAGTTTAAAATTAGAGAGTCGTAAAGACAGTGATGATGGTCCCATTATGTGGGTACGTCCAGGAGAACAGATGATCCCTGTGGCTGACATGCCAAAGTCACCTTTCAAAAGGAAGAGGTATGTTGAATTATTTTGCTTAATAAATGTCTGGTTAGTATTCTTTCTTTAAAAATCAATTTTGTCCCAAACATTTTACAGGTTGATACTGTGTCTCAACATAAATTCCTGAAAAGCATATGTTGAAATGAAGATTTAGAGTTACTTTCTTTTGTACGGATGTGGATTTTTTTAAAACTTGTTTATTATCTAGCCAAGTAAGGTGCTGGTCCTCTCTGGAACTGTAATAGGAATTTAAGGTGAAAACTGCAGGGAAATGTGAACAGGCATACAACTACTGATGCATGCCATGAGACTGGAATTAATACCCTGGTTCTTAAATGGGAGTGGATGTTTAAAGATCTTAAGGGACAAGGGCTTCTCTCTCATCTGAAAATTGACACCTCCAACATTAAATGACATTGTTGAGCATTGCAGTGGTATTGGGTATAAGTACCAGCCTAGGAGTAGGGATGTTCTCTGCAGAACTTGAATATTATGTCTTCAAAGTTCTCTTGTTCGAAGTTAAAATGTAAAACAGGAGCATACAAGCAGTGGAAGCAGAGCCAAATGCTTCCGAAGAAGTATAGAGACACTCCCCAACCATGAAGGGGATACAGTTAAAGCCAAAGACCATCTGGAGTTGAATTTGGCAAGGGATGTGAAGGGCAGCAAGGACTTTTACAGGCATATAGACAGGAAAAGAAAGATTAGAGAAAATATAAAGTGTCTGCTGAATGGGGCAAAGGGTCTGCAGGCATAAGACAAAGAAAAGGCAAGATACTCAACTCTTTGCCATTTATTCATGGGATATACCTTCAGGGATGCTAGGTCTTGGAGACATAGGAATATCTGGAGCAAGGACTGCTTGTCTTCAGTGGAGGAGAATCAGGTTAAGGAATATATGAGATTTACAATTTAGACAGACACAATCTCCATGGGACCTGATGAGATGTATCCACAAGTGCTGTGGGAGTTGGCCAGTATCGTTGTAAGGCTGCTTCTGATCATCTTTGAAAAGTCATGGTAATGGACAAAGATTCCTGAGGACCTCAAGAAAGCAAATGTCACTCCAGTTGTTTAGTAGAATATGAAGTAGGATCTGGGGAACTGCAGGTCAGTTGGTCTCACTTTCATCTTGGGAAGGACGGCATTTCAAGCATGAGGGACAAGATGGTCATTTAGAGGAGCTGTTATTTATTTACAAAGGCAAAATCATGCCTTATCCACCTGATAACTTTCTACAACAAAATGACTAGTTCAGAGGATGAGTGCCAGGTGTGTGGTTTATCTTGAATTTAGCAAGGCTTTCCACACTGGACACCTATCTCCTGTAAATCGTGATAGACAAAATAATGAAGGACAAACTGGACTGGTGGACAGTGAAGTGGTTCAAGACTTGGCTTAACTGCTCTGCTCAAAGGGTTGTGATCAGCAGCACAAAGTCCAGCTGGAGGACAGATGCTACTGCAGGAA
>JAVJGJ010000057.1:75634578-75656694 GCA_035590215.1 Microhierax caerulescens | reverse complement strand
AAAGCAGGCCAGCAGCCTCCTGGACAGGACTAGGAAGAGCACTGCCAGCAGGTTGAGGGAGATGATTCTTCCCCCCCGCTCACCACTGCTGAGACACCTGGAATATCACATCAAGTTCTGGGCTCACCGGTCCAAGACAGACACGGGCATACTGGAGCAAGTTTGGTGCTGTGAAAGGTGGGCATGGGAGATCTGGGATTTACCCTTGAGAAAAGAAGGCTTGGTGAGATCATATCCATGTGTATGAGCACCTGATGGGAGTTTGTAAGAAGGACTTATTTCAGCAGTGCCTAGTGGTGTAACCAGAGGTGGATGGGTGCAAACTGAACTACAAGAAATTCCATTTAAAATGAGAAAAAAGAGAGTTTTCTGTCTGGATGGTTGAACATGGTGACAGGTTGCCTAGAGGGCTTGTGGAGTCTCCATCTTTGGAGTTGCTCAAGACTTGACTCAGCACAGTCCTGAGCAACCCACTTGAACTGAGTGGGGGCAGCTGGACAGTGTACATTCCAGTCTTGGCTGTTAGGATTGTAAACAGCTCTTGGAAAAGTGTGGCAGACAATGTTGGCTCCAGGCAGCCAAGAAAATGGTCTTGTGGCTCTATTCCTGCTCTGCAGTGTTTCCTTCACTTTCATTGAACCCTGAAGAAATAATCTTTTTGTGCTTCTCATGCCCCATTCTGAGACGGAATAAAATCCACGTATGCATTTCCCAGCGGCTTGGTAGAAGCACGAATGATGAACAACTTCAGGTACAATAGAAATGTGTGTCTAATAGTTGGGAAGCTGCAAATGCTGGCAGCTCCCAGCCAGAGGCTGATCACAGTAGGCCCCAGTCTCACAGTGCCTGGGGGGTGGGGGTGGGCAGGTGGTGTAGGCCTGGGGCTGCGGGGGCAGGTTCAGCCCAAACTCCAATGAGTGGTGATGGGGCATGTCTGAGGTCAAGCCAGGAAGTTGGTCTGACAGTGAGGATCAGGCCCAGTGATTCCCCCGCAGATCCATCATGACAAAGCTGTCTGGAGGGTCAAACTGGGAAGCAAGTCTGTGGCCCAGCATACCTCTGGCCGAGGTGACCAGTGCTTCTGCAGCGTGGCCCAGGCCAGGACTGAAGGCCCAGGCCTGAGATAAAATGAGTCTCCTGGTCTCTGTGCCTGCATTTGTGGGTGGAGACTGTAGGTGAACCTGCTCAGTCGTTAGGGCCTTCTAGTGTGTTCAGAGCCCTGATGCTGTGCTCTTGTTGGTGTTGCTGGGGTTTTGTTGGTGTGTTTGTTTTTTCTGTTGTATAGGTGTTCTGATTTTTTTGCATAGCTCATTCAATTTTTAATTTGTACTAAGTGTTATTGCTCATCTCATTTCACTATATGTTCTCGCTGAACAGAGAAAAACCTATTGGCTGTAGTGGAAATTAGGTAATAAAGAAAAATTTCTGTATCACTAATACTGTTTTTCTTACACAGAACTACCAATGAAATAAAAAACTTGCAGTACCTACCTCGAACCAGTGAACCCCGTGAAATGCTATTTGAAGATCGGACACGAGCCCATGCAGATCATATAGGACAGGGCTTTGAACGACAGACTACAGCTGCTGTGGGAGTATTGAAGGCTGTGCGCTGCGGAGAGTGGTATGTGTTGATTGACTTACCTAGGTGTTTGGAAAAAAAAAATAAATAAAATTGCCTGAGTTTCATTTATAATTAGCGAAAGGAGCACAGAATAGGTTAATCTAGTATTGGAGGTTTAATGGAGACATAATAGATACTGGACTGTTTTTTTTTCCTCTCTGTCTCTGTGGGCTGTGTGTTTCCCCTCTGCTAGACTGCATACAGGTCTGCTTTGTGGCTGAAACTAGAAAGGTGCTTTGCAGTGAGTGTAATAGTTGTAACTGAGTTGCTGTAACAGAGTGAATTAGATGTAAAAACACTTCACACTTGTTTTGCTTTACATTGCAAATGAACTGACCTGAGTTTCTGATTCAGAGGTGCACATGAAGACCTTTTGGCACTTTTTTGTGTTATCTGGAGATGAGCAGAATTTTTATGTTTTTGCTTCAAAGTCATGGCTATATATCTGGATATATTTATGGTAGATCACCTAGGAAGAATGCTGTTGGAGGCTGTGTGATGTTTTTTGGTGTCTGTCTTTGGAATTCTCATATGAAACTTAGGAAATGAATGTGTCTCATTTGAAGCTGTTTGCATTGTAGCCAAATAAAAAAGAGCTCATAATTACATGGGCTTCCTGGCTGAAATCTAAGAAGTGTTTTTCAGGATGTTCTGACCTTCGTTTGGGAGAATGACCTTAGTTTTGGAGGTTAGTTTTACATATGTATACACTAAAAACACTTTTTGCTTTGTCTAGAAATTAGAAGGGTGAATTCCCGTTGGATGAAACGATGCAAATTTTTGTTACAGTGAGGAGTTCATTGAGATAGAAAACGAAGTAATTGCCATTGGGGAAGAACTTGATTGTGCACATGTTAATGTGTGTGTATTTTGGGCTTTGAGGTTTTGCAGTTTACTTCCTCTTTAGGTTGATGAAATCTGGAGCCTTAAACTTCCTCCTTGTTCTGATTATGAGAAGCTGGAGTGAATTAAGACTGAGCAGTGGTGGCAGGGCAAGAGCTGAGATACTTTCTGTCTCTTCCCCCCCGCCACCCCCCAAGTATGTGCTTTATCAAAGGAAGTAAAAACAACAACAAAAAACCCAACCACCAACGAAAACAAACCACAAACAACCTACCAAAATAAAACAAAAAAACCCACCAAAACCAAACAACAAACAGACCAAACAAAATTTCACTCCTCAGACTTCTGTGCCACTGAAAATTAGTAAGAATTTAAATTAATAGCTGTTTAAATGTCTGTGGGAACTTCCCATTCTCATCCTGTATGTTCATAACAAGATCCTTTTCCCTTGGAAGTAATTACCTGTTCATTTACATTCTAAAAACAAGTTTTCTTATCAGATCTAAACCCTCATCTTCTTTTGTACATTGGAACTTCTGGAAAAGGGTATCTATTCAACTTCAGTTAAAACTCCTATTAAACTTGAAAAAAATGAATGAAATCAGTAAAAATAAAAAATTGTGTAGATTAAAAAGTGATCTGAAAATAGGCAAAGTTAGGCAAAACTGCCCGGTCGGGGGGTGTGTGTGTGTTGTAACTGTCAGCATTTCACTTCAGTGTAAGGACTGAAAATATAGCTTTTAATGCAGAATAAAAAATGTTGGACTGACATATATAGAAGAGGAAAATCTGTAACACAACCCAATAAAAATAGTATTTCAAGTTTGATTTGACCTCAATGATAATTTCTCCTTTCACTTTCCACTTCTCTGTATGATTTTGAAAAGTTACTTCACTGTACTTACATGAAGAGAGCTTATGATCATGAAGCATTATTAATTAATGTTACACTGTAATAGTTTCATTGCTTTACAGTGAAGCTAATGTATGCTGTGGGTAGATTTATTTTAAAGGAAACAACATAAATGGAAGTTTTGAAAAAACTGGGTGGAGTTTTAAAAATCTTTAGTCAAACAAAACTGGAAGCTGGAGATATTCCAGGGGTGACTACAGCATTATGGCAGTAAAAATGCATATGCTTTAATGATGAGATCAAATATAAAATCTATGTTTTCTGTAAGGAGAAAAGAAATAAATTCCTAGACTTGCTGAACTGAGTTGCTTCTGTTTACTTAGTATGGAAATGGATGTGCAAAAAAAAAAAAAGCTTTGTAAACAAGTAGCAGTACGTTTAAATAAAGTGGTATTTAGTAGTTTAGCATTGGATGCTAATGTTAAATAGGATGTGTTGTCTTTCAGAAATGACAGGAACAGAATTGCTGAAAGGCAAAAAGCAATTTTTTGGGATAGAGGACAGAACTGGAAGAAAACCATAGTGTTTGGAAGAACAAAACCCCTAATTTTTGCATTCCCAAATATGACAGGCCCTTGATTTGAGATGTTTCTTAAAATTACTGGATTATGATGTTTTTTATTTCTGTGAATAGTCACAAATTGTAGAAGAGCTCTGGCTGTTGCTAGCAAATGTTTTAAAAGACTGTACTGCACTGAAGTCTGATAAATGCTAGTGTTGTGATTATGCTGATTAATTAGTGCCATTTTTGTAGGTGTTACCAGGTGTACTTTAGAATTTAGGAAATGCCAGTGAAAATTTGAATTATGGAAACAGAAGAATTTTATGTGGGAAATTTGGGTGGGTTTTTACAGGGACAGCAGAAGATACTTTATGGCATTGTTGCTGTCAAAATTAAAACCCTCTGTCCTGTGCTTCAGCAAGCATCTTTCAAGTTTGTGTTCCAGAGTGTGAAGTTGTTAATGCTTCTCTGTATGATCACAGGAGTTAGTTGTGTTGCCAGACTTTATACGTTAGGTCAGAAATACTCATGGTAAAACCTGTAGTCTTGAATCTGTTATGAAAAGTTAGAGCAAAAAGAGTGCAGTCCTTTTGAAGAATGAAGTTGATGAAAATTTTTTCATCTAAAATAATTGTAGCAGTGCTTTAGTAGGGACTTACAGATTTTTCTGAAATTATCTTATAGTTCTGTTTGCATTTAATGCCCCTTTGGACATCTAATGAAACTATTCTGCTACTGTTTTGCTGTGGTGTGTGTGATACTTCTGTAAACTTCAGATTTTACAAAATACAGTCTCAAAGTTGTGCTAAATATCAAATCTGCAAATGCAGAATGGAAAATTAACTGCTAATATTTTTTTCTCTGGTGTGTTTGCAAACAATGTCATGTTTTTGGTGGCAGCACAGAGCTGGTAATGCATACTGTTGCATATATATATAGGGACTGAGAAAAGGAGTGATTTAGAAATCATTAACTGTACTTTGTCCTGCATAATTATAGAACGTAGAGGAGACACTGCTGTGAAAACATTGCTTTGGATTGAATTAGTTTCAGGATGTAAATATTCTTTATATTTATTTTGAGTCTTAATTTCATTTAAACATATTGTTAACTCCAGATGCAGATACTTTTTTTAAAAAAAATAAAAACCATACCTGCATTATAAAAAGATTAATATAGCTAATATTTTTTATGCTACTGATGAGAGATGGTTCCGTAAGCTTTTTGCCTTCAGTATTCAAATCCTCTTCAAGAGTATATAGATCAAAATGTAGGGAGACACTTTAATCTTTGTAAAATTGAAAGAAAAACATATGGTCTGCAGATTCCCCCCAGCATTCAGTAGTTGAGCTGGGACTTTTTTTTTTTTTTCTTCTCCCCTCTCTGGAAATAGCTTCAGACTGGTTATTTTTTGCTTTGTTGAGGTTGTGACCTAAATAAACTAAACATGTCTCCTCAGTTTAAAAAGCCCAATAAACACTACATCATTGCCTGCTTTGTTAATAACACTCTCTCTCTCTCTCTCTCTCTGTGTATATATATATATATAATATATATATTTATAAAACTGATCTTGCTTTTAAGAGTGCATGAACATCCATTACATAAATTCTGGAATGTACCAAAGTGTTTTGCTGTATCGGCTTCTCCCCTGGGCCCCAGTAGATCTGAACTTGTGGCCTGGTTTGATGCAGGGGTGGTTCAGGAGCCAGATGGACGGGTGGGAGGCAGGCAGGAGGGCACCCACTTGTTCCTAATTCCTTTTGGCAGCGCCTGGACATGCAGCCTGTGGTGCTGTTACTGCACAGCAGCCAGCTGCGGGTGATGGTGCGGCTTTCCTGCCAGCCCTGGGAAGAGTGCAGAGGATGAAGGAAGAAAGTTCCTAACCAGGCTCTTCCTGGCTGATAAATTTTCCTTGCAAAACCACTTCAAAGTGAGCCTGATCCTATATAAATGAAATCTTCATATAACAGCATTTTCACATCTTTGAAAAACCAAACATTATCAAAAACAAGCACGTGGAGCTTAAATTCATATGTTTCTATTGAAGAACTGTTTGACTTTTAAATCACAAAGAGATAAAGGACTGTAGCTGGTTTTACCTTTTGTTAGATAATTCTAGATGTTTCTAGAGGAATCATAAATGGTGTGTATTTCCTTATGGGAGATGTTGGGGGACAAGAGGTGAATTCTCCTCACAGTTTGAATATGGAGGCAAATTAATTCAGATCTTGCTCTCCTGTAGGTCTCTGCTGAGCACAAATAAGAAAGTATTTTCAAGAGATGTGTTGTGAAAGATGCCAGTATTTGCTGCTTACTAGCATTGTGACAGCTTAATGTAGATTCAGCTTTACTACGAACTGAACAAAGTGTTTGAGGCGAAGATACTAAGCAATATTTGCTATAATACTCTTCAGGCTGCTGCATGCTTTGAGGTACCTGATGGGCCAGTCATGTTGACAGAGGAAGCCCAATGTATCTGGGGCATCTGTCTTTCAGCATCAAGGCAGGCAGAGGTCAATTAAAACTAAAAATTAAAAACAGTGACCTTTTATTACTGCTTTTACTGCCACTTGCAGAGAAATTGTTAAACAGTTTAGTGAGGTTGTATTTAAGAATTAGTTATTTTAGTCAGCCTTTTTTCAAAAGGTAGGTAATGCTAGGATTGTTTTGTTGGGGCTTTTTTGTCATTTGCTTTATCCTTGCTTGCAGATTTTCTTTATTGTCTGTTGCATGTTAGTTTCAGCCTCTGACCCAGCAATTATTACTGTTCTGTAGGTCTGAGCAGCCTCGTATAACCAAAGATGTAATTTGTTTTCATGCTGAAGACTTCTTAGAGGTAGTTCAACGAATGCAGTTAGATTTGCATGAGCCTCCACTCTCACAGGTAAGCATGCTATGAACTGTTGATCAGGTATTCTGATCCCTAATTCAGACTTTTCACTCTTCTTCTTTTGCTTCCCTTTTTCCTCCAGTGTGTCCAGTGGGTTGATGATGCAAAACTTAATCAACTGCGAAGGGAAGGCATTCGATATGCCAGAATTCAGTTATTTGATAATGACATTTATTTTATCCCAAGGAATGTTGTGCACCAGTTCAAAACAGTTTCAGCTGTGTGCAGTTTGGCTTGGCACATCCGGCTCAAGCTATATCATTCAGAGGAAGAACTTTCTCAAAATGCAAGTACTGTTGAAGCAGAGAATTCTGCAGACACCAAGTCTTCGGTTACTGGACTTCAGACTGACAGCAGAATTTGTACGATGAGCAAAAATACCTCCGAAGACACCAAATTTTCAGATGCTCTGCAGACAAAGTATCTGCAGCAGGAATTTATGCCGATAAAACACGAACCTATTGCATCTCACAGAATAAAAGAGGAACCCATGAATGTTGATCTTGCTGAAAAGACAGTGGCGCCTAAGGACGTCGGGGGCCAGAATGTTCAGACCAGATTGGATCACGTTGAATTGACGGCATTTAAGTTGGAAATGGATTCGAAATGTGAACCTGGCAACAAGGACTTACAAGGCAAGTTATGCTCTGGAGGTCACGTACATCCAGATGATGCAAGACAACATAGTGCATCATATCCAAAACTGCATGGACAAAGAGATGATGATTTTTTGTGCTAAATTTGTATATATGGTTTTAAATTCCTTTTTAAACTTAATGATGTAATAATGTAAAGATTCATAAATTGTGAGGCAAGTTTGCGACTTGCCTTCGCATCTGTTACAGAAAATAGTTATGTAGCTTTGTAACATTCCTCAGTGCCTGTCCATAACTGTGAAGTATCAAAGCACTTAGGGCCAGATGCACTGTAAACACTGCAGGTTTAACATAAAGAAGTCTTTAAATAATTTTGAGTTGTAGGTTTTAGAGTAGAGCTGACATTTAACATATATATTTTTTGTAAGATGAGCCAGAATTCTTTTGGACAATTCCAGGCTTTTCCATAGAGCTTATTTATACCAATTTTTTTCATTTTAAATGTGTCAGCACTGTAGTGTAAATATCTTTTTTAAAAATCTTTTTAGTGTGATTTATACTGAAATGTGAGCCGATTAATAAAGGTTCATAATAACAGATTGGTTTTATTTTTGGGTCTGCAAAAGTAATTCAGTTAAAACTGCCTCTCTAAATGGTTATGTTTCTACCTGCACTAATGCATAGGATGCCCTTACGCCATTGTGGGGTGAGGAGCTGTAGCAAACTGAGATAGAGCTGAGGCATTCTTTGTAAATCGACTTTGTAAAGTCAGAATGCAAAATCAGTCCTCCCTTCGCAGGATTCCTTATAGCTGCTCATTAAAGGCACTCCCCAAATGCCTGCTGTCAGATGTTAATGTGGGACAGACATACAGACCTTCTTCCCCTGGTGCAGAGGACCCTGGACACCCAGTGGGCTCCGGGAGTGCTACCAGTAACTGTGTGCATCTTTCTAGATGAGGGGGTGCAAGGAGCAAACTCCCTTCTGTGCTTGCCTCTTCCCCCAGCTCAACCCACAGTTAAGAAAGACATTAAACAAACAAACAAACAATGAAACAACCAACCAACCTTCTGCCTCAACTTAAATCAGTTACCTGACTAAAATTGAAACAAAGAATATTTCAGTAGTTGCTTACCAAGTTATAAAGGCCTCAACTTTAGCAGTGACCTGTAATTCACAGAGACACATCTGGATAGCACCCTAGGATGGTAGTGCTGGCAATAAAAAGATAGCTGCCAATGTGTCTGGTAGGAAGATTCCTCGTGAGTCCCAGTTTGAACACAAGAATTGTTTCATTAAGAAAAGAGGTGGTGTCCAGGTTAACTGTTCTCCCCTCTCCCAAAATATGGAATGCTTGAATTCCCTTAAGCTGTGTTCTGAGGGAAGAGGATTTCAAGGCTAGCTAGCATCTGATGTGATAATGGCAAAAAATCTGTCATGTAACTTATTTAATTCTTTATGTAACATATTACTGTATAGTTCAAACATCTCTGAATGGTATTTTTTTTTCAGGTAGCTACAAATAGCAGTAAACTGCCCTACAGCCAGTCTTTCAACCAAGTATTTAAAACTTAAGATCCTAGGCCTGTTATTTCCATAGCCCTCTGTATCTGATTTTTCTATTTTTCCCTGCAACTTGCTGAAAGTTGTACATCCTTACATACCCAGCTTATAACGTTTGATGCACTTAAGGGATCACTTTGGCTTCCTTTGTAGCAATAGAACAATGTGATTTCCAAGTGATGTCTAATTCAGCTACCTGAGGCCCTTTTGTTGCAAACATTTTTTTTTTTTTTTTTTTTGGCTTATAGGTTGTTAAAATTCAAACTGTTCCTGTGTACTTATGCCTGGCACTAAAGTTAGCCATTTAACAGATGGATGCCCTGATCTGTTTAAAATGGGTCTGTCAAGGAATTATTAATTAAATCAATATTTCAGCTGCTAAACATTACTCCTACATAGCCATAATTATGTATTAGAGAAGCAATAGAAACACGAATCTCTTGAATGTGGCTAATATGTCCTCAAGTCTTACTGCTATTTTCTTTAATGCTGGCTAAGAGATTACTACCAGTTTTGCAGCCTCAGGGATCTTGCTTTCCCTTTCATGCCATGAGCAAATGATTGTGTGACGTGTTAAGTTTTTAACCTAGCAGATTCTGATTTGAAAAATTAATTGGTGCATGTAAGAATTTGAGCCTTCCTGATAGTAGGAGTGTAGTCTTGGCTCCCTTTGTTTTCTGGATTATCTAGAAACTTCCACCCATAATCTCTTCGGCTTTATGAACATCCATGCACAATCACATAGCCTTCCGCTCCCATTCTCTGTGCCAGCTGTTGGGAGAATAGTAGCAGAGAAGAGCTGCAGGTTGCAGTTTGCACCAAGTGTGTGGCTTTTCAAGTGCATTAGCAGAAGGCTCCAGCTTTATCCAAGCCAGCCTTGCCAGATACTGCTTTTAAAAAAACCAAACCCCAGTGTATCTACATTTCCTAGAACTAAACACACACACACACACCCCTCCCAACAAACAAACAAAATCTTATTTGTATGCTGGTGATCCATATGGTGATTGTTCATTATGGTTCAAGGATTATTTTTTATTAACATCTATCAGATTTTACTAAAGTTTAGATCCTCCTTGACAGCAAACAACTTTCTGCACCATAGGCCCTGTCCAAAGTGAAAAAATGAGTCTTTGAAAATGGTTTTGCAAACACAATTTTGTGTGTAAGAGTATTTGCTTTTGAAGACCTGCTCAGTGGTCTAGGCTGATACAGCCTCAGGTTTCTGCTCAGGTGTTTTGCCTCTAAACTGCCTACATCTTAACCCCCTACCCCCCCCCTTTTTTTTTTTTTAGTTTCAAAAAATTGGCAATTTTTGCATTTTTTATACACTCTTTATTTCTGATTTTTGATGCAGACTAGATTCTTATTTTTAGACTGAATTCCTTGCAGACAATATGAACAGTACTGGGATTACCAATGACGATCAGAACTGTTGTATTCAAAGGTGTAAACAGACTAGGTTGACTGGCTGTGTTAGTGCATGCACCTTATTTTGCTTTTTACAACTACAACTGCAAGATGTTTTTGTCCTCTCCCTGTGGTGTACTCATTTTGATGCTGTTGCTTTTTAAGAAGGGAGTACCTTTTCTGAGAATTTCAGCTCCCAAATTGTTCCGTAGTCTGACAACGGTCTAGCTTTGGTTTCAAGTGGTCCTATGCGATAACCTTTATTCCTGCCGCATACAACTTCATATTCAGACTTCTGCTTTAGCAATAAATCTTTCATGCCTTCTGATGTACTGAAACCAGTCTTTGCTTATTGCTTTCCCCTCCTCCTTGGATTTCAGTTTTTATATATAGGTATTTCTGTTACTTTGGCTGAAATCTCCAGTGTTTTAGTTGTCTCTCTTGGCCCTTGTTCTTCTGCAGATTGGAAAAGTCTGCGTAAGGCCTGTTGCCTGTTCTGCAGTGGTATTGACATCTGTGCGTTTGCAGTGGTGTTCCAGTTAATGACATGCTGTGCAGAAATGTAGACATGTTTTCCTAGATCCTGGTACCATATTTGTGGGTAGCAAAGAAATTGCATTGTTACTGTTACTACCAATAGCTTTCAAGCTGGTAGCTACTATTTATTTTTTTTTCCTTTTTAAATTACTGGATCTTTTGCATTTCACTGGCAACTGACTTCATGTATTACATACAAGTGTTACTCAGTGTTGTGTCATCCCCCAGCCCTTGAAATGCCTGCAAATTGAGTCTGAAACAGCATTTTCATTACAGGTACTGCTGGCATGCAGATTTTCCCTTCCTTGTTACTATAGTGAATATTTCAATACTACTTTAACTGAAATATTAATTCTATCTAGTATTAGAAATAAAGTATTATTTCAGAGGGTGATGATTTAAGTATTCATCTGTGAAAGAATTCCTTGGTGATAAATAAAATTGATTTTTAAGCAGTTACATATGTGCACAGTAATTAAGTTGGCATTGCGAATGATGTAGGAAATGGAAACATAAAATAGCAGAAGGCTGTGAAATGGATCTGAATGTTACAGATTTGGAAAACTGAATAAGTCTTCCAAGAAACACAGGACTGGTATTTGTCGATCAAAATGACTGTTTTCTAATATCTGCATGTGAATAAGGATGCTGAATTGATTGAAATAAATCCATGTCTCTTCTATCATTGGCAAAGTAAACTGTTGTGAGATAGTCAAATGCCACCTGACCCTACTAAGATGAAAACTGTATTAATTGTGCTCAAGAGGTAAAACAAATTTGGAGGCTTCTTGAGTGTAATTTTATTCTTTTTTCTTAGTGGTCATATATGCAGAGGAGCCTTGTCTTTAGGCAGACGAGCGTCTGTTACCTTACTGTGAATGTACAGAAGTTGGAAATGGAAAGGACAGATTTTTCACTGATGTATGCTTTGCAGTGAATGATGCTGTTGGATGTTTTCTTTGATTGTGAGTCGCTGTGTTCAACTGATACTTTATTACTTTCTCAAACGGATGAAATGCACTTTAAAAACTGTGTAATAGGTGATACTGATATTTTGTGCAGATCCCACTGAATCCGCAGCATCCATGGGAAGATTTGGGAAACTGATTCCCATCTGTCACTCATTTCATTTTTCTTAAAGTGCACATTATTTGGTGTTCTGATCAGAAGCAGTGATTAAGTTCACAATATCTAGGTTGCTATTCTTATTACAATCAGCAGGGATACTGGCTTTGCAAATTTAGTGTGTGATATTCTAACCACTGTTTTTCTCTGTGCTGTGATGCTAATATTCCCTCTGCTTTGGAGCCGTGCTGTACTTGAGTGCCAGCTAAACTTTGATCTTATGTTCTGGTCATGCTGATAGATGAGCCTACTGATGAGGGCATTAGTCCTAAATAGTCCTTTAATATTTGGTGTACAGATATGGTAATCTGATACAAACAATGATTAAAACAGCAGTTTAAACTTCTATTTTTATCAAGTTTGATTTTTCAATAGCTTTTTTTATGTTCTGTTTTCTTCTGCCATTTAATTTCTAGTCCAGCTGAATGAAATTGCAGTGTTTGGTAGAGCTTAGGCCTGTGTTTTTAAGGACTGTACTGCTTAAAGCAGTTTTTAAAAGCTGGTTGTATTGGGATGATACAGAGCAGTTGGCAAGAAAGCTATTCCCCAAGTGTCTCAAGAAGAAGAAAACCTTAAGAATTATATCTGTGTCTGGATCTTGGGTACTTGTCTAACTGGTGCAGTTGAGAGCTCTTGTTAATCTCAGAAATGAAATTTTTAGACTAAAGAACACCTTTGAGCAGTGATTTCTTTATAAACTTCAGAGGGGACACTGAGATAAAAACTAACACAGATAAACTAAGCTTGGGTTCTCTTTTCTTCCCTGTTTCTTGCTCCTACACTCCTATTCTGTGCTGTATAATGAATTTTCTTACATTTGCCTGCTTGTGATGTTGGTTTTGTTAGAAAAGGCAGACTGAAGGTAACAGTGATACCGAGTTGCAGTTTTTTCTTACTCTTCATCCAACTTCTGTACAAGGAGAAGTTGCTGAATTAACATTGAATGGTATCTAGTGGTCCAGCTGCAGCTATTCCTTAAATTGCTGCAGTCCACAAAGCCTGATGTTTCTCAGCAGCAACTTGATGCCAAGGCCTCTTCAGGTCCTGAAGGCTCACATGGGAGACTAACTGTATCCAGACCTTAATAATAAAGGTACAATGAAAAAGGTACAAACACTCTTTTCTCCAACCCAGCATAGTTATTTTTACCTCAATATTAATTAAAAAACCTGTGATGTGTAACAGGATAGTGCTATACTTTCTGTGCTAATAAATTCAAAGAAGTTATTTCTGAGGATGCAGTTATTCAGCAGCTTTGTTATTGAAAGGCAATGTTAGTTGTTCCCAAACCATAGTTTTGTTTCCAGAAAAAGAGATAACACCTGATGTTAGAATTCTGAGTTTCTAGGAGTCTCATAAATTTCATCAATACTTTGTGTTGCTTAACTTTTATACTGGACAAATGTGAAAATTTCCGTGAGGTTACTTTTAAGATATTTTTTTTTTCCTGTACTGCTATGCGTATATGTCAGAAAGAATACTGCTTTCATCTCTTAAATCATTAACTTAGTCCTGTGCTACCTTATTTTTTAATAAGTCACCTATGCCTAGTAGTGCATTTTGGGTGCATGTACACGTGCGTAGAGCACTTGGGTTACTTTGCTGAAGGTGGGGATGTGTATGTCACATAATGGTATTGTTCAGGTATAAAAAGAACAGAAAACTGGATGCTAGTTTGAAATGGTGAATACCAAGAAAGCAGTATCAATAGGTAATTGAAAATTTTAGTTTCGTGACCTTTCACACTTGCGTGTTGAGGTGTTTTCCTTAGTCAGACAGAAGTAGGTACTCGTCTACAATGCATGCTGAAGGGTTCGAGCTTGTATAAATGATTTGAAGAGAAATAATGATGCAGAATATGTATCTCCATATGCAGTATTTATTAACTATATATATCTAATCAATATATGATAAATATTCCCAGTTTCGTTTCAGAATAGCAAGCTTTTGATTTGCATTTTAAACCAAAGCTGGTGAAGGCAATTCTGCTCCACATCCCCTATGAGCTTGGGCAGATAACGGAGGTGAGGGGTTCTCCCAGCACCATCATTTCCTTCTTGCAAATCAGTATCAGCCATCTCGGCATCAGCTTCCCCTTTTCCCTGCCAACTTTATCACAGCTGGTTTTCACTCATTTTGTTCTACGGAATGAACATCAGTTGATCAGTCTGTATTTAAGAAAAAGTGTGAGGAGAACTCGCTCCATTTCAAAGCTGTGAGCAGCGCTGCTGAGAACAGGCTCGTTGCAAGTAGAGGTAGTTCCTGCAGCAGCTTCTGGAGGTCAGTGGGCTACGGCGTAACTTGATTCGTAAATCCTTTTGAATAAAGTTCTGATACCACAAAAGAAGACGGCGTATACAAAGGTGTCAGTGCAGTTAGGTCAGTTAAATCTGACACAAACTATGAAGTCAAAAGGGATATTCTCCTTATCAAAGTATCTCTGTAAGGACTAGGAACTTGCAATCAAGGTTGAGAACTAACAGATGGCTGCATCCTAGAAATATCTTGTGCTAAAGACAGTCCACTTGTGTGTGACTTCTGTAGGACACCAGAAAGAAGCATCTGCTTCAGCTTTAAAAATCATGGTTCTATATTCCAATGTTTGTAAGCCCTTAAAAAAAAAAAAAAAAGTGCCAGGATGCTGAAATTGCTGATCTTTTTCTATTGAATTGGAGGCAGCAATTAAAGGAGATTTGGAACAATTGTGTTTGATTCTAGTTAAAGGGAGATGCCAAACTTTCAGCTAATTGTTACATCTGTGGAATGGAAGGGGTTTATTAAGGGGGCAGAGTCACCATTTGTGGCCCATCTTGCTAATAATATAGCAAGTCCTAATGAGGTTAGTTCTTTTTCCATCATTTGTTAAGTTATAATGATCTGTTAACATCATCAGCCTGACTGAGGAAAGCCGCTGTGCTCTTTGGAGCAGTATGGGGGAAGGTTTTGGCATTGGCTGAACAAGGTTTTTATGCTTTTTATTCTGCGATAAGCATCGCATGGGCAAAGACTACAGGCACCCAGTTTTACACACGGTGCTCTAACATACCAGAGGAGCGTGTGTAAAATATATCTATATATATCTATATCTGTCTTTTCTACAGTGCTTAAATGCTCATTATGTATTTGCATCAGTTTAAGTGGTTCATGGAAGTTTACCTTCATTGGCGTTAGGTCTTTAGACACTTTTTTCTTCATAATTTTTTTAAATAGCATCCAGTAAGAATTCCACAAGGTCTAGCTTGCTTGCTGTGGGACACAGCTGGAACATTGCATCCTAGGGAAGCTGTGTGACCTTAGTTTCCATGTGGCAGAACTGAAGAACTGCTGGAGACACCTGAATTGGATGTACAAATTAAGCATATTCTCTGTGCCATACATACATATGTATGTGTACTTATATACCACATGTAACTGTGCGTGCTTACTCTTACATTTTCTATATTCAGCAGGCTCAAGAGTGTGCACTGAGATGACCATTCTTCCCCCCTCCCCACAGCTGACCCCAAGCACCAGCACCATTTTAACTTGAAAAATCACAGATGGTGACAGAAGCCTGTTCTTCACAGGAACCTTGTAGGAGTGGGCAAAAAGTCTGTCAAACACAGAGCAAGGTCCTTCCATTAAGGATTTTTCAGAAGTAAGTGTATGGTATAGATAAACTTCCCAGAAAGAACAGTTCCATATAGGCACTGAAGGGAAAAAGGATCTCTAAATGGTAGTTTCAGCCTCCCCACAAATTATGTGATGTATTTAATTTATAGGATGTTTATAAACTGGGGCTGAGTACGTGGAATTGCTTATTAAGTTGATGTGTTAATTTTATTGTAATAAAGGAGTTATAAATATTCTGCATTTTTTTAACAGGTATTAATCAATTTTTTTTTTTTCATTCCTTGCTTTCTTCTTCAGCAAGGCAGAAGTCAACCACAAGCATGACTTAAACTCTTTGTAAAGATTGTTACCCGATGTTCTGAACCGAGACTCCTTGCCTTAGAACGGAGCAGGTTTTCTTGGATAAAGCCCTTTCAGCAGTCTCCAACTGTATTTATGCCCATGTCTGTGACTGAACAGCAAGCATAAATCCAAACACTTCAGGAAGTTCTTTTTTTTTTCCAGACAAGTACAGCTGAATGTACATAATTAAAATTTTATTTATGAGATGCTTTGATCTAGTCACCTCCTGTTACCCTAGACTGTTTTTCCTGGGCTCTTGTCAGTCACAAGCCATTCTTTTGTACCTAGGAACTGTGAATGGATCAGTATCCCCAGCATGTTGGTTATGTCCTAGACAGCTTTTACATGTGAATTCTGCATTACTGTAGCTCCTGGAAGAGCATTTTCAATCCACAAAAGATGTTCATGGTTCTAGCTCTTTCCAGAAGTCCTGTTCATTGAATTTTTAACTTGAAATCAAGTTCAGTTCCTTGCATTTGAGTTCACCAGTACTCCATAAAGCCACAGTTTCACCTCCAGAGATCTAATATACTAGAGCATTAAAAAACATCATATTTGTTAAACTACCACTTCCTGCAGGTACAAATGCATTACAGAGCTCATCCTGTAGCTTCTGTACTTGGAAAGGCCACCACCATTGTCCCTCTCTTTTCTGGAACCTAGACTGCTGGCACAGTTCAGCTATTAACATTTTCCCCCTAGCTAAACACACTGGTTACTATCTGTTCCAGCAGCTTAAAAACAGTGCTCATTTTTTCCAGTTCTTCAGACTGGAAGTGGAGACTCACTGTCACAACAGTCACTTTATTCCTTTTTTGCTCTTATTTGGCAGCATCAGTTGTTGCTGATTCTTAAAGCAAATTTAGTACCTTGTAGAAATGACCATTAACTGGTTATTAGAAAAACTGCATGCTCTTTCTAAGGATATTACCCCATGTGCAGAACACCCTGGGGTAGAACATCTGTGGCTCCTTTGAAAAGATCATCTACCTGCCTGTGAAGAGCCTGTATCTTATTTCATGTAACATAATAATCATATTAGACCAGCTTATGTTGAACAAGTACTTTTATTTACAAGAGCATATGTGACAATTTTGAAATAAAAAAAAATAGAACAAGTTTACTTCAGTCTGGTTTAGGTAAGTCTCCATCTTGACCACTTTCTTATTTGGCCTTCTAAATTAGAGATCAAGTTGGTACCAAATTCCTGTATTATTACCATTTTGCCACAAATCTGTGTTGAAAACCGTGTAGTATGGCTTAGTCTCTTCGTACGTAGAAGATATTATATCCAAGTTCAACCATGCCCCCAATAAGCAAGGCCCACAAAGGGATAAATACATAGGCTAGTTTCATTGTAGTAAATCGTTGCAGTTTAGCACAGAGGGCAAGGCAGAAGGCTAATTTAAGTAGCATTGCAATGAGATACCAGGTTTTTTTCTTGATGTTTTGGGAGCCATTACGAGGGTCGAAGCCAGACTTACAGCGTCCAGCCATTTTTACGATTAGCATAACTAGGAGAATAGTATCAAATATCCAGACAGGAATGAAAATGAGGAACCAGTTCCATGGTGCTTTCTCATCCAACTTTAGCACCAGCATGATCAGGAAGAGTAACGTAAAAAGCCATGTCAGTAGTACTCTTTGTGCCAGGGACATTCTCATTTAAACAGCTTTGAGAGGAAGTCTTTCACTGTCGGCAACAACCTAACAAAACAAAAAGGGGGGAGGAAGAGCATCAAAAGATGTCACTACACAATTATTAGGCATATTCCTTACAGGAGACTAATGTCTTGTTCTTGTTTTCCCACCCCTTCTAACTTCACCTACATAATGCTTCCCAGCATTCCTTTTATTACTACCATTCCCAAAGCACTCTAGTTTAGTCCTGTCAACCACTCAATTTAAGTGCCTTAAGTCAGCTGTGTAAACTGCTTTCATCTGAATTTGTTCTGTGAAACAAGTTGTGCTTTAATCCTAAACTGGCTGTCAAACTCATTTAGGGATTTTTTTTATGCTAAGAATATGTTTAGATCCATTTTCCTCTGGTACTGAGGCACTCGTAGTTGTACACTTGAAAATAAACCTGACAATTCTCTCTCTGTAACAACAACAACAAAAAAAAACTAGTGAAGTGTGAACCAACCAACAAGCACAAGTATCAAACCATCTGAAAGATCCTGTATTCTACAGAGCTGCAGCTGAAGTGACCCAGGCCACGACTGAGCCCATGAGCACTGCTACCACTTTCTGTCAAGCAGCAATCTTAAAACCACTGAATGCTACAGATGATGTTTGCTTTCTGGCAGGTATCTAAAGTATGCAGGCGCTAGCTGACAAGAACACTGTTTACGTTTATTGGCTTGGTAGTGTATTTAAATGTCTATGTAGTCATGACAAAGGAAAAACAAGGACACATGCATTGCCACTACAGCCATAAAAGGTTTTTATATTCCTAACCAAAAGGCTTTTACCACTGCATCTGCCAGAAGCTTTTCACTGGAAGTATAAAAAGCAGGGGTGAGAAGAACTATGATCTTCCTGAAGATTCCATGCCACAAAGCTAGATAATTACTAATATATACCAGCAGAACAGTACTCAAATAGGTTTCTTAATTACTTGAGATTTTTAGAAGTTTGGTAATTCCCTTTAGATCACTTATATTCTTTAACTTGAAATAATAAACTGAGTTTTGATTTGTTCCAGATTACAAAAATATTTAAATTACTGAAAGCAAGACGATATGTTCTGAAGCACCTAATTCTCACCATCAGCCACCACAAGAGGACAAGACTTGATTTCCCTCTCCCCTCTGTGTCCCAGCCACGAGCTGCTGCTTCTTCTACGTTATTACTCATGCTCACAAGATCACCCGATTAAGCCTGTTAAACTCACTGAACAAGCAGAACTCTATTAGCACCTGTTTCTTTTTAACAGAGTTAGGTTTTTTTTTTTTGCCAGATTTAGCAAGTTGAATCAACTGTGTGCTCAGATGAACATCAGAACCAGACAGGGAAGTAAAAGCTGTTGGCTTAACTGGTTAGTAGATGACCTGCTACATTGGAGCCAAGGGATAACAATTTTGTACACAACTAAAGTTACCTACAATTTAATTCTTATCTTCTGATACACAGTTCAACAGACCTACTTTTTTGTTCAGTCTGGGTTTGAAGTTTCAATGGATTTGATTTAGTGGATAGCAGTGGGATTTCTCTTAAGGAAGAGATGCAGTTTAGCCTGAAGTAATCTAAACTGGAGTTACTGTCAGCACATCCACTCCCTTGTGACAGGGCTGACACCTGCATGACCCAGAACAGGTCAATTTCTTGAGCTGAACTGGCCAAAAAAAAAAAAAAAAAAAAGTTTAAAATAGGTTTTCCGTAGTTCGCTTTTTGCTGTCTCAGTTTCGTTCAGATCACCAAAGGGTCTGGTGAAAGCCTGCTGGTGAAACCAGCATGGTGGAACCCAGGCCACCTCCTTAGGGAAGGGGTGAAGCTTAACAGCTATACTCAATGTAAGAGTTAATTGCCAAGTAGACAAAAAACTGGAGGAGGTTTAGATAGCATTGCTCTTTGTTATAAACATACCTAAACCAGCTGGTAGGTGCACATGATTACAGAACAATTACCATCACCTGCCTCAAGGATTTCCAGTATTTTGAAAACATTCCCAATATTCTCAAGTACAAGTCTGCAGCTAAAGTCAAGAGTAGTTATCTGAAACTAAGTTTCAACATTCCTTTCATGAGAATATTTTTGAAAAGGAATTCTAGAAATCAGTGCTACAGATACTACAAGAAGGAGAATCGCTTATTAGCAAACTGGAGAAAGTGGAAACCAAAGAAACAGCCTGGGAACTTGGGCCTCAATGGAAAAAATGGAATTCAACACTGTTAGAAGTATTAGGTTATCAGATACTCAAAGAAGGTGCTATCAACTGTCTCTGGAAGAAATAGAAAGCTACCAAAGATGTATTAGATGGGGCTGCTCCATCTGAAGGTTGCTTACTTGATGAAGATAGATTTCAGTTTTCCTAAGTGTTCAGAACCACTGCGTTCATTTTTAAAGAGCACAGGCAGAAAACTCAGCAGGGGACCTTATGCTGCTTTTCTCTGACCTGATTAAGCACTGTAACTGCAAGATTGGGCAGGACTGCAAGGCTCCATTCAATTTTAGAGGCTTTTCTTCATGAAAACTCAGGAAAATGTAAGTGTACTTTTGAGATTTTATAGTCCACGTAAAGGAAGCTAGCAATTTTAAAGACTAGCAGCTGGGGATACAGCTGACATAATGATGAAGGATTTGATTACACAGAGCACTTGACAATGTCTCACTAGGAAAGAAAGGCGATTATGGGCAGATTCTCAGGTAGAGCCCAGCTATCACAACATGATGGTTAACACTGGAAAAAGGATGCAGATATGGTACGAGTCTTGAACTAGCTCTTCCATGAAAACACTTGAAGGAACATCAAATGCAGTGTAAAAATAAAAAAACCTCTCAACTCCTTATAGAACTCACACAATTAGTAGGAAGTGAAAATTTTTAGTAATGAGAAACACTAAGTAGCATTACTGACCTTGATGGGATGAGCTACATAATTAGAATATGATAGCTAATTATATCCTTTTTAGGAAGAAAAAAATAAAGACGAGGGAAACTTACACATAACATTCAGCTTAATATTAATGAAAACACAGATCTATACATTTAAATTTAGACCTCAAACACTGCCTAACAGAGTTCAGTAAACTGTATTATACTGAAACCAAATTAAACTCTATCTCGATTAAATGACATTTTAAAGCTAGTTCAGCAGGTACGAGTAATTTATCACCTAGAATGAAATATTCCAGCAGCCCCATTTTAAAACTACATTTAAACTAGTGCGATTCGAATACAGGTTAGGTATTCACGAGTTTTCCTTGCAACTGATGCATTCTCAGTTCAGGTGGCCTATGTAGATTTTAAACTGTAAATAGTCAAACCACAACATCCCCTTCACTTGAGCGGTTGTTTTACTGCTTTTCAGCGAAACGGACAGTGCTGAATCTGGCGGAACAAAATACGTATTGGGAGACTCTTCAGAAGACCAGGACGAGGAAAACGGCAATCCAGCCGTGAGAGCCGGGCTGAGCAAAGCTGCCACAGCGATGTAACGGCCCCTCCCGTCCTCTGCAGCAGCCGGGCCGGCCCCGGCCGAGATCCTCCGCCCGCTGGATGACCCAGCGCCACTGCCCCGGGCGGCGGCAGCGCCTCCGGGAGCCCGGGCCCAGCCCCGCGGGGCCGCACCTGGAGCGGCTGCCGAACAGCCCAGGGCCCGGCCGGAGCCCCGCAGGCCGCCCGGGCCTCCTGCCCTTCCCCAGCCCCCAGGGGCCGACCCCGAGCAGCACGGCCTCCGCCACAGCCCCGCTCCCGCCGGCCTCGCCGCCTTCCTCGGTTCCTCCCGCGGCCGAGCCGGCCGGCTCCCCCCGGGAAGCCCCGCTTCCCCCGCCGTGACAAAGGCCTACCCGCCTAAGGAAGGCCGGGCGCGGCGCGGCAGCCTGAAGGTGGAAGCTCCCTTCCCTTCCATTTCCCCCTCCCCGCCACCTACCGCACGGGCCCGGGCCGCCCTCGCACGGAGCCGCCGCCGCGTCCCCGCGCACGGTCTCGGCGCATCCCCCGCCCTGCTACGCGGGGGCGGCTGTGCTCTGCCCGCTCCCTCCGCCGCAGGAAACCTACCACCCCCCGGTCCACAGTTCCGCGCCTGGCTATTGGGCGGCGCGGACGCGCGTCCTACCACGCCCCGTTGCTACTGGGTAGGAGCGACGTCGCTCAAGTTCGTACCCACCTCCCCCCCCTCAGCTACTCCGTCGTGAAGACGCCCATCAAGGTGAGCCAGCCCCCTCGCGGCCGGCGGCGGTCAGCCTCCAGCCCCGCCCCTCCTCTTTCTTTTCGCCGCCAATTCGTGCAGGACGCTGCCTGTTACACCGGCCCCGCCCCTTCCCGGGATCTGCCCGTTAAGCCAGCTCCACCTCCCTCCCGCTCTCATTGGGCAGCGCTGCCGCCAGTCACGCCTGAGTCCCCACCCTCGAAGGAGGAGCGGGCGCCGTTGGCTACCGGCCCGCGCGCGGCTCCGCCCCCGTCTCGGCGGCGCGCGCCCTCTCGGGTGGCGCC
>JAVJGJ010000057.1:75620884-75633863 GCA_035590215.1 Microhierax caerulescens | reverse complement strand
GGCCGCGCCGCCCCGGGGAGCCGCCGGGAACCGGGCTCGCTGGCCTCCGGTGGCCAAGTTCACGGGGTGGTAGGCGCTCAATTACGCCTCCCAGGCTCGAGCTGCCGGCCGTTTCCGTGCGGTTTGTTCCTGCTCGCTAGGTCTGACTCCAGCTAAAACGCACCTTTTCCTTGGTGAGTTGCTTTCATGCATCTCGAGCTGCTTTAGTGCCCGTGCCAGGTGATAGGACCTTTTTTCTCCTTTCCTTTGGAGGTCCTAAATTTCGGCATCTTCACCTTCATCCCGACCTCCTCTCCTTCTGTTTTCTTGTATTTCACATGCCACCACCTTCTTTTGGTTCTTTCTTATTCTTTATTCCATTATTTTCCCCTTTCCACCCCAACCCAATGACCACCTGTCTACCACTTCTGCCTTGTCCTTGCTTTTCACATCGGGAATCTAAATGTTAGGCTCCTTCCTCTGAGTTAAAATTTCTTCTGTCATGTTCGTTTCCCTGCTGTTTTATTTGCTGTCTTTTCTATGAGAAACCAAGGAGAGAGCTTTGGGAGAAGGTGGTTATGCAGTAGCAGAACTGTCCAGGTTGTTGCTTCTTTTACTTTTGTTTGTCGTACGTGCTCCCTGAGCGTGTGTGACTCGGGCGTATCAGATTCGCTGGTAGTTTTAGTCCACGTTCTCAAACTCTATGCTTGGTGTTCAGTCTTTCACTACTTTTACATGTTATTGGTTGCTTGGTAAGTAATGCTGATGAGTCTTGCATTTTGCTCCAAATTTGCCAGTGTCTTATCCATCAGTCATATAATTAACTGAAAAAATTAATTAATCGGAAAACCTGACTTGCTGAAAGTACTTTAATTAATGTTCTGAAATTCTTTGTGATGAAACATTCCTACAGAAAATACAGCTGGTTTTACAATTCTGACACACGAGTGCTCTAATAGGAATGAGACTAAATACAGTGTGTCATCAGTAATTTGCCCGCTTATATCTTCCTGTTGATGCTGTTAAACAGATGGTGGTATCTGTTTTATCAGGGAGAAGCGCATCACTTGAAATAACCTGTTAATCCTAGTAAGTGAATCCTAGTATCTTTAGCTGCACTTAGAGTGGTCCCTAAGTGGCAGAAGGATATGTTTCTGTTATATACATTAGCGCTTGGCATGAGACATTTTTGTTTTCCTGGGGTTAGAGGCTAAAAGTGTTCTGTGAATATATCTCTGAGTTATAAATAGCTGAATGTATTTGGCTGTTTCCGTAGCTCTGAAGGTTTTGGTGATCATCTTTGACATGTCTCTTTATTTGTGACTCCCTGGAAAGGATAATCCTCTTCTCAGAAGTCTTATTTTGTTCCAATAAGGTGTTTATGTACTGAGGTATGTATGCACATCATACTTATGCCAGTTTTGACATCCCCCCTGCCTCAGAGCCCTACTTCACAATATTTACAAGCAATTTTCATTTCTGAAGGTGAAGGTTGAGAGCAATACTTGGGACTGGTGTGTTTAAGATCCTGATCCTTGCTTGAAGTGGAATGTTTGTGTGGTTGAGTTTTCTGTTGCTATGTTTTGCTGCCAATGTATGTTTTTATTCTGGGTATAAATATTAGAAAGGATAAAATATGAGCCTGAGTCATCTGGAAAAGAATTTGTAAACCTAGTTAGTTTAATTCAATGCTTGTAGTAGAATTTTTTCCTCATGTATTATGTGGAATGTGACATACAAATAAATTGTCGGTAATTGCTGGGAACTCCGTGGAGTATTTCAAGTATTCTGGTAGTACTGGATTTCTCCCAAAGCAGAGTTAGCTCAGCTTGTCTCATAAACTTGGTCCCAGCTGTATTCACCATAGCTGCTGAATATTGGTGTGAATTCTGGGAGAACTCAAAATCCTGTAGGCCTTGAAATAGGAAACAATATTGATGCTTTATTAGAAGGGAGGCATAGGTGCATTAAAAAGGTTTCCAGTCAACTTTGTTTGAGGCAGTTAACCAGGCAGGTTGACAGGGTGGAGCAGCTCTTGGAGCTGAACAATGCTGTTCCTGTCACAGCTGGCAGGGGTCACTGGAAAGCAGTGGACATAACTTCTTTCACAATTCTCCCCAGTCACATATACTGTCTTCACAGGCTTTTTCTAAATATCACAACTTCTGCTTGTTTATAGTAGAAATTTTATAAAAGAAATAAAACCGTATTTTTTTTTCCTTTTCCGAGGACCCCTGTGAGTGAGAGTGATGACAGTCACAGGGTTGGTGGGGTTATTTTTTGTTTGGTTTTGGTTTTGTGTTTGTTTATTTATTTATTTTTTTTGTCTCTGAGGAAGTTCTTTTCATAATAAACAGCATGCTCTAAAGACTCATCACTGAGTAGTTTATGTGAATTTTCTTGCTAGGCTTACCAGGGGCACAAAGCTTGTACAGTTACTTTTTTTGTCTGTCTTCTGTTTGAGTAACTTTAGTTGGTCAGATCATGAAACGAAATATAATGGCAACTGAAAGACTTTAAGTACCTACACATTGACAGATTTTTATAAAACTTGTGACAGGTAGTGACCCAAGTTAACATTCCCACCCGAAGAAAAGCAGTTATAATTGAGTCCTTTCTTCAAAAAGAGAACAATGTCTGGCCAGTGTCTGTGCTAAGCTCTTGAGCCATTGTGGTGCCGTACTGCTACTGGACCAGCCAAATAGTTGGGGCAGTTTGTAACATGGGTGGGGGGCTGGAAAAAATTTCTGGGTGAGGTGGAAGAGGACAGTGGGAAGCCATGGGACACTGGTAAAAGCAGACAGACTTAATTGCTTCTGCCCACGGAACAAGGTAGGCCTGTTTATTCTGTAATGTTTTTGGGTTTTTGTTTTTTTTTTCTGGTTTACTAAGGAAACAAAACAAAACTCCTTTAGAATACCTTTGCCAGAGGCACTGCCTCTGACTGTTCAAGGACCGTTGACCACTACTTACTCTAAGATATGTAGTGGTGTGAAAAAAGATTTTGAAAGCTTTGGATACCCTGTTTTCTCCCTTGAGTTTACTGTGCTGTTTTTATAAAGGTTCTTCTTGCTGGGTACAGAGGAAACTGTTAACTACTTGAAGAAATTACATTCAAATTTGTAAGGAGAATACAAAGAGCTTAATAAATTGCCTATAGGGGAAAAAAGAGTTAATAGTAATTAGGGCTATAATGTATTACTGTGTAATGTTTGGGTATGCTTTGCATGTAATCATAGAATAATTTAGGTTGAAAGGGGTTGCTGAAAGTCATCTGTCTGGTCCAACCCCATCTCAAAGCAAGGGCAGCTTCAAAGTCAGAGCAAACACTTATACAATATGTAGAGATACCCATTATATTGTTAAGAAATGCAGAAATACAGCTGATGTTTGTGGTGCGTTTTTTTTTTTTTTTTAATTTGAGGGGAGGATATTATAGTTCACAGAGCTATTCTCTTGTTTCTTAATTTACATGTGTAGAAGGGATTTTTTTCCAAATTCATTTCTGCTGGGAATAATCTTTTAAGTGAGACATGTAGTGTTCAGTGTTTAATTCTTTGTTCATTTGAGGTGGTCTTGGTAGATGTGCTCCAGAGAGACTAGATGGCTTCCTGGAATGAGTCCAAGCATTGGATTGAACTCATATTTGCAAATACACTTGTGGTTCTTGTTCTTAAAAAATAAAATACAATTGCAAAGTGGGAGAAGAAATTAAAGCAATATAGCATCAAATATGAAGTCACACAAGCCTTGTAATTTGGACGTTGGCCAGCGCCAGATGCTTTTGGGGGTTAGGTGGTTGGCAGATGTCAGCCTGGCAGCTAAATGCTCTTCGTGTTCGGCTGTCTTAAGGGACAGTTTGTTCTGTGCTTGCCGTGTTGCTCATATTCTTTCCTTGGTTATTAGCTACTGGCTGTTGTGGGGTGGGGTAGGGTAGGGTATTTGGGTAGGGCCAAATAAAGCCCGGTTGTCTCTTTGGACATTTTCTTGCATCCTGGGTTATGAAGCTTGAGATTCCCTCAGCTGAGTGGTTTGTTTTTTGTTGGTTGGTTTTTTTTTTTTTTTGGTTATTATTGTGTGTTTAAATAGCTGCTTTCTTTTTGAATCTGAGTAAAATCTTGGCTTCAGTGGCATCCTGTGGTACTGAGTTTAACAGTTTAATTATGTGTTGTAATATAATATTTCTCTGTTAAAAGCTTGGCTTTGCTATCCTCTAAGTGCAGTTAATGAATGAAGTTCCTGTATTTTCAGAAGCTGTTGTTTTCTTGACTGATTTCTGTATATTTAATAAAGCGGCATTTAATTTATAATTCCTTATTTTTCTGTTCATACATGCCTGTCTCAACAGGCTCCGTGCTCTTCTGACTGTAGTATGTTGAATGGAAGAACTCACTGACCTGCCAACTTTCCTGTTTTTAAAGCTTTGTGGGGTGTACACAGTTCACCAGGCCCCCAGTATCATTGACATTATTGGTACTAAATTCTGTTTATGTTGCCTAGTTATTGTTTAAAAGTGATCCAATTCGCAGTTAAAGTTGATCCGTGTTCTTAAACTTTGCTAATGTAGGATTAGTTGTCACCTGGAAATGTTACTACTTCAGGTTTTCTTTTCTTCTGTGATATATAAAAGATAAACATAGTGTGCACTGCTGGACCTATTTACAGAAGCTTGAAGTTTGGAATAACAGGGCAGGTCTCAGTTCACACCATTTAAGGACTTGATTTAGGCAGTACTTCATAAAAACTCTTAAGATACTGGTCTAAATAGGGGGAGGAGGAGAAGGGGAAACAGTGTTTTAATTAGTCCAAATTAACCGTTAATGGTATTTCAGACAGCTTGCTGGTAGAGATGCAGTGTTCAGGTTGGCTTCTGTCAGAGCTGCCTCACTACAGGTGGTGGCATTAGTGCTGTGGTCCATAGATCTGTGGAGCTAGTTCAGGTGAGAACTGCTCATATACTTAGTAATGGTAGTCAGTCAGGTGAAGCCATCTCCTGTGTGATAGGCTCCAGCGCTGGTAAAAAGAGCGATGGAAGCTGGTGACTAGGGAGGTCTGTGGTAATACTGGTTTAGAGTGGTTAAAACAGTTGCAAAGCCTTACTAGGCCATCCTGGTCTTGTCCATCAGCTCTGTGTGGACCTTGTGTGTCTAGTGAGCGATTTCTGCTGAAAGTTCCCCCTTAAGAGCTCTGGGAACCAGGAGGAATGTGGGGCATCTCTGTTTGTAAGCTAGTGTTAGCTGTCAGCACCTGATGAAGCAGTGGCATGATGAGTGTCTGTGTTCATCTTTCTCTTAGAGGTCTAATGGTTAGTGTGCTTAGGAAGCTGAAAGTTGTAGTCCTGAGTGCTCTCATCCTGAGTAGCTTTAATGTCAAACCTCCAGAAAGAGCTAGCCACCAAGGCTTGTGTATGCTGAATGAGATCCTGAGTGTCTGCCTCTCTTACTACAGGGTGATCAGGTATGTGAAACCTAGTGGAACATAAAGAATGCAAATTGGGAAGAGTTGTCCCGAGTTTAGTTTTGGGACTAGGATCCTTCTGTGTGCGGAACAGGGATTTGTGGCACTTTGCCTTGCACTGACACTGTGTGGAAGAGCTAGCAGGCCAGTGGGGTGTGATCCAAGGAGCTTCGAGGCACTGAGCAGGCAATAAATAGGCTGTTTTATTCAGATGGGATGCTGCTGTTAACCTCTATTACCTGATGAGCCTGTTGCAATGAAAGATGTTGCCCTCAAATTTCTTTTTCAATATTCCGGCTGTTTTTTGATCTATGGCAATGTTTGCTTTTCACAAACAGCAGTCTATTTAGAAGTCTTTGACGCATTTCCAAAGGCTTTTTGAAAGCCACGTTTTATCACTTGCTCTTATCAGTCTGATATGTTCAGAAATCCTGATAGACTAAGACATGATCTTCCTTTGTAGAAATTGATTAGACACTATCAGATAGTCTTTCAGGTATAATGGCATTCTTTTTTTAATGATTGTTTTGGGGATCTTGTCAGATACCCATGTAAGGCTGCAATTCCTTGCTTGAATCAGTCCAGAGACTTTTTTAAAAATATAAGCTCAGCATTCGCTACTGTGTTCTCAGAGCAGTGGCTGTTTAAAAGAGACTGCAGCCTTTTCCTGACAGCTCAGCTACTTCATGCCTCAGCTGCTTCTAAAACTTGCTGTATAACTATTTGTAGAACATGATGCAAACTTGGTCATTTAGGAGTGGTTTTCAGCTTCCTGACTGTACTCATTGAGAAGCCACAACTCTGCAGTACATTGCCTGGTGGCAGATAAACAAGTCTTCCCAAACACCAAGTCAGTATTTTCAGTGAGCAAGATTTATTGTTGCAGGAAATTACTGTTGTGTTTAGAATCATGAGGAGGAGAAAAGGAGCATAGCATTATATTTCAAGGTGGCACTATGTTTGGCATTGGGTTTTTTTTTATTTATTTAAGGGTTTGTTAAGAAGAATATATATATAAATGAAAAACATAGTATTTTTAGAAACTCTGTTCCTTAATTAAGTTGTTATGGTTCTAAGAGCAGATGTATACATGCCATATTTCAGGGATTTCTCATTATAAGGTTGTATATATGCTTAACGGGGTATGTATGTGTGTAGTATTCAGTATAAAATCCCAGGAATTAAAAAGAGCAGAACTTGAGAGCAACAATATATTGTGTTTCCTCTAATTTTTATTTTTTTTTTAAAAAAGCGCACCATGTTCAGAAGTGTCTTGGCTTGTAGATCTAGCATGGTAACAGCAATTACATTTGGATTGACAGGAATTTTGAAACCAACATCTCTTACAGAAGAGGCAAAATTGACTTGATTATAGTCCCCTTTAAGGGCTTAAATTTTTTACACTTCATTAAACAGTAGAATATGTTTAAATATTAGGAGCTTTTTGCTAATTAATAAATACTGCAGCAGGCTCAGGAGTAAATTATGAGAGATGTAGAATCCTTAACTTCTCAGTACAGAGTCCTTCCTCCCGCCCCCCTTATTTTTGCAAGTAAGGTATCTGTGAAATTGTGTTGTGTCACTTCCAATGGAGCCATGAACAGAAACCAGTTATGTAACAAAATTAGGAAATTTGCACAGACCTTAAGGCTGAGGGCATAGATTCCAGAAATGGCTAAGAGCAGTTGCAACAACTGCACGCAATGTTCTTTTCCCAGAACTTGAAATAAATCTCAGAAGTCTTGGTGCTCAATATTTTGCTGCTATTTCAGATAGTTGTGTAATTCGCTGGCAAAACAAGTATTCCTTGGGAGACAGTTATTTTCTGTGGTAGTTCCTTGCTAGTTTGTCCTTCAGATATTGGTGTTTTTACTGTGGAAGTTGAGGTGGTAAAGTCAAGCCTGCGTCCCATCAGAACTTGAAAACTGATTCTTGCTGCATGCTCTATGCTGCAGCTGCAACTGTGAGAGCTTCCTGCTTGGGATGGTGAGTGATAAAGGGCATGAGCTTATAAGGAAGAATAAATACACAGTGGCAGAAATAGGATCAGACACCATGGTTTGTGGGCAGAATACAGAGGCCTGAGAAAGTATGTTTGTTATTCAGTAACTGACAGCTTACTGGAGGCAGAGGCAGGTATGGATGTCCTGCCAAGTGTCTGTATGTGTCATGATATATCACGTTTGGTACGTCTGTGTTTGTAAAGAACAGGGCTTGGTACACAGCAGCCAGCATAGGGTCTGGTTTTTATTTTATTGCCTGATGAACTTCTCAAACAAACAACAAAACTCCCCAAATGTGTATCTAGGGATGTTCGATGGTTTTTCCACCAGTTGTTTGAGGGTGATGGTTTTTGGTGTGCTTTTGGTTGGGTTTTTTTGCGATGAAGAACAAAATTTGAAAGTTCATTCTCTTTCATGAGCAGTGTCTTAGGAATGCTGGTATCCAATTTTAGCAGTTGTTGGTGTTCTTTGGGGAAAGCAAGTATGTTAATTCCGTTTTATTTACAAATTATCATGCTGTTCCTTTGGGAAAGCAAATATGTTAATTCCTTTTTATTTACAAACTATCATGACCTTGGATTGTAATGCAACAACTTGGGAGGGCCTTGGCTGGCATGGCAGCAAGAGTACTTCTGCTGGCTGCTGGATATGATCCTTAGGTTTGCAGTGTCTGGTTATGTTGTTGTTTTTTTTAAAAAAAAAATTATTTTTTCCCCTTTCCCTTTGGCTGCTTCAAATTTTCTTAAGGCTAGCTGAAAGGAGCGTGATAAAATTTCCACTTAAAGGTGTGAACCTGGGAGTGACAACTTTCTCATTTGCTTGTATACAATTTGCAATTCTGAAATGCTGTTTTGAGAACAGTGATGCATAGATAAAGTACTTAGAGAACACTGTGTGCATTATATAGTATTTGATGTTCTTTAAAAAAAAATGAAATGTAGGTTTAAAGGTTTATTTGTAACGCACATAAAAAGAATGTGTCTTTTGAAACATTGCTTCAAGGGTTTAATCCTGTTCTTGGTGGCAGCTGAAGAATTCTCATGGATCTGAGCGTAGGAAGGGTGACTCGTCCTAAGTTTTAGTGGTGTATCTGCATTACATTGATACCTGTGTTGGTTTATTTTGTCATGGCAGAAGCAGCTTTCCAGGCAATAGCAGATGCTTAATATGACAAAGTTGTTTATTTGGCTAATTT
The DNA here is from genome assembly GCA_035590215.1 of Microhierax caerulescens. Classification (NCBI taxonomy): domain Eukaryota; kingdom Metazoa; phylum Chordata; class Aves; order Falconiformes; family Falconidae; genus Microhierax; species Microhierax caerulescens. Next base: position 75,625,229 of record JAVJGJ010000057.1, on the reverse strand, counting down.
AAAATTAAAGTATCAAATAGTATCAACAATTTGATGATAACTTTAACTTCTATTTTGATCCTGGAAAGTGAGGGGGTTTTATCCTCTTTAAAGTTACTTTCTAGCGGTGCATTGTCAGATACAATGTTTTACTTTTAAGTGAGTTTGTGTGATACAGTTGTTGCTAGAAAATTATTAGTTTAGGCCATAGGCTTTACTCTCTTCTTACTCTTCATATCAGGATATATTAGTGAAATTATGCCTGTGATTGTGAAACTGTAGTATGGAGGATCTAACATAATGGTAAAACAGTTCTGTTGTGGAAAGCAGTTGAAACCAAGTTCTAGGATTCTCATGACTTTACGCAGCAACTTTTTAAAAACTGCTTTTCATTTGCTGCTTCTTTTGAAGGTAATAAAAATCAATGGTGTTTTTTTTAAAAAAAAAACATTTGAGGCGAACACCACAGCTCTGCAATTTTGCTCCTAATGATGTCTAGCGAACATCTCAACTCATTATGATCATGGAGTGATGAAGTTGGCAAGGACGTTCAAGTCTTGACTCAACAGCTGGATGGTATCCTGACCATTCAGGTTAGGATTGTTGTAAAGGAAACAGGTTCCTTGAAATACTTAGTGATTCACAGTGTTTACAGGCAAGGAGAGCAACTATTTGCCTATGTTTCCTTGCTTGTGTTACATTTTTGATTATGCCCTTTTGCTAGTTGACACTGCTACACTGCTTACACTTGTATATTCTTCCAAAAATTGTAAATTTTTTTGCCTTTGTCACTATGAGGAGCACAGTTTTATCCTGAACTTCTGACAAAGTTCAGAATATATTTTATTTTCTGTAGAATGTCATTTTGAAGTGTATGTATGTCTTGGATTGCCAAAACTCTGTGGAAGTGAGTAAAATATTTAAAAATATACTTAGTCTGAATTTATTTAAATCTGTAGTGTAGTATCTAATCCTATCTTATGCAATAAGCACTGCATTGCTTAAATGAGCATTTAACTACCTGAAGCCATCTAAATATAGATTTCTGTGGCTTTCAAAAAACTTCTCATTTGATTGCAAGGTGTAGCATGTACTTACTAAAAATGGAATATGATTATGCTCTGAAATGGAAAAAAAACCCTAAGAAACACCACTTTGAAATAGGGATCACTGAAACTGGGTAGTCATCTATTTTCAGTTTTAAGGAATTAATGAAGTTTTGATCAAAAAATGGTGCTTGTTATTCATAGTATTAACTGTGAGTTTGGTGAAGATGTAGTGAATGGCTTTGTTGAATGTCAGAGATGTTGTGATCAAGCTTTTATATTTGGATGTTCTGTCTGATCTCTGAAGTTGGAAGTATTTTTTTTTTTGTGTTGCTCTTAAATCTCCACTAGTTAAGATGAAGTTAATCTCGCTGTAGTTACTCTGCACAGGACATTGTATAACTGAGTGCAAAATCTGGTCGCTGTCCCAGATGCAGGTGTTCGACACAGAACGTGAAACAAATGGCTAGCTCTGGGGAGGATGGGAGGAGAAACAGGCAGAATAGGCAGTGCTCGCTTATGCTTGTTGCATATGTATCAGCTGTTTTGACTTGTTCACTTTACCCATTTTCCCTTAGAGCCCAACTTGTACAGTCTGACTTCAGGATCAATATCAATACAAATTGTCAGCTGAATAGCATGTTAACTTATAAAGAATATGCAGAGTTCTGAAGTACTTAGTCTTCTGTCTAGGTGTTCAGTGAGCTGTGGGCAGATACAGAGTCAGAGCCAGGGCTGCAGCTTAGGTGCCTTGAATTGTTACCATCCATTTCTCATCCAGGTAAGGTAGCTTCAGCTTGTATCAAATTCATTACATTGTCTCGAGAAAACACCCCAGAAAGCCAAGGCACCGACAAATCCCAGCCCCTGCGAGCAAAAACACTGTCCCAAAATAATTAAACCTTTTCACCTTCTATTGTAGTGCTGTCTTAGAAATTGTTGTATCTCTTTTGAAGAAAGCATATTGCTATTTCCTTGTAGAGGTATTTTTACTTAATGCACCAAACTCTGTTAAAGTCTTTTGAGACATCCATCCCATGATTTTGTCATAATTACTTTTGTAAGCATCATCCCTGTATTCGTGTATGCAAATATGCATGCAAATATACTTTAAACACCACCAAAGTAGACTCTGTGGAGGATTTAACATAGAGAGTTTCTTAAAAATATGAAAACTCTGGGTAGTCTAAATAACAGGCTTGTTGATAGAAATTAAATAAATTAATAATAAACCTACTTCATTATACTTGCAATGTAATTGTTCCTTGAGGCAAAGGGTTTCTGAGTGAATCGGAGAAGTACTGCAAAAAAACCACAAAAGTCTGCTGCCTTTAAAATGGCTTGTCCAATTTTAGCTGTATTTGACACAGTTGGAAATCTTGGATTCGTAAGTTTGCGCTGGTTTTCTGAAAAATCATTGACCTTGGGGAGAGAGGGATCAAGTTATTGTAGCTGTTGAGGCAAAGGTTTCTGTGCACGTTCAACAGTTAGTTCTTTACTACTAATGATGAGTTTCTCCAACCTTTTTCTTATCTTGTCATTATGGTGGTAAGGAGCAAGGTACATTGTATGTGAGAATGAACGTCGGCATAAGAGAAATAAGGAGTTAAAGATCCTCCAAGATGAGTTCACAAAGGAGAGGATGTTGAGGGGTGTAGGTGTGATCAAAACATGTATGGCATCCTTCCTACATCAGCCCTGCTGCGAGCAGTGGGCTTGCTTTTGCTGTGATGTGTGATGTAGGCCACATTATGCGTGAAGGCTGCATATGGCTAAGGGTTTTATGTCGCTTTGAGTCTATTGTCCATGCAGCAAATTATTTTAAATTTACTTAAACAGGTTTTCAAACGAGAAAGTGAATGCAATTTTTAGCTTTGTATGGGTGAGAAAGAAGGGTCACCAGTCTGTGTAATATGCTAAGTTATAAAGTCTTTGTTGGGCTCCATGCTTTATATGATAGAATTATTTTTATATTTGTTGTGCCAGTGAATTCTTAGTAATTGATAGTTGCTCTTAGGAAAACTGCTACTATTATCAGAAACAAATAGGTCAGAAACAATTACAGATGTTGACACAGTCATGGCTGCCAGCTTTAAAGCTGATTTGGTGTGACTTACACAATGGTATTATCAACAGTGGAAAAATTGCAGTGTTTGTTTGCTCAGTTGTACCAAAAGTCAGTGTCCTAATATTTCTGAAATTTGTTAGTGACTAAGCTCTTTCAGAGACATTTTTTTCTATTGTGTAGTAATCTCTGTTTTATCTGAAGTTGTATTAATGATATTGGAGTGGCACTTAGAAATTTTAAATAATAGTTCCTTTTGGGTATTTAATTTCTCTTATTTTTTGAAAAAAGCTTTCTGAAGCATGAAAATGTATGGTATTATGTTTCTTAGAAATCTTCACAAGCTGGTATAGAATCGATCTATTTACTGAATCAATCTATGCTGCTACATACATATTTGTGTGTGTGATGCATATCCAGACATTAAATACGGTGTCTTTAAAGTAATGCAATGCATTAAATATGAGTACATCCTTACACAAGTCAGGGAAGACTGAATAAACTGGTGTCAGTGCAGGACTGAGTCTTCTAGAGGATCATCTTTTCTTTCTGAGAAATGTCTTGGAAGATGGCAGTGTTGATAGGGCTTTTGTAGAGGGAGTATTTGTGATTTTTGCAACAACAGCTGTTACGATCACATAATCTAATATCTGATTTAAAAAAAAAAATCTGAAATTTTTTGTGATTAACAATGTAAAATAGTGTCATGACTTATTCTAATGCTTAAGCATTTCATAAAGACACTTATTTTAATTTATTGTTGTTTCAGTTTCCATCCCATCTGTTGGATGTTGTATTTTTCTTTGCTATTCTTATCTGTGCAAATGCTGTAAACAAATGTCTTTTCTCTTTGTTTTGAAGACAAAGATCAGCTTTTATCTTTCACTATAAAACCTGCCTGCAGATTAATAATTCTTGTTTCCTTTCATGAGGATATATAGGGTGCAGTATTGTTGTTGATATTGATGGTGTTCTGATGTGATAATTTTATCAGAAATATACCCTTTAATCATGTTGTTTTTCTGAGATCCATCAATCTTGGAAGTGTGCTTGATGCATAGTTTGGTGTTTGGGGGCTAAACTACCAGTCCTCCTCCTTGCTGCTGGTGAGGCCATACCTGGGGTGCTGGGTGCAGTTCTGGGCTCTTCAGTACAAGAGAGACATGGACATACTGGAGAGAGTCCACTGATGTGCCACAGAGATGATGAAGGGGCTGGGACGTCCCTGCGGTGAGGGGAGGCTGAGAGAGCCGGG
>JAVJGJ010000057.1:75609982-75620727 GCA_035590215.1 Microhierax caerulescens | reverse complement strand
CACTTTCTTACGGTGGGGGTGACCGAGCGCTGGCACAGGCTGCCCAGAGAGGCTGTGGAGTCTCCATCCTTGGAGATGCTCAAAAGCTGTGTGGACATGGTCCTGGGCAGCCTGGTCTAGGTGGCCCTGGTTGAGCGGGGGGTTGGACCAGGCAACCTCCAGAGGTCCCTGCCAACCTCAGCCGTCTGATTCTGTGAAACTGTGTTTACGAAGTTTTAAGAAGTCTTGTGTTGACTTTACCAATTATGCTTGATTCTGGAATTGTTCAGATGGTAAGTCTGGAAAGCTTAAGTTTAATATTTTGAAGTCACTTATACTAACTTTTTCAAAGCCTTGTGCATTATTTGTTAGGAATTTCTAGCTTTAGAGAAAAAAATAGGAATTTCCTTCTATGATGAATATTTGGTGCAGTTATATGAAAATAACATTCTTAAACTTTTTGCAAACACAGGAAGGATGCTGACTAGTAGGTAGAGCTGAAGACTTAAACTTTTACCAACTGATGTTAAATGTGCATCATTGCCTTGGTGTTTTTTAAACTGGGCTTAAGTATGGCATATTTATTTACATACATGTATTTTTAAAGGGAATCAGTGACACAAAAGTATTCAGATTTTTTGGCAAATATTTTAACAGGTTTTTTTAATTCTTTCTTTTCTTCCACTGGCTGCATCCTGCCTTAATTAACTGTTTGAAATGTAGGTACTAAATTAATTTAACTGCTATTAATCAGTTAATATCTGAAGTAATCTATTTGTGAAATATTTGAGGTTTTTAAATTATAATACATTTATATCTGAAAAACTTGCATATTATAATGAAATATCTGGAAAGGATTCTGTAATTCTTGCCTAAACTTTCCTTTGATTTTACAGAATGTCCAGCATGAGAGAATATACACAATTTTGTATAAAGACAATATTTCTAAATCTGAAGGCTTTTTATATTTATTTTCTTTATTCTTATGTTTTTTTCCTGAACTCTTGTCTGAATGATTATATTAAAGACTTTTAAAATTAATTTTCACAGTGGGAATGTTTTATGTAGGCTGAAAGGTTTTTCTTTAAATATTTTTTTCCTCCACGTTGAAACTAATGATATTGACATCAAAGATTAATTCGTACTGCTGATATTTTTACTATTAAAATGGAAATACCACTTTTCCTTGTTTTTCATCCTTTTGACTTAGTTTTAGTCCATTGTTTTTATGAGTGTATTAATTTTATAAGTATTAGAGTTCTAGCACTGATTATTTTTTTTTTTTTTCCTCTTGAAAAATACCTCATAGCCTGTATGACATTTTCTTGCATTTTATAACACAGTTATTCTGGGACTTCAGAATACTGCACTGTGGTAATAACTGTAGGTTGCTTAATTTGTCAGAAAAAAAAACCCTCTCATGTGGTCCTCATGGGACAATAACAGATCATCTCTGTGGCACCTGTATTTTACTGGGAAGACTGGACAAAACTGAGGCTTCTGATGTTCTGTAGCAGCAGATTTGTAGGTTGTTTTTTTATTTTTTTGCTTTTTTACTTAGAGGAGGAAAACCAAACTTGTACTAAAAAAATAATGAGACAAGCTGTAAAGTAAATGTAGCTGTTCAGTGCTTTGCAGGTAATGGGAGTGTTTATACATTCCCTGTTTTGGCCTTCATAGGGAAAGTGGAAGTAAAGTTCTGTCTTTTTCTGTTAACAGCCTAAAATGACTCTGTGAATTCAGTGGAATAAATGGCGTCCAAAGTAACTGATGCTATAGTTTGGTACCAGAAGAAGGTAAGTTTTCTATTTGTTTTTATGGTGGCTTAAAAAAAAATAACGTTGGCTTATTGTGCATTATGTGCAAAGTATGATAAATATCAAATATTACTGCATTATTGGTTAGCATTGTATGAGAGTGAGTAGTTTGAAGCTTTTCTTCCAAAAGTAAATATTTAGTGACTGTATCTAATAAAATAGATTATTTTATGTTCAATGCTGAACTCCTCGCTTCCTTGGCTACTTGTGCTGTGGGATAAAAAAGGAAGAAAATTTTCATTCTTAGTAAAACGTTAATTAACCTATAGGAGAATGTTGTTTCTATAGCAAGTAAAAGAATCCTTGCATTTAAGTAGAAAGTAAGAGCTGAAACATCTTTTCTGTCAGCAACAAGGAACTGTGTAATTGGTATCCAAAAGAAATAGGCTAGGGCTTTTTAGAAGTTAATTACAAATGAAAAAAATGGGGTGGGGGCCGCAGGTGCGCAGGAGGAACAGGGAGAGGAAAAAGGTCTCATTTGGAGATACATAGTTATAATATCACCTGATACTGTATCTGTTGATGCATGTTTGCCCATAGAAGTGCTGATGGCTCTTTCTAGTTTATTATTTAGACCATTTCAAATCATAACTTCTTGATGTTAGTATGCCAGTTGGCTTATTCAGTTAAACTGCTTTTAAAAAGCTGAAAAATTTGCTAAATTTTGAGATTTCTTCTTTACTAAGATTAAATAAGGTGTCATGATTTCACACACACACACACACACACACCCCAGCTTTCCAAGGTTCAGTAAATTTCTCTAACTTACTGTTTTCCTTGAGCCTATGGCGGTCTTTTTAAAAGGGTATATCTTGTCATCAGGAGAATGATGGCAAAGGTCTTCAAAACAAATTCTGGTTAACTTCTAGCTATGTAACAATTAATTTATAGAAATAAGGCAATACTGGTATGCTTTGCTGAGGTCTTTACAACTGTGAATTACAGGTACAGTTGGAAAAGCAGAAAAATGAATTTTGCTGACTTAATTTATACCAAACATTCAATTACATATTAAAAGATCAAAAATAATTCAGAATTTAATGAGGATTATTTTTTTTTGTTTTGTACGCTGTACTCTGCTTTCTCCTATCCAAGCTTTACGAAAAGTATTTTTGCAGAACTATCAGTTGAATTACGCTGTGGTTTTGAACTGTGTCTTGATTGCAGGTCCAATCCCATTTTTTAAAGATTTGGAGGATGACTTCTGGAAGAAAATTCAGTGTAGGATCTTATGGAAGGGGAAAGTGATGCTGATTTTACCTGCTTCCACTCATTCTGTTATAAATTTCATTCACTCACATGTTGTACTGATAATACTTGCAGGCACCAAGTTGTGTGCATATTTGTGCTGGCCAGGACCTCTTTTGTGTAATGCAAGAGATGCTGGCTATCAGATCCTCACCACATCCCTGAGGCTTTCTCATTGAGGATGATGAACTAGTCTTTGGACAGACCTTTTAAGGTATTCAGATTTATATATAAATGGTCCTTTGATGCAAGAGTCTGAAGTCTGCATAAATCTTAAGCGTCTTAAGTGAAGTTCATGCTTGTTTCTGGGTTGTGTTTTTTGTTTATTTGTTTTTTAAAATGACATGTCTGCTTTCCTGTCAGTCATACAGGAAAATTAATGTCATATGTGATATGCTCCTACTTTCCATCATCCGGATGTTACAGAGACAGGAGCTTCTGCTGCTGAGTCACTGTGCTGTGATCTTACAGAGGGCAGGCCTTCTGGTTTTGGCATAAACAACCCATTCCACTGTTTTACTTCTCTCAGGACACTGGTCCTAACAGGATCACTCATTATCAGTACAGGTCATTCTTTTAACCCATGTTCTGTTGTTTTTTTCCAGTGATTTCACACGTTTCCATTCATTTAGTTCATAGCAATAATATTATTTCTGCTACGAGTCTCTCTGTAGGCTTTTACTGAGGTCTGCTCAGCCAGATATTGCATGCTGCCTTAATGACAAGGTATTGTAATGAGGTGATCCCTGTTACTTCATGAAAGGCTGCACTGTTATCTGGAAGGGTAAACCAGATCTTGAATAAAACAGTATTTTCCATGGTGTGATCTAAATTTAATTCCAGTCAACCTGTGGACTGGGGTTTGCCAAATGAGCAGATTTTGCTTCTTTCTGTATGAGGAAGCAGAGTCTTATTCTGGGACAAATGGCTGCACTACAGAAATATTGCATCTCATGCAAATATTCATAATTAGGTGGCTGTTTCTTAAGTTCCATTTATTTGAATGTTCTCCTGGATTAGGCTGATAACATAAAGGGTTTTTCATCTTTGTGTGACTGCAGTGTGTGATCCTTTCCTGGAAGCATCTAGGCTTTTTCATTCATGTCCATGAGCTTGTTTGTTGCTTATTTATTTATTTATTTAAATCTCTTACTTGGCACAGTATGTTTTTCCCCATGAATTTGTTCTTTGCACCGAAGATTTCAATTTGGGGGACAGGAAGAGCTATGAAGTGGTTAGTGGGTATCAGACATTTCTTTGGTCCTTTCTTGACCAAAACTATCTGCTTGTTTATGATGGCAAAGTACTCTGAACTGGTAGTTGCTTTCAGTTTTAAATCTTTATTTCAGAGCTGTTAAAGTTGTCCCACTTATCTTGCTTTTTGGATCTGCTGATTCCTCACGATAGTAACTGAAATTGCAAGTGGGGAGGGATCAAAACAGCACATTCTGGCAGTAAAACGTTGTTTCTGGGGCAAGAGAGCCAGGGTCACAGTCAGTATTGATCAAATGGGTAAGACTTGCCTATATGATAAAATGAGGAAAATAATGTGTTATTTTGGGGACGTATTTTCAGACTAATGAATTGGAGCATGAATGCCCTAAGAATGAACATGAGGAACTCCTGACATTTCTATTCATACATAAAGACAAAAAATATATTTGAGTAGGCGGAGGCTCTGTAAGAAATACTGAACAGATAACTTAGTCCTTGTGTTTCTTTGTTTTCAATTTTAATGTATTTTTTTATGTGTTTATTTTGCCTCTACTGAGTTTCAAAGATCTGTTAGGTTTCTCAGAAGTAAGGTTTGCCTCTACTGAGTTTTAAAGATCTGTTAGGTGCCTCAAAAGTAAGGCATCTTTATATTTCTTTAGTGGAAAGAGTTAAATGACAGAGCTCTTCCAACTTAGGCAAGTTTTCCAAACACAAGTTTACTCAAATGACTCATACTATTGTCTGAAATTGAGCTCCTCATGTGAGGATGATTTAGTAATGCACTTAATAGTTTAAAAGGTCAGACTTTTTATTACGTAAACTTGTTTTTTTGTTGTTGCATTAGATTTAATCTGCTTTTAGTGCATCTTGATTACTGTCATGTAAAACACAATAATCTATTCTTAGTTATTTTAAGTTGGATTGTAAGATATCAGGTAGTGTATTATACCAGCTTGAGATGTAAGATTGCCTAGGCATTAGCTTTACTGCTTCCAGGGATAGTTTGCGTTTCCCAGCTGGTACAAATACTTTTGCAAGGCATGAAATCTGAACAGATAAACCCTGCTAGATACAGGCTGGCTCTGTAGAAAGCAAAATAAATTAAACCTCTGCTGGGTTTCTGGATGTGCTGGGGAGTGCAGAGCAGTGCTGTGCTATTTGTGTGTCAGATGGGGTTTGTCTAGCTTGCTTTCAACACTTTCAGCTGCACTGGTTCTTGCAGTGGAAGGGTGTGGCGAGGGTGTCTGCATTGCTGTCTGGAGTGGCTCATTACTTTGGTCAGAGACAGCTACTGAGCTAATAGTCACATATATGTATTTTGTTAGTCAATATCCTTAGGATTATGTGCATTTATGAGAATGTTGAACTTGCTTCAGATTTATAATTGATGAACTTTATGAAGAAACCAATCATAATGTTTCCTCTGAAGAAATCTGATGCCCCCACAATTATTTAAAAAAAATTCTGTATCTGACGGCATATCTTTGTGATACCGATGCTTTACACATACTTGAAGTATTGCTTCAGTAACAGTAACTTGTGTTAAAAATAATAAAATTGTTGGTAATCTACAATACTGCTTGAATTGCTTGTAACTTAAGCTTCTTGCATTAATTTCTTATAATACTTTAAAGTTTTACAGATAATAGTAGATGTGCAGGTTTTGGTTTCTAGTTTGGAGACTACGTAACAACTTTGTGATTTTTTTAGTCCTCACAGAAGCTGCTAAAATGGGGAACTTTATACAAATCTGTTTATAATATTGCAGAAGAGGATTCTGTTGTTCCTTCTCCTGGGGATGATTCTAGGAGAACGCAGAACATAACTTAATGAATTGAACCCAAGTCTTGTACCTAATTGCATATTGGTTAATTTTGCCAATGCAGCATTCTGCTGTTTTGGGTGTCCCTCCAGTATGGCTGTTAAAGGGCACAATAAAACAAATGAGATGTTTTCTCTCTCATGGCTTTAAAGGGCAAAATTAGAGTTCTAATTGCATTGCTTTAAGATCTGTAATATTCAGTGTTTTACAGCTCATTAGTCTAAGATTATACATGCCAAGTTAATAAAGGAGGAAATAAAACAAAAATCATGTAATACCCTGAAACCACCTGATTTCCTTCTTGGCATTGAATTCGTGTGAAGCTTCGGTGACCCTGGCACTAAAGCCAGCTTTTGCCAAATGGTCGGGCTGTATGGCTTTATTACCTAAAACTTTAGATGCTGAAACTGCATCAGTTTAAAAAGGGTCCACCTTCAAGTGCCAAAACTTGACAAGTGTTGGATCAGGCTATTTGTGAAAACACTGAAGAAAAAAACCCCTGTATATTTAGAAGAGTTTCCTTCCATATAGTGCTGGGATTCAGTACTCAAGTTGTCATCTGACCAAGTAGTGGCCTTCAGCACCTCATTTTGGTGAGACGAAACTCAAGTTTCTGAATCATGTGCAAAAGATCTCTGAAAAATTGGTGCTGTGGCTGAACGAAGCAGGCTTGCATTTTACTTGCCTGTTGGCTCCCATGCCTGCTTTGCCTTCCCACAGACTTTCATATGCTTATCTGGTGAATTTGGTTAAGGGACTATGTGGTTGAAACTAAGACTGTGAATCTATAAGGAGCTGGACGTATCTAATGGGTGGTATAGGGAGCGAAGAGCTGAAATCCCTCTGTCTTGAGAGGGATTTTCTGATTCTTTGTTTCATTATGCCTTTTGAAACTATAACCTACCTTTTTTTCCTCTCTTCCTAAGGGATCTGATAATCAGTCACCCAGATGAATGCACTGACGCAAGGGGAGTGTGCCATGGGAAGTGGGAAAGATCAGGGGTGCAAAGGCAGTGCTGTTTTAAAATCTTAGTTGCAGTGCTGGTAATTTTCAATGCTGGATTTTCAATGGTCTTCAGGGAATTACACTAAATAATGGGGCTGTCAAAGTGGTTTTCTTTTCCTAGTTACATTTTGAGTCTGCTTTGTTTTGTGCTAGTACATAATATATATAAAAAGAATAAATCTGCAGAGGTCTTAAATCCTTAACACTTGGTGAGTAACTGGGCTGTGTTAGCAATAGTGTAGCTAGTGGATCAAGGGAAGGGACCGTTCCCCTCTGTTCAGCACATGTGAGACAGGATCTAGGGTGCTGTGTCCGTCTTTGTGCTGTCTGGTATAAGAAAGGCATTGGCATTCCTTGGGAAGCCAAGTGGAGGGCCACCAAGATGGTTGTGGGGCTGAAGCCTGTGACAGAAAATGACTCTGGGAGATCACGGTTTGCTCAGTCTTAAAGGAGGGCAAAGGAGAGTGCTTATTGCTATCACAACTACTGCTTTGGAGGCCATGGAGAGGACGGAGCCAGGCTCGTCTCAGAGGTGCACAAGGATTGCATGAGAGGCAGTAAACACAAGTTGAAATGTGGGAAATTCTGATTAGATAAGGATAAAAATATTTAACATGAGGTTTGGCGAGCACTGAGATAGGACCCCAGAGAGGCTGTGGAATGTCCAATCTTTGGATACATTTGGATCTCTACTGGGTAAGTCCTTGAGCAATCTGCTGCAACTGGACATCCTTTGCATGGGATGTTGGGTTAGATGACCTCCAGAGGTTCCAACCTGTGCAATTCTGTGATGACTTCAGTTTGAAATTTGAAGATGAATGAACGTTATCATAAGGGATTGTGCTTAATTGTGATTAATGACAGAGGTGGAATCTCATTCAGTTTGTGCTTCTTTTTAGGTTTTGCTCTGTAGTCCACTGAAGTCAAAGAAATGGTGCCTGAAGTTATGCATAGTGTCCAGTTCATGTTACTAGGAAATGTCTTAGAGTAGGTGTTGGATATTCCTGTACTTTCATTTACTTTAACCTGCAAACTATTTCTAGCTGTTCTTATGTACGTAATTTTCCTTTATATTTAATTGTGCAATTGTTTTTAGTAGATGCTAAAATTCATAAACCATTATTCAGGGTAGTAAGTAGGGCTGACTATTGTTACCAAGAAATAATCTGTAAAGAATGACACAATAAAACTTAATACATAGTTGATAACTGTTTAATTATGTATTACTGTCCTCTGAAGGGGATGGTATCTTTGAAGTAAGCTTTGATAAAATTACAGTTCAGTGGCAGCAAGTCCAATGCTGTTGCATTTATTGTCAGAATTTAAGCAGGTCATTAGTTGGTCATTCAAACAGCTAACAATAAGTAACTCTTGAAGTTTTGAATTGCTTCATTTTACTCTAAATGGTTTCAGCTCTCCCTTTGGTGCAGAACAGAAGGGAGGGGAATCCCAGAATGTTTTGGTAATCAGAGGTAACAATTCAGCAGTTACAAATCCAGAGCTCTACACCTTAGGTTATGCAGCTTTAATCCCTTCATTGTCCTTCTCCATTTGAGTAAGTTACTGAACTCTTCCCTGTTAGCAGACAGTGTACAACTCTTATTTAGTGATTTCTGTTTGTGGTTTATTAGCTAAATTCTTCTTAGCTTAGCTTGTCTGGTCCACATATCCACCATAAACAAAATTGAGAAAAAAACCCCATCACCCTTGAAAATGAAAAACATCCTGAAAAAAAATCATCCTAACAGTAGAAATCTACTCCAACAGAGATAATTACACTGCTGATGTACTAGATTATTGCCTTTGCTGCAATAGGGATCAGTTCATGTGATAAATAAAATGGGATTTAAAATAATTCTTCATAATCCTGTTCCGAGTTTTGAGAAAATGAGAAATGATTTGTCTGATACCTGAAACTGTATACTTAAACATGAAATAAATACAAAGCATTTTCAAAGATATTTTTAAATTAATAATATTACATGTGTAGAAATTACTTATAATATTAAAATTGATACATACAATCATACAGTTATTTAAGGAGTGTTGGTCTGTAGAAGTTAATAAAGCATATTGGCTGATATTCTACCACTGAATATTTTAATAAGGTGTTACACTCTTAATTTCCTTGATAGGCAGTCCAAGGAAGCAACTTTGTTTTTCATTTACCAAACTCTTATCTTGTATTATTTGGATTTGTAATACTAATGTGACGTTGCTTGTAAAAGTGTGTAGAGGATTTGAAGGGCAAAGCCTAGAATGCAGGTTTCATTATTGATAAACATTAAAGTTTTAAGATCCAACAGGAAATACTATGTATTCTTAGGATTATAGTCTTTGCTAGTCTGCTTGGTCATAAATTATGAATGTCTCCTGAAATATTGATCGATTCCATTAGAATCAGAAGGCCTTGTATTGGGCTACAGGTTGATACCATCACTACATTAGCTTAAAGCGAATATCAGTGTCATTCACAAAGCTCAAATTCAATCTTGATGCACATATGGCTTGTTATGAGAAGACACTGGGAAGAAATATTGTGCAGTACAGAAACCCTTCGTACTGGGCTTTATTTGAAGTAAAAATAACTGTGTATCCAATATCTTAACTTTTTACTTAGGTTAATTGCTGTTAGTATTATAAAACCAAGTTGTACAGGTGCCAAACAAATTTTATATAGAGATGTGACCAAATGCTTTCTGAGGTATCTGATTGTGAAGGAGTAAGTGCAATTATTTTAGGTAATTTCAAGGAAAAAAAAAATAATAGCTGCTTGAAGAATAGTTGTTAATTCTTCTGCAAATACATAAATGAGCAGAACTCCTTTCACCTTCTTTACTTGGTGTTTATTGAGGCACGGTGTCTTTGAGAACCGAACATTTTAGAGGTAACTTGTTTGGGTAGACTGGATAGTATCTTGGCATTGAGGAAACTTGGGATGTATGATTTAAACTAAATGTATAAAATAACATGCTGCTAGTTTATCTAGTTCCAAATACAGGTAGGTTATACCACTATTTTTATATCTAACGTATTACTGGCAAGTTCCCTGCAACATGGTTGGGTTGCTGTTGGTGCTTGGTGATGAAAGTTACATTTAAAAATGTTAAGATTGACTTGTTTTCTAACTTGAATTAACAAATAATTTAAGAAAGATCAAGGGAGGTGTTTTTTGTTATTTTCTGCCAAATCATAATAAATAAATACGTGCTGTAGAATACAAATTTCAGATCTTCTGTGATTACTTTTCTAAATGAAATCAGAATAAATGTCTGTGTTAATTGGATTAAAATTGGGGTATTGTGTTGTATAGTTTGCTAAAAAAACCCCAACAACTCTATTGCTAGTTGTAGACTGGACTGATGGATTGAAGGGATCAGTGACAAGCTATTAAACAGTCTTAGCACTAAGTCTTGAAGAGATTTTAAAAGCATTACTTGATGATGTGTGTGCTTAAAAACTGGACAATCTCTGGACGCTTGTATCAAGGACTTTAAATTGTCTTTGAGGACTACTGCAGAATTTACAGCTATATTGGATAACATTCCAGGTGTAGATGGTGGGTTCAGAAATATATAGGTCAGGGGTCCTCAAACTTTTTAACCAGGGGGCCAGCACGTGGATGAAGTGGCAGGCAGTCATCTGCGGCTGCTTGGTT
>JAVJGJ010000057.1:75564295-75609882 GCA_035590215.1 Microhierax caerulescens | reverse complement strand
CTCAAACTTTTTAACCAGGGGGCCAGCACGTGGATGAAGTGGCAGGCAGTCATCTGCGGCTGCTTGGTTTCCCCCCCAACCCCCAGCGGGGCCGGGGAGGGCAGTGGGGTCTGTAAATACCGGGGGGCCAGATTGAGGACCCTGGGGGCCGTATCCAGCCCGTGGGCCGTAGTTTGAGGACCCCTGATATAGGTACTTGAGTTGACTGGGCCTTCATGTGGGCCTAAGTTGCAGGCACAGGAAGCTAGAACACCTGCAAAGGGGCCCTGGGGACAGTTGCATATTGAGGGAAAGCTTGCTTTGATCAAGTTTTGTGTATATTTAAATTCTTCGGATTGGAAGTATGAATGATCTTATCTCTAGAAGGTTATTCCTTCATTTTATTTGCCTTTAGAGCAATTTCTTTGGCATTGCTAGATGCTAGGCTTTTTTCAGTATCCTGCGGGTATGTACAATTTTAAAAAATTGTATGAATAGCTAAGGGCTAGAGCCTACATGCAAACATTTGACAACTTAATATTTAGATTTAACATGAAACATAATTTAGATGCAAATACTTGTAAATCAAAACTCTTTGAAGATGGAATTGACTGGTGCTCTCATAAATTTAAAACTGGGAAGGTTTGCTAGTATTAACTTACATTCTTAAATTCATTCAGTAATTACATTCTTGATTTTAATTCATACAGGTGTCTAGCATTTCTGGTAATAGTTATATCTTACAGTTTAGCTTGTTGTCAATGAAAAATACCTTTCAATAAATTCTGCAAGATACGTTTCACAAACTAAATATGTTTTCCTGACATAAGGCAGAGAAGAAAAAAACCCTCAATGCCTATGGTTTTTGCTTGCCTTAGTAATTATTTCTTATAATTACTTATTTAACCTACTTTTGTTTAATGTGAGAAATGAAGCATGCCAATATTCTACTTTATAATGATGCCTTTGTTTCATGTGTTTCCTTCTGATACATTTGCAAGAGAAATAGAGAGGGAAGCTTATGGAAATGGAGTGAAGGGAAATTGAGTGTCAGGTCTAAATTTGATGTGCTAAGCACATATGCCTGCTCCATAAAGTGCTTCTAAAACTTTCTTAAAACACAAAGAGATGAAATCAGGTAGTTTTTAAAAAAATTAAAAATCATGAGAGATTGTAATGATACTTGCTGTCTGTAATTATCCCTTTAATTCTTTTTCATTTGCAATAGTATGCCTGTACTTAATAGCCCTGTGCTCAGATTTTAATAATTAAAGTTGATCAGAGGTGACTGGCCAGGTCCAATAGTCTAATAAAACAGTTGTAAAAGACCATCTCCCTTAAAGTTGTTTTGGCTCTCTCATTTTACCTCTTGCTTGAAGAATTCCTTTATGGGGCAATGTTAAAAGAAAAATGTGAATGGCAAATTCTGTGCTTGTCTTTTTGTTGAGACAGAAGCTGCTACCAAGCCTTGAGGGAAAAGAAGTGTTTGTAGGAAAATGTAACTAAGACAAATTTTGAATCAGTCAACTTCCTTGCCTCCCATGTCTTTTAGGATCTGTGTTTCCCAGAATTCCTTTAACAAACAGTCCGTTATTTGTCTAAAAGAAGGACGCTCTTTTAAAGTCTCTTTCAACTCTACACCAGTTCTGGCTATGAATGGAATTAGAAATACAAAGTTTGCTTTGCAGCTTTATTGGCACAAAGGCTTCCTTCCACACTTGTTTCTTGTGTGATTGAGAGGGAGACAGGCTTGCATCCCGTTTTCTGTCTTTGTAGAAAGAAATATTTTTGGAAGTGAGGAGGGGAGGACACAATATTATGCAGCAGGAAAACATCACTTAGGGCTCTTAGTAAATTTCATGAAAACCAGGAAGGCCTGAAATTTCATTTAAATGTATTTAGAGAAAAACCCAGAACAATTAGATATAAATGTCTGGGTGGAGTGGTTATTCAACATACTGACTTCTTAATTGCTGGCTGTTATCCAGGTAGAGTTAGCTCTTGAACTTCCCTTGGTTTAATTACTTTAATTGTAGCAAGTGCTTAATTCTGCCCAGTACGGTGCCTGGCTCCCTAATTATTTTCCATAGTCTACTGTTTTGTTTTGTTTTTCCCAAATGAGAGGTGCAAAGTATTTATTATTATTATTATTACCAACAAGCCAATAGATTATTTTAATTTTTTTCAGGTTTAAGGTAGCAAACTATAGAAATTGTTTGGGTGCTTAGCTGTTGTGAATGGGAAATATTATTTAAATTTGAATTCACTGTTCTCACATTCAGTGTTAGATGTGCTTTGGACTTTACTGCTATAAATTAGAATTCCCCCCTGCCTTGATGGGTCAAGTTTAGAGGCACAGAAAATGCCTGTGGATTTTTCTGTTAATGGATGTGCTTCCCTGGATATCTTTTTGCATTTATGTTGGCTCCTTGGTTAAAAGATCCTTTTTAACCAAGGAAGACCTTTTTTTTTCCTACTTCTTTTTCTTTTATAATGTCTTCTAATTTAACACTGAAGACTGAAATAGTAAAGGACAAATCAGAACGATGTTTTCTGGTTTCATGCTTGGGCCTGTTATGTCTATTGCAGTTTGTGAACTGGAATGAGAAGCCACACTCCTGCAGTGAGATTGATTGAGTTTAGCGGATTCACTGAAATGATGGGGGTTCCTCTTGCCTCTGTCTCATGTCTGGTCTAAGCACCTTGTATCACAGCCGGTAAAGGGACTCTGAATCTTGGGAAGTGTGTCTGTCTCTCCCTTGTGACCTGAAAGTGATCTTGCACTTAAACTGCTCAAGTTTGTGGTATGGATCAAACTCCAGATATCTAGTGGTGTGTGTACATGTCTAGGTAGAACTGCTAGCATGGAAAAGTTTTAAAATTGACATAGAAAAAGGGTTCATTGCTGAATATTATTTAGAAATACTATTTGTGCAGAATTCAAAGCAATCTGATGATCTTATATAACTTCGTACAGAACCTTGATATATTGTCTCATATATTGACTTGTTCTTGTCACTATCTTACATGGAGTTTCCTGAAGTTTGTTTGCCTTTCTTCAAAATAATCTGGCAGTCATAGAATGGCTTTCTTGTATAAACAAGTACACAGTAATTTCTTAAATTAACTATAGCTACCAGTATTGATGGTTATTTAAATTTATATAAATTATAAAAAATAGTCTTAGTGCTGGGATTTTAATAAGTGCTTGCAGGATCAACCTTTAGTCTTTCTGTAGTTCTGCTCTTACGAATAGACAAAGTTTTCTACAATGTGGTGGTGAGGTTAGAGACGGGGAGAGAACAATCCCTTTTTATTCCAATTTTTTAACTAAAAAACTTGCTCACATTTAGACAAAACTAAGATCTTTAGAAGAGTTTCATGAATAAATAGCCTAGTAGCTTACTGAGAGTGAACAGATTTGGGAATAGGTCTACTAGGAACATTTTTTTATCAGTGCTTCAGTAGGGAAAGTGCCGTTTGCCAATAATCTCTGCATTTTCCCTGGCCTGTAATTTAGCTGTAATTACCAGCCTGACCGTCAATGTTGTTGCTGTGCATTCTGAAGAGAGAAAGCTAAAGACAATGTAACTGTAAAAGTTGGTGGAATGGAACAGGTAATACAGAGGGAGCTGGTTTAAAATAATAATAAATTAATTGAAGGTATGGGTCCAACTAGATGTACGTGGTATTTTCTCTAAAGTTAACTCAAAGACTGTGTCAGTGTTGCTGCTGTAGGTCTGTGCGCTGTCCGTACAGAGACTGCAATCCTGACCTGAGATGGGAGGGAGCGTGGTCTTCCCAGTTCTGTGACTCGCACAAGTCATCCGATGAGGCTAAGGCTATCTGCTTGCTCACCTCTCCCCTCTATCACAACTCGCTTAAAGATTAGCTAGACCCAGTCCAATCAAGATGGAATGGAGAAGATAAAAGATTTCTTTGTATATGACTACCCAAGGAAATAACCTGCTGTCTTCCTGCTTGTCTTGTTGAAGATTCACTGATTTTGTTTGATCAATGTCTTTTAAAACCTAATGCAGATTTTCTTTTTGTGTTCTTTTTAGATTGGGGCATATGATCAACAAATATGGGAAAAATCAGTAGAGCAAAGAGAAATAAAGGTAATAATACAGCATTTCAACATGCGGGGGTTTTTTGGCACTTATTAGCAGTGCTGTCTGTGGTTGTGTGTGCTGATGTAATATACAGTGTGCATGGTGGTATTTAATACTGCTAAAGTAAAAAGACTTCTGGAGCGTAACCAGATGTAACCGACATACAATGCTCTATTTATTTTACATAATTAATAACTCTGCAGCATTTAGTGTGCTGTATCTTTGTATCTTAGTACATTTTTTTTTCTTTTCAGTTATCTTAAGCCAGGGTTTAGTTGTTCTCGTACCTCTGTCTTTCACTTTTCCTTGTGATGAATTCTCATGTCAGTTATCTGAGCTCTCTTTACTTTCAGTTAGTTACCTTATACCCGCAGTTTACTTTTCCTCCTTTATGATGCTGTCATTGTTTTGTACAGTTTATTAGACTGGTAAGTACTTCAGGCTTTGTTTCTCTGAACAAGCAGTTTAACAGTGTTCTTTGCATTTTGGTTTAACTAACGGTGCCATCAATGTCTGCCACATTGCTAAATTGTTTTGGACAAAAAAAAAAAAATAATCAATCCTATATGTAATAGTTTTATGGATTGTATATTATGTCATACTCCATGATGTTAATTAAATTAAACATTTTCTTGCAATTAACCTTTTTTTTCTTCAAATACTGCACACAAGGAGTATGCTAGTGCTGCATGGGTTTCAAGACATTGCTAATTGAGTATACCTTGCTTCAGTTTCCTTGTGGGTGGGTTTGTTTTGGTTTTTTTTCCTCCCTCCCCAGTGCTTAAATAGCTAAACAGAATGTGATGGTGGGGCCTGTTTGCATTGCATGGAGACTGTTATGGACCTGCACTACAGTGTTGCCCTATTGCTGTACAAAAATTTACACTTTTAAGTCGGAGCTGACAATATTTATGGAAGCGCTTCTGAACCTGATGCCCCACTCTTTGCACTCCTGCGAATCCCCATCTGGCTGACCGCACAGCTGGTCGTTGTCCCCGGCCACGGGTGGCTGCCTGTCCTGCTCCGCCGAGCCCTGGGTGGTGGGGTTGTGCCAGCCAGCTGGGGTTACTGGGAGATGCCTGGTGGGCCTTCAAGGGAGCACTCTTCTGAGTGCGGCACTGGCGGGAGCTGGACGGGTGCTGTTAGTGCCAGCCCCCATCTGTTGTGGGAAGATTGTGTCTTGTGGGGCTGTGTGGCTGAAGGGTGCGGAGAGCGCTTTTGGAAGAAATCAGTACAACTAACGTCAGTCTGAGACCCTAGTGTGTTATCCATGAAAACCAGGCGCTGTTATGGCAGAAGTTCTCATAACTACTATATAACAGGAGATGATAGAAATAATTTATTGCAAATAATGGCTTGTGCTTATTTGAAATGCATCTCGTTTGGCTTAGGAGTCCAGTAACTAACAAATTAACAGTGGTGTCTATATGAGTTTGTGTTCACCGAGTTTAGTGTAACACTGAAACAGACTGCTAAGTTCTAGTATTGCACATCAGTGCTTTAACCTTAAAGCCACTACAGTACTGAACTTTACTAAACATCTAAAAAGTCAATATTTTTTAGTAAAAAAATCTTTCTGATACTATAAATTTATCATGTATTTAGAACTATAATAAAATCTATCAAGATTAATTTTAAAGTTTAAAGTGCGAAAGAATTTTTACAATAATAGCAACTATTTTTAAACATTTTTATTTAATTTTTATTTTTGCTGTTAGTTAGCTGAAATGTTTAGTGATGAATAGAAATTAGATGAACTAACTGGATGGGCCTGAACAGTATAAAACACTATGAATAATATTTTAAATTAACCTTAGTTTTTTTTCTTTTCCACATACAGTACAGTTACTTATGATGTGTTAAGGGAGTGGAGAAACTGCATCTTAATACATTGAATTCTTTCACTACATGTAGCAAAATGTAGAACCACCAATTCAGTGTAGTCCGTGGATGCTGAAAGTGTTTGAGATTTGACCAATAGCATTTTTAAAGAATATGTCACCATTTCTTTTCTATGAAAGATGCATCAAGTTATACTGTTGACTTGGGTTTTTTTTTCAGAATTCTTTCTTTAAAATGAAAATAAGGTTTTAGCCACAGTGGTAAATTTTACCTAGGATTGTGCACGTGTTTCCAGTGGGCTACTGCTTCTAAGGGGCACATAACATCTTTATTTAGACTTCCAATAAAAATCTTGTGGCCCATAAGCAATAATACATTTGAAAATTATTGTATCATTCAGCATTTTATTTTTAAGCTTTAGATCTTTTTATGAAGTAGAGTGGCTCACTTATGCAAGATTTCACAAGAATCTGTAGCTGGTTCTAGAATTATAATAATTTCCAATTCTAATTATGGGCTTGTTTTTTCATTCCACATGCAATTACTTCAGTTTTAAGACTGCTGTTCTGTACAAATCTTGCACATTAAGCTCTTCACAGTGCTTAAATCTACAATACAACTGGTTTTCTGTATTTGTCGTTCTCAGAACACATTTTGTCCTATCTGTGTTTCAGTTTTATGTATTTTGTTTCAATCAAACTCTCATTTTTCTAGTAGACATGTTAGGTGATGACTATATACCTAGTTCATTGTGAACAATTTGATTGCTTTTTTTAATTTTTATTTCAGAGTGAAAAATAAATCCAGTTGAGTTTACATGTGAGAGATATTTTGAGATGCATCTGTGAACAATTTATTTGATATTGTTCTTGTAAAAATGAATATTACCAGATTTCACTGATCTTTCATTGGTAATAATTTAATTTTTATGCTGAATTTAATGCTTACATTTAAGTAATAAATGTTTTTACATGTGCATGAACTATGACAGTGGTGGAAATCTACAGTTCACCATGAGTTCAACTGCTTTTTTGAATGAAGCCAGTTAAATAATTTTTATCATAATTCCACTTGTACCTGAAATATTTTTTTTAAATACTGTGTTTTACTCTTTATGAATCTGTGGAACTCTGAGAAATTCTGTGGAATCATCATTGGCTGATGTGACCAAGAGCCTCATCTAAAGGGATCAGAATAAACTCACAGCTGTCTGAGGCTTGAGAGTACAGCATCACACTTGAGCATTAAAAACAAACTTGAAACTGTTGCAAGATAGCTTGGCTCTTTGTTGAAGGAAGACACTTCTTTTAAAAAAACAAAATAAACTTGTTTCTTTCCCTGTTATGTGGGTGTCCCCCCTTTTTTAGTAGGCTAATCTATATTCACTATTAAGAAAAAATCAGTACTTTTCTAGAATTTGGATTCTGACAGTGGAACTTCTGATTAGTGGCTCTTGCCTTACAACATGATTTGCTATCTAGGTTTGGAAATAAGGAGTTGCAATGTAAGCATTTTGTGAGTTTTAATTACATATCTAAGTGGAAAGAGATTCAGAGAAGTAATTTGTTCCCAGAGTTCTGAAAACCTAATATAAATGTATTACTAATTCTTGCAAGTGTGTGCATATGTTGTGTGTGTAATCCCAAGCCATGGGAGATGAGTGCTCTAGTCCTTAACTATGTTTGAAAAATTACCTAATGGGTCAGTAATTGGCTGGGTTTTGTTTAGATAGTAAAGTGTGTAAAAGGCATTTATTATGCCTTGTTCCTTGGAATGTTTACTTTATAGTGCTCTTAACTCTATGAAGTTGACATATTTGTCTGAAGTAGTATTTTCAGTATGTATTTTCAGTAGCAGTATAGGTTAAATGCAGTTACTGACCACATCAATATTTTTTCTTTCATAATGTCTGTTGTCTGCATGACTGTATTTTAATAGTATTTGCCTTTTGCAGGGTTTGAGAAACAAACCAAAGAAAACGGGACATGTGAAACCAGACCTCATAGATGTTGATCTTGTAAGAGGTAGGTCCTGAGCTAGAAAAAGGTGGATTTCTCAGTATAAAAATAATTGCCATCCTGTGTGTGGTTACAAGAATGTATTAATAAGTTAAAAAAAATCAAACAAACAACAAACCAAACAAACATAAACCCAACCCTATATAACTCTTCTCTAAAGAAGGTGGACAGGAAATATTGTTGAAAGATAACCTCTAGATTAAACTGAAGGCTTGATTTAAATTTGGTTCTATAGATTTAGCTTTTTAAAAAAAGAAACACATGGATTATTGTGGATCAAAGTTTTGGAGTTACTAGCTCAGAAGTCTCCTATTGCCATGCATTCAGACTTCTTCCAAATCTTCTGACATCTAGAGGGGAGGTTAGACTGAAATTTCTGGAGAGCAAAAATTGTATAGGCCTTGGAATATTTCTTGCCTGTTTTAAATAACAAAACAGTAACAGAAGGTCAGATGATATGAGACTTTACAAAAAGTTTTTATTTAGTCTTAATTTATTTTTATCTTTCCCTCATGCCTCATGAAGGCTAGGGAAAATATTATTTAGCTCTTTTTTTTTTTTTTTTTTTTTTTTTTTTTTACATGAGCCCAGCAGCCAGCAGTCTTCTGAATCCATTCCAGGTAGTGCTCTTTGAATTCAGTCTTGAATTAACCGAAGCGCCCTGCTGTGCTCTCACCCTCAGAGACACGTACGCAGGCACCCTCACACCCAGAGCTGGCCATTAGAGACCCGGTGCTCCCCCCCTTGCACCCAGACCGCTTCACCCCTTCACCAGTTAGTCTGGCTTGATCTTCGTTAGCGCTCGCGTGCTCACTTTGCACACCTGCTCAGGCTGCTGGCACCACCGCCGCGCCGCCGCATGGCCCCTTGACTCATGCTCTGACATCTGACTCCTGCTGCTGGCACTCAGCCCCTGCTGTGCATGTGTGCACACAGAGCACACCGCCCCTTGCCCCTGAGAGTGTTAGAGGAATTTAATGAGATAGTGCAGACTGCACTGATCAGGAGCACGGCCTGGCCAGACAAGCAGCTATTTACTCAGGATCAGTCCTGTTTATGCCCTTCCCTCTCAATTTCCCCACACTGGTTCCTCCCCAAATCACCTAAACCTCTCCTTTCTCCCACCCTTGGTTTCTTCCGTAAACATCCCCTGATAAGTCCTGTGCAATCTGAGCTTCTTTTCCCCTGCATCCAGTAATGAGCCCTCCGTTCCTGAGCAGCAATCACCTTTTTGTGAAGGGTGATCTGGAGAGCAGCTTCCCATGGCTTATGGGAAGTTTCACACCTGGATAAAGGAGCTGATGGTGGTGCATGGACAGCTCTGGGAAGGGCCTGGTCAAGTTGTTCCTTCCATGATCTGGATTCCCACCTGCCCTTGTGCCTCTGTCCTGCTCTGGGCTTGTGGAGATGGGCCTTCAGTGGGCTGATGGCTCCAGTGAAGGGTCTAGAAGAACCCTAGCAGGGCATCCCCTCCTGCTACTGTGTCTTTGGTCTCTGCAAGTGTGCAGATGAGCTTTTATCACATCGCCTAACAATCCAACTTTTTAGAAATGAGAATGTGAGAGAACAAAACCAAATCAAATAATATTTGAACTTTGAAGAAACAGAACTGAAAACTTAAATGACTGTAGGGATTAGGGAGCAGCAGTAGACCACTTCAATATAGTGTTACATATGAACAGCATTTAAATGACTGCTCTGCATGGATGTCTGAGTTGGCATTAAAGTAGTTCCAATACAGACTGTTTTACCTGTGCTGGCACAGAGCTCGCTAATGCCAGTTCTGCTTGTAAACAGGATGGAGCTGGTTTAGCAGCATGCAGTGGTTGCCCTTTCCAAGCACTAACCTTGGAATAATTTAATTCACACCCCCATTAAGTAAGTGTTACACAATTTTCTAGCTGCCAGAGAAGTGGGAATTTGCAGGAAATAAAAGAAATGGAGAGGTATGAGAGGGAAAGGACATTTGAATGAATGGGATGAAAAATGGTGTAGGAGGAGACAAAGAAATTTTTCTTTGGGTGGCTTCCCTGCTCCTGGAGCTAGTCCTCAGTTGGCAGATGCTCCTCTATACTTCTCAACCTTATTCCATTTTCCTGAATGACATGGCAGGAGCAATTTATAGATGTTGATGTTTTAGACACTTTTGCCATATTGGGAAAGGGCTCTGCTGTGTCTGCACAGATATGGAGTTTTCATATGGCTTCCTGTTGCTTTCTGTCAAGGTTCAGATACCTCAGTGAAACAGAATAGGTTGTAACAACATTTTTAAATAATTTTGACATAGTGGAAAAAATGGCAATGTTTTGTTATTCACACATTCCAAAATCTAGGTATTTGCCATTTGTCAACGGCACCAACAATTTACACAGATTTTGGATTGAGGAGATAGTGAAATGGTGAAAGTGATTCAAATAATTGTTTAATAATTGCTCCTTTAAATAGCTATATTAACTACTCTGCTATTAAACAACTGAAATTATTAGCCATTGCAATGAAATATATCGGACTTTCTCTCTCTCTCTCTCTTTTTTTTTTTTTTTAAGGATCTGCTTTTGCTAAAGCAAAACCTGAAAGTCCTTGGACATCTCTGACCCGCAAAGGAATCGTGAGAGTTGTTTTCTTTCCGTTCTTCTACAGGTGGTGGCTACAAGTGACATCAAGGGTCATCTTTTTCTGGCTGCTTGTTCTTTACCTTCTTCAAGGTAGAGTTGGATTACAAGAACAGCTTCAAATGAATGCCTTATTTTAACCATATGGAAGCTGCCATATGTTACTGGGTTTACTTTATGCTGTTAAGGTTCACTCCAATATTTTCAGAAACTATTGGAATGACATGGTCCCAAGAATGTGTCTTTTGGTTAACGTTTCTTTTTACATAATAAAGGAGACATACTGAAAAATTAAGGATTTCCTCCCAGGCTTTCTTCAGCATTTAGCACATGTGTTAGTTTCTCATGTCTGTATATAATTTAAGTTTTCAGGACTTTCTAATTTAGTTCAGGACTGAGCAATATCTAAGATGCTTTTGGCTTAAGCATTGTGTTTTGTCATGGGCTTTTGATCTTTCTGGTACTTGTGCAGATCAAGAGCTCTGATCAAGAAGCAAGTAAAGCCAAACCTGCCAAGATGTATGCAGCTTGGTAGGATGATCTGTTTGAGCAGTTTCCAGTTGTCGTTCCATGTGTTATTTTGTCACATCAGAGGCAGTGAACTTCTAGCTTATGCTTTAGTCAGACCTCAGCCATGCTTCTGAATGACTGGCAAATGGGAGGGCTACTGACCTGTGTGCCTCTACTATTTTTTCTGTTGCAATGGGGCGATATGGATCTTAATTTTATATTTTGTAGTTTATAGAAGGACTTTTGGGCAACTGTTAACAAACAGAAGGCGATTCACAGCTTTCAGGATGCTCAGTCTTGAGTTCTGGTAATCTGACTTTGTGCTTCTTTTAATTAATGTAATATATTATTACATTATATAATACTTTGTGCTTCTCTTAATTAATGTAATATATTATTACATTTCCTCTTAATATCTAATATATTAGAGGAAGATTAGAAAGGGAAGAATAAAATATGCTGTGTCAGTATCTGACAGTTTGAAAGTCATCAAAAGAATAAGTGTATCAAAAGTGTGTACAACAGAATGGAACAGTAAGTTAATGAAAGCTGAGAGCAATTTAAGTACCCTGAGAATCTAAATGACTGATTAGGTTTTCCACTGAAATCCAATTAAAAAACAGTATTACTTTTAAAATTTTGCCATCTGTCCTTTGTTGCTAATCACTGTATCTTTTGGAAATTGTATTTAAAGCAAGAAATTGAGTTTAAAAAGACAACAGTGCCTCTTGCATGGTGGTGTTAGCAGCTATAAAATGAATTTCACAGTACCAGTGCCCTAAAACTTGAAACGTTGACAAATATTCACATGGTCTCCTATCAAAAACTTCTCCTTAACCACATTTCTGAGATAGGTGCTTAAGAAGTATTGTTGCGTATGTTAGCATTTGTATATAGTATGGTAAGCGATCCCATAGTGTTAATAATTCTAGTTTAATTTGTAGTAATATAGGTCATAAAATACATAAGTTACAGTACATTTGTTACCATGTTCATAAGTGGCTTATTCTGCGAAACACCATTATAATATTTTTATATTCCCATTCTTAACTTTATTTAAAGAACATACCCACACTTCAATTGTGCAGCCATCTTAAGACTCTAAGAGCAGCAAAATAGTAAGACAATGCAGGTTCTGAGTGCAATTAAGTTTTTTAGGACATTCATTAGAGAGCTGTCTTGTAATTAACTTTTTCCCCCCCTCAGGTTTCTTGTGATCTATGATTTAGTAAAGTTATGGTTGGAATGCATAATTTCCCTAATCTATGTAGTATGTAATGTGACAAAATATTTCTGATATTTCTGAGGTTGTGAATTAACAAATAATGGAAAAGATTTAATGATATTCCGTATTATACTACAATCCAACTATCTGAAACACTTGTCATTTAAATTGTGCTGAATTAACTGCAGAGACTTTGATGTTTTTTGAAATAGATTGAAAGACAACATACATGTATGTGAAATTAAATTGACAACATTCTTTACTGGGAACTGTTTAAAATAACCCCCCTCAAGCTTCTCCCTGTAGCACTTCTGTAGAAGTTTTGTTTATATTTTACTCAGAAGGTGTGATAAGCTATTACTTTCATAGGAAAATGGTAAGGCAACACCAAAACATCAAGGATCTATTATGAAAACTTAACAACAAAACACTTTGATTCCAGTGGTGGTATTTCTGCACTGAATCTGAATTTTGTATTGTAGCTCGCGCTTCCTGTCATCATGACAGATTCTTACTGACACAGTTGTATAATGATCTGACTTTATTTTGTTTATATATGTTTAGTTAAATGATTTTATTTAATTATGAAGTATTTTCTATAGATTTATGAACTGCATCACTTGGGATTATTGCTTTGAAATTGATTAGCTTTAGCAGGATAATTGCTAGCATTTCTTTAAGTCTGCAGAAAAGAATTCTTCCCTTGGCTGTAGATTTAAATTCCAGATTTTATTTGGATTGGTTTCCTTTAGTATATATGATTACCAAAATGTGTGATAAGAGAACTACAGAGGAATGTTTTTTGTCCAAGGTCAAGGAACAGGCCAATGAATTAAGGTAGAGGTAAACCCTTTTTATTCTGTCTCCTTATCCATCTAGTTTATAGCATTGCCCCATTTTTACTTTAAAAAATGTTTCTATTCTCTAATAGGAAAATTATGTGTGATATTATAGTGTGTATCTCTATTGTGTATTTCTAAAGTATAAGACAAGAAAGTTTAAGAGTGATATAATTATTGTTTATTGTGGTGAGATACATATATGTATATGTTTTTAAACTTGGTAATACAAGTATTTCAAAGCTTTAAATGCTATAAAAATAAATGATTGTTGGTCTTTGAAATGTACAGTTGCTTTCTTTGATACAGCTTTTTGATCTGTGATATAATTTTATTTGTGTCTGTTTCACAAAATAAACCATTGTAATTTAGAAAAATACAAGTCCGAATACTACAAATAAGTAAAGAAATAATTAAAAGCAGTGTGAGAAATTCTTTTACAAGACCTAGCTGTTGGTAGGAGCATCTCTAGGATAATCTGAACATGTTGCATGTTGACAAACTTTGCAAAAATTTCTTGGATTTCCCTTCCATCCTACTGAAAAGATCAGGAGATTGGTAACATTTTCTTAAATCTGTGTGAAACTTCATGGTGGGAATCTGCAATCTACAGATCTGTATCTTCTGGAAGAAGATGTATTCTTCTAGATCATGCTGCTTTGCTAAATGTTTTTGAAGTAGCAGAAGAAATCTTGTCGTGATGTTTGAAATTATTTTGTGGAGGCCTACTTGTGCAAATCATTTCACTGGATCTGTGGAGCTCTGTGTTCTCAGAAGTATATGTTTATGCAAATTGTATGGTAGGAGTCAAAAGTGGCTACCTATTTACACTTTATACCTTATGAAGCTATTTGTATGTGTGAGAAACTCAGATAAGCTCATTTAAAAAGAGGTAATATGACCTGTACCTTTTACTATCTGTACTTCTTTTGGTTTACTTTTTAAGAAGTTGAATTTCTGATGCAAATTGTCCTTCTGAGAGACCTCATACGGCAAAAAATTAGTCCACATATAGTAATAAAAGATACCCAATGTGTTTTACATAAGACTTCTGTGCTTTAATTTAGGAAAAAGACTGATGGGAAATTAGAAATAGATTACCACATCCAAAAAGAATGCTATTGTTTTCTGCATTCATTGTGTTTCTGATACTGGTTACCTTGCTAAGGATGATTACATGAAAAACGCATCTAACCTCTTTTCAGAGGAAAACGTCACATCCAGGTATCTGCTGTGTTAGGCCTGGCTTCATTTTAACTGTTTGGATGTGGCACATAGATTTGCATGTGGCTGTGTTTTTTTCAATTAATTTCAGCAGAGAACTGGTGAAAGCTCTTGAATTTGTACCATGTATTTCTTGTGCCAGGAGTAGGTCTAAGTTATGGGAGTTTCACTTCTTTGTGGCACAAGAATGAAACCAAGTTCTCATGGGATGTGCAAATGTTAGGCACAGAGACGACTTCCCCTGTTCTGTTTCTGAATTGTTTCTTGGAGTTTGGGTTTTATCTTTCTTTTTTTTCTTGATACATTCTCTCAGCTGACTTGGAGATCACAGCAATTCTAACCATAGAGGCAGAGCAACAAGAACATACAGTAAGGAGAGAAAAGAGACTGATTGCCTCTTCTGTCTGCTCCCATGCCTGTTGAATGTGTTTAGATTGTCCTGAAGCCTATAAAGACATTTCTGAGTTGTAGAAGTGGTTGGGCTCTGGGTACAGGAGCAAGAAGAGCTCCCTGGATGTTGGCTATATATGAAAATCTGGTTATAGGGTTAAAAAATTAACAGTTAACTATGGAATTGGAAGCTGCCCCTTTTCCAGCCACAAGTGCTAGTTGGAGTCCTGGTCACTTCAGCTGGACTACCTCGTAATTTACATGGTTTGTCTTTGATCTTTTCTCATTGCTAGAAAACGCACAAAAATATATTAAATGTCTACAAGATTGCACTTAATGCGTGTCTGTCTAGCCATATGGGCAATTTTGCCCTTTGTCTGGAACACGGAGTTTAAAATGCATTCTTCCAGAGAATATAGAGTTTCTAGTCTCAAGTCTCTTGGTCCTTGCAGAGAGAAATAGATGTATGGTTCCACAGAATCAGAGGCTAGTTGAGGTTGGCAGGGACATCTGGAGGTTGTCTGGTCTGAACTCCTGCTCAAAGCAGGGTCAGCTAGAACAGGTTGCTCAGGACTGCATCCAGTCAGGGTTCGAATACCTCCAAGGATGGAGAGACTTCAATCTGGCTGGACAGCCTGCTTCTAGTCTGACTGTGCTCACTTAACTTGTTGGATTGTACTGCTTCATTATAGGTGATACAGTGATACAGAATGAAACGTATTTGGGCTGCTTTAAAGATGACATTTCCTTTTTTTTTTTTTTTTTTTTTTTGTCTACTACTGGTTTCACCTTAATTGAAAGTTGTTTCATGACAGATGTAGCTTTCCAAGTGCCTTCCTCCACCTCCCCTTACTTCATTCTGGCACCTTTTTTTGAGCAAATGCTATAATATCACAAGTGTAAAAGAAGATATAGATATAAAGAGTAGGCAACTGTTTAAATCTTTATTACTGCCTATTTTGTTACAGTTATGTAATGCCTTCCTTTGAATTATGTGGGTTGGTTTAAAATGCAGGTAAAGGACTACCTCTGACTGTTGTTTTTTTAACAAAAGCTGTGTAACAAATTGGCCATTTCAGACATTTGAAACATTGAACTCAATTTCATTTCCCTTCTTTTCCAGTTGCTGCTGTAGTGTTATTCTGTACAGCCCAAAGCCCACATAATATACCTCTGACTGAAGTAATTGGGCCAATATGGCTAATGTTGCTACTTGGAACTGTGCATTGTCAGATTGTTTCAACACGAACTCCTAAGCCACCCCCCAGCACAGGGGGTAAAAGAAGAAGGTATAGTCTATGTTAAAGTTTTTATCATTTAGGATTGTTAAGCTATTCTGAAGAATGCACATGAAAAAATGTAGGGGCTTACAGTCTCTGCTTTGCAAGAGATGAGAAATTCGGTGCTCTGTTTTTATCTGAAACTTCAAAACCGGTGCTTAATTTTATGCATTGACTAATTTATGCATTGTTTTGTTTGAATTTTGATGCAATGCATCTGACATTTTACCTCAAAACAGTTTGTATCTGAATAGCAGTGGAGTGACAGTATGTATATTACTGTAAATTTAATCACTATATTGCAGAGTTCTAAAACTGTCTCTGTCAGTACCATGCGTTAAGGGGAGGTGCTATTGGAAGCGTAGAACTTCTGTCTTCCAGCACTTCACTGAGTATGGTTTGCTACAGTGAATTGTCCCATTAAAATGGGAGAACCCGCAGTAGTTAATTTTGCGGGTCTAAGCTGCTGATGATGGGATGAAATGTATTTTGGGTTTTAGTGTTATGATGATGAATAAGTGTTTTGCTTAGTTTTATCAAATTGAGTTTATTAAATTGACATGATAAAGCTTTAATAAAATATTTTGAAATCTTGCTTGTTTTTGCATGCTTTAACTGCTGAACACATTGTAGAACTAGTAGATTGCACTTATAAAGCTACCTTCCAATTTTAATCTCTTCTGATGAAGGAAATTAAGGAAAGCAGCACATTTGGAAGTACATAGGGAAGGAGATGGCTCTAGTACCACAGATAACACACAGGAGGGAACAGTGCAGAGCTACGGTACAAGCACCTCTTGCAGTATTGGCGCTGTCTTCAGAGATATCTGGCATGCTGCTTTCTTTTTATCAGGGTTTGTATTTATTCAAGGCTACATATGTGTTTGAGATGCACTATCCCTTTTCTAAATAAGTAAACATTGATGTAATGATTAAACTTTTGTTGATCTAGTTTTTGTTCTTAATAGTAAACTCATTTCAGTATTTGAACATGTACTAATGTGTTGTTTCTTGACTCTTGCAAATGCTGATGCAATAATTTTGTAAAGATATTTAATTAAATTTTAGCTAAACTATGTTTTGATGTAGGAGTACTCTGTGTGGGCTATCAGGAACTAACCAACTCAGTTTCTCAATTTTAATGCAGTGAGAAAATTTGACTCTTTAATTTTACTTTATTACATTTTCTGCTTATTACTGTGAGAGAATGCTTATTGAACTCTTATCACTGTCATGAAATCACATACTTTTTCTAAAGAAAAAGCCTTGAGGATTCAAATAGGCATAGCATTTAGTTTAAAAACAAGCATCAAAGATATATTTTCTAATGATTGGAAGAAACATCTAACCCTGTTATATTCCAGAGCTGTTTTGCAAATGATTGCTCTGCTAATGCAGTACTCTAGGCAATTAAAGATGTTTTAAAAGAACGGTCTGTAGCAATCTGTGTTCAAAATATGCTATACACACAGCATTGTGAGTTCTATATATCAGCATTTATTAACAAGAGAAAATATGCTTATAAAATAGTATGAAATTAAGGAAAGGGATACTGCAAGTTATTACACTGATGCTTTGTTGTGCATGCTGCATCTTAAATATGGGTAACACTAACATGTCTGTCATACTTGTGGTATGTGTTCTTAACCACTGGTAAAGCTAATCTTATTTACATTCGGGGAATATCTAGTTGAAACCCTGAATCAGTTTTAAAAATGTTTAGAGATATTGCAAGAGGAGAGCTCATTTGACTTTTTCTGCGTAGATTAAGCTACCTTTGACAAACTGTAAGTCATAGCAGTAGATACCACTGCTGTTCTTTGTGTCTGTATGCATTACTTTCTGGTATGTTTGGTATGTGATCTTGTAAATTTTTGAATATTTTCCACTCATTGAAGGTACTGATCTGCAATAAGTAGTGTTGGAAGATCATTTTTTTTTCCTTCCCTTCCCTTGTATTGGGCTGAGGGTGTTTTCGGTTGAGAAGGGCTGTGTGGGACTTGCTCTAAGGACTTGTTTAAACCATTTAATGAGATAGTGTATATATATAGAGATGTTAAGCCTTATGATTACTACTTAGTATATACAGTATCATCAAAGGATAAAGAGCATAGAGTGACTGAGAATGCTGTAAGTAGCCCTTAGTCATTTGTTACCTCTTCAATTGCAGAGGCACAGTTGTTTGTATGTCTGGAGCTGTACAAACAATACCAGGAACTTGTCCAGCTGAAAAATAACCTTTTTATTCCCAGGAGATCATGCAGATCAGTTTCTTCATGTAATTTTTTTTCATGGTAATGCAAACAGTTTTGTCAGCACAGTGGGATGGCAGAGTGGGGCTTGGAATGAGTAAGCAGGAGCACTGACTACTTAGTGATGCTGCTGAAGAAAATCTTATCAAAACTCAGTGCAAGGAAGCTGTATGGTGACATCTGACCTATCTTTTAAGACACATTTTGAAGCTCTTTGGATAAGCACATTAGAATGTCTTGTTAGTGTTTATTTATAGCAGTTTTCCCACATGTTAAGCTTTGAGAGACCATTTTCGTTGTAAATATAGGTCTTAAATTCATGGTTTCAAAATTAACCTCAGAAATTATGTTCTTTGCTTCAGGGCAGGACCCTGTGTACCTAGACCATTTGCCTGCACTTGGGTCATTGGGTAATCTGGAACTGTGTATTCAATAAATATCCTTTTGAATGGAAGAACAGTCTGACTAATAAAATAGAATTCTAAACTTTAATCCAGCACAGAGACAATTTAATAAATACTAATTATTAATTTCACTGGAAAGGAGGGCAATATCCCAATAGGTAATTTATTCAGAATTTAGTACTAATTTGGGACTTTGTGTGTGTGTCCTTACTCCAATAATGGAAATCTCACAATTGTAACTTCTTTAAAAGTTTTGAAGTATGAAGAGGGAGGAGAATGTTTTGACGAACCCCAGTGAAAATACATGAGAATAGAATACTTGACAGTGAAAATAAAGTCTTGCAGAAACTTGATTTAAATCTTCCTTAGTATTTTTCTTAGCTAATGCATGAAGAAGACTGAACATTATTCTTATTTCTGACTTAGCTTTTGCATATGTTTGCGCTTTTTGAGACCTTGGATTTATTCATGGTGTTGTCCTGTCTTGCTCTTAAATAGTTCTAATTCTAAAGCATGAAACTTTAAAAGTGGATTAATTATGTGTGTGTGTGTATATATATATAGTGATTCTAGGAAACTACACATCTCTGTCATCTAGGGAAATGTTCATGTTTATTATTCTTTTTTCCTTTTATCATGGTGTAGTGCATGAAAGCCTAACTTTAAGCCCAAACTTATGCTCTTCTGGCTTGAGGCTTACACCTAAATTTTGGGATTCTTACAAAAAGTAACTTGTTTCTATATTAAAAACAAATGAAAGACCTCAGTTAAGTTACCTGTTTTCCAAAATGAGCCTTAATTGGTAATCATACTAGTGTTTGTTTTGCAGTTTTTACACTTAAATATTGCTTGAGTAGTGAAGTTCTATCTGAACAAATTATACATACATACATACATATGTACTTTTCTTCTCTTACCTGTTCCTACTCAAGTAGTTGAGGCTATTTCTTCCTAGTAGCTTTCAGTTTCATGTGAAATGTGTAAAAACTTCTCAAATCAAACTTGGAAGAGTTGTCCTGTTGCTTCACTCATAAAGCTTAGTAACTTGCAGAGTAAGTCTCTCTGACTAGATGTGTGTGTGTGTCTATGTGATGAGAACTGCATTCTCTTTTCCGTTGCTAAAAAGAGATTTTAAAAAAGTGCCAACAGTATATTAAAGCATTAAAAATTGGCCTCTGTGGGTTCCTGCTTATTGCAGATAATTTAATATTAGTACTAGTTCATTAGTGCTCACAACTGAGCTTACTGAAACTATTTTACAGTGAGTTGCCACTGAAAGTTTGGTACTTGCTTTATTGCAGTAATGAAATGACAATTTTTTCCATTAAATAAGCTTTCTCTTTCTTCAGTTGTCTTATCTTCATTAACTTAGTTAAATATCAACATTATGGAATGGCACAGAAATGAAGGTCTAACATGTTTAGTGTTGATAGTTTGACGTTTTTGCCCAAAGCCTCACTAATGTTTTAATGATCTTCTTAATGGACATAGAAAATTAAAAAACTGTATGTGATCTGGCACCTTGGTAATCTACAAACAGGAGGCTTACTAACTGCTTCACTGCAAAACAAGTGCCAAAGCATCTTGCTGTCATTTACCTTTGTAAGCTTATAATAAAAAATAATTCATGCAAATACATGATAGTTGCATAAAATGTTTCTGCTGGTTTTGTGCTCATATAGAAATAAAGTCGGCTAACAATTTTGGGAAAACGTCAGGGAATAGTAGGTGAGTTCTGTAGCTTCCTACAAGACAAGTAGAGCAGCAGTTACTTTGGTTTTTTGTTTGTTTTTGTTTGTTTTTTTGTTGTTTTTATTTTTTTTAAAATGCTGTTAGCTTTTTTCCAGGAAGGACTGAGGGAAGGTGGAGTGAAAATAAAGATGGAAAAGGAGGATGAAATACCTTAGTAACATTGTCTCTTCTCTTCGTTATTTTTTCTGCATTTCAACAGACGAATTGTTCCTTTTTGGATTTTTCCATTTCATGCGGCTCACCCTAGCTGTTTTTTGTGTTCAGGTCTTCACTATATATGTGGGATACCTTATCTTGCAAGGAATGTGAGGCGACTATTCCAATTCTCCTGATTTGTTCAATGTACATATTAAAGAGGAATTTAATCCTCTGCTGTGTAATCCAAGCTCTCACAGAATACCTCGCTCCTTAAAGAGAAAGGCAGCGCATATTCCCTCATTAGGAGCACAAGACCAGTTGAACAGATTCTTGATAGTTTTATGAACTATGTCCAGTGTTCTACTTTTATTAAAAATAAAAAAAAAAACCTGGAAACTTGATTCATAACACTTACCCACGCCTGCCTCGCCCCCCGTGTTCTGGGAATCTTAATAAACAAAATATAAGAAACACAAGATATTAATTGCTTTTCTGATTTCCCCGGGCGGGGNNNNTGTTATTTACTTTGAGAATACAGAAACTTAAGTGAAGGCTTGAAGTAGTCTCTACTGATAAGGTAGCAAGCTGCCATTTCTTTTTATTCCTTCATCAGTTGCACTTTCGAATTTGGAAGTGTAATCTTCCAAATCTTTGCTTTGAAAGAGCCTTTTTCTGGTATCAAATATTCTTGCTGCTACCTTTATTGACTGGATAAGGGCCTTGACATCTAGAGACTGTTAAAGAAGACTGTTCATCAATATTAATAGTCTTAGTGATAATTAGTAATAATACTGAAGCATCGTTCATAAACTTATCTTGTGATTTGACGACAGGCTTAATTAGTGTATTTGTAAGGTAATTCAAAATATGTTGCTAGGGGTACTACTGGATAATAAAAAAGTAAATCACCTTCTATTTAGCAGAGTGGTCAATAAGCAGAGTGTATTTAAAACAACAACAAAAAATATCAGTGTACAGCGTATTAAACAGCATGTTTGTTTGCAGCTTCAGGAAGTGGCATTCTTCCTTTGAAGAAACTTCTGGCATACCTCTCTTTTTGTAATGGTAGAATACAGAAGTTTCTCATTTAAATTTGAGGCTTTGTTTCTTCTGTTGCCAAAGTAGCTGTAAAGTTTTAGTTTTAAAACATAGGTTTCCTTTTCTTCAGTAGCTAATGATGTAACTTTCTTCCAGACAATGTCAGTTTCTTTTGTAACAATTTTAGGAAAGGATAACGGGTATTATTTAGAAGATGGAATAGTTATAAATACTGTATCAAATGAAAATATTCATAGTTTGTGGTCATCTTAGTAATAAAACTAAAACATGGATTGAGAGGGATAAACAGGATTTAGACTTGGGGGGAAAAATTTGAAAGACTCATCAATTTAGTACGTATATTTGTTTCAAATACAGATCTAAGAAAGCAAAAAACTCAATAGATAAATCCACTGAGACTGATAATGGCTACGTGTCCCTTGATGGGAAAAAGACAGGTAAAAGCAGTGAAGAATGTGTGCAGGCCCAGGAACGTCGGTGTGAAGTGATTAAGCCAGAAGAGTCAGGGTGGAGCACTGCAACAGTGAGAGATGCCTTCAGCAGTTACAGTCATCACAAAGTAAGTGTGCTTCCTTGCTTTCAAAAGCAGGGTTGTTAACTTGTCAAATGATATGTGAGGTATAATTTTATGCTGCTTTTCAAGCCTTCTTGCCTACCTAAAAATTTTTTTAAATGAAGCTTTGGCTTAGGGTCCTGGGGCCAAAAATTATGTCAGGGCTTTTAATTTCATCCTTGTAATCCTAGCCTTTCCTTTTTCTTTTAAGAGGATCCTTACTGACATCTAAACATTCTTTGCCATTTTGTATAAATTTGTGTGCTGTCTTGTATCTGTGGGTTTTTCCAGACAGCTAAACACACTGTACCTTTTCCTCTCTCAGTGATACTCTGGGCACAGGCTGTCTCTATGCTGAAATGGAACAAATTTGGGATTGCTGACAGTTTGTAATTTTGAGGTCACTCTGAGCACTTTCCTGTTAATCATCTTCCTTTTCTTTTTTTTTGATTGATTTCTGGAGAAGATGTAGAAGCATGATTTCCCTCTTAGCAAAGTAGGCAGGACTCTGTAGTGAGGAATAAGGATGAGGTGGAAGCATAGGAAGTGTTTGTGAAAGAAAGCAGAACTTTTAATTTGGCTGTGTCTGATTATCTCCTGGGTATCCTATTTTCATCTTATTGTTCTGTGGAATAGCTTTTCCAAAATGTTTTTTCTGGCTCTTTTATCATTGGCT
Source organism: Microhierax caerulescens (assembly GCA_035590215.1). Classification (NCBI taxonomy): domain Eukaryota; kingdom Metazoa; phylum Chordata; class Aves; order Falconiformes; family Falconidae; genus Microhierax; species Microhierax caerulescens. The sequence goes on along the minus strand of JAVJGJ010000057.1, from coordinate 75,587,014 downwards.
TTTGAGTATATATTGACTGCTCTTACAGCTCTTATACTTGATTCTGTCTCACTAGTATTTGCCATCAATAATCATAGAAAGGGTTTTTCCATGATAGTATCAAAGGGAAGGGTTATTTACTGGAAGTCTGCAAGTTACATTTTTATAAAGGAAAGGTATCCTTTGTGGATTTCCTAGATAAATTATTTAACAACCCCTTAAAGATCCATATGATTAAGTCAGAATGAAGGTGATGAAGGTTCATCTCAGGGCAAAATCTTCACTCTGTTGCTCTGCAGGAGGTGCTTTCTCAGCAGTGGTTCAGCTGTCTTTAGCAATTCCAAGCGTTTTGCATTCTTGATGAAAGCAACAAATCAAGCATTTTTAGGAAAAAGTAATTTTAAAGAGTTTAAAATGTTTTTGATAGAATGGATGAGGTTGTGTTTAGTTTGCTTGGTGAGTACATACCCACATTAAAGAGAAATTGGCAGAGGCTAGAATAGGCTCATCTCTTCCCCCAAAGACGATCAATACATTTCAGTGCCACTGCAAAAGTCAGTAGATAAGACACCCCAGACTGTTCTGCCTGTCCCTCTTTCTCTGTGCAACTCAGCTGTTGCAAAAGTGAAATGACCTGACCTTGAAGCACCTCAGAAAAGAGAGTTCAGTTGTGGAAGGGAGAATGATGTCTGAGTTGCAGGGGAGCAAAAGGTTTTGTTGTATTCATGGAAAACAGCTTCACTATTTTTGTCCTTTTAGTGTTTCATTGATGACAGAAAGACTCCAAAGGAAACATTACAGCATCCTGTCTGGTGATCTCATAACAAATGAGAATCTACAAAAACGTTTTTGACAGCTGAATGATCCTTTGCTGTGCTTTTTTCTTTCTGTTACTGTAAGGGCTACTTTAACTTTAGTTTGAAATCAGGGAAACGGGAAGCAGAATATATTAATGATCTCAGTATTCTACATGCCATCTGTAGCACTGTATTGTTAGAGGACAAGGCAATGTACTGTATATGTTGATAATTCAATGCTATAGTGCCTGCTGTCTTAATTTTGGTGGTGGCTTTTGTTTTGGTTGGTTTGGTTTTGGGGTTTTGGGTTGGTTTTTTTTCCAAGTATTCTAAGACTTTCTTGGTAGATTAGATTTAAACAAAATCACATTTAAAATTAGAACATCAGAATTGTTCTTTAGTGTAATATGAATTAGTCCTTCATCATCTGAGAAATGTCTATTTTGATATTACAATATCTTTTTAATGATTTATGCTGTACCACTTGATTTTGACAATTGGAAATGCGTTAATATCTGATTTAAATGAGCATAGATTATAATGTTGCAAAAGAAATTTGATTTCAGTAGTTGAGAACAAGGCCTCGTAAGTATGAGTGTATGTCTTACTAATACTGTATTTCTTGCACTAGGATACTCACAGGACTGTGACAAATTTATCAGATGAAGTTTCTAGTGAGGAAGGGCCTGAAACTGGATATTCTTTACGTCGCAATGTAGAACGCACTTCCAGTGATTGTACGCTTCGAAACAGGAAATCTCACCATTATAAGAAGCACTGTCCTCTGGAGGTATGTTCTTTTCCATTGCTGCTTTTCTGTAAATTGTTAAAACATCTTGGTTTCTTATTGAATAGATACATTTTTCCTCAAACCTTTTTTTCTCTTATAGTGAATTTTAGGAATCTGTTAATTGAAAGTCATGCTAGTGGGGACAGGGTTTGTTTTCTTAATGACAGCGTTTTGAAATTAATTTTTTCTTATTTAGCTGGTTTGAACTTCATCCCACTTATCAGTTTTTTGTAAGGAGCCTAAAATATTTTCCATAGATGTTGCATCAGGTTATGGCCAACTCTGTGGCTGCCTCTTGATACCAGTTATCTCCTCTGGTGTTTCTCTCCATTTAGTTAGTATTTTGGATTCATAGCCTTCTTGTGGAGAAGTCTAATTGATGCTACCTCTGAGTTTTCATTCTCTCATGTTTATTGAAACAATAATTTAAAATATTTTCATGAAATCTCAACAAATTTGTTAATGCCTAAAAATACTGAAAGTAAGAGACTTGATGGCATCATAGCTTAGAAGATGGGAATTTATAGATTTCATGTTGGCAGTCCTTAATTGTCCCTCAGATATTGAAAGAGAAAGGGATATGTTATTGTGTTTTTATTTATTTATTTATAATTGTAAAGAAATTATGCTCTTTTTTTGCTAATGGTATGCAACTTAAAAAATAAAAGTTCTATATATCTGTTAACGGCTGTGTTGCCATTTTTTTCACTAGCACTGAGAAAAGAGTGTAAAGAATAATTTCAGCTCTGGCAAAAGTCCACTTACAGATGAGTTTAATAATCAGAGCCTTGTGAGTAAACTTTCTACTTGATATAAGAAGTATCTCCTTAGAAGGGTTCTGATACTGCTTTCTCTGATTAACGATTGCAAGGACTTGAAGTTGATGCTTTTGCATAAGAACATTATTAGATAATCTTCTATTCCTTGATTTATTTTTCACAGGCTTTGGTTAAAAAGATCCAGAAGGCTAATTGATTTGAGTGTTTAATGCCTTATGCATGTTTAGTTTAGGAGAAGTGAATAGGTCAGTACTGTTAACCCTCTGCTTCATGTTACAGAAGGTGTCTTTTGACTTTGTATTTGTGCAGCTGGTAGTGGTTGACAAGAGGAGCAGAAAGAGATGATTACAGTCAATTTTTTTTCAGCTTAAATACATTTTCTCTTGCATAGAATGTTTCAGAGCTATGGAAGACTGTGTTTAGATAGCTTCAGAAACTGAAGAGACTAAATTTGCTCAGTGTGTAGCTTTGGCAGTAATATTTTACACTTGCTCCCCATTTGCTTATCTGACCGATGCCGTGAAAATGGAAGCCTTTCTTTGTTGTTACCATCTTGCCTCCCTCACATGATTACAAAGGAAATGAAACAATAGTTTTCAAATCTGTGAAAGCTTTCTTTGTATTTAAAACAAAAATAATAGTGAAGTCAGTGGATATACTCTCAACTTCTGTTGTACATTTTCTTTTATCTTCATGTTTCCTTGTCAACTTAATTGTCATTTGAGCAAGCTTTTTGAACGTTCTTACTTTATTAACTTAAGTACTCAATGGTACCCAGTAGCGACTTCCTTCTATAAATACTATTTTTTTTTTTTTTAAGAAAAAAAAAAAAAGTTCGGACTCTTTCTGCATTGATATTATCTCTTACTTCGTAAAAGAAAGGCAAGGTATTCAGACCAAATTTTTTCTAAATACTTCTTTACAAAATTGCTCACATGAAATACATTAAGCATGATTTTCAGGAAGAACAAAGAGCATGTCTTCAGATAGTAATGCACTACAAGTCATATTAAATTAGTAGGTCTCTTGAAACATTGCTTGATTTTTATTTTTTTTACTGTAAAAAAATTGTGTATATTCTCAAGAGAAACTAGTAGAAAGAAAGAAATTTTGTGTGAAGAACGAAAGAAACTCCCAGAGGATGGTGATGAGTAGGATGGTACTGCTTTTAAGACTACCCACCTGTCTCACAGGAATTGGATTCTGCTTACTGTAGAAAGTAGTTTAAAGCTCTACATTCTTGTTCTGAAGACAACGTTAGATTGCTTCGTATGTATGCATGGGGAGATTTGAATGTCCCAAACTTAGTATCTATGTATCTATGTATCTATCTTTCTAAGATAAAAGTAAAAATTGTGAACATAATAAGGCAGTCTTGTTTCGCAAAGTTTGTTGCAAATAATTAAAATTTCATGTATGACTGTGTAGATTACACATACACCTAGCATTAGTTATGTATATTCTTTGTTATTTTTACTCTCAATGCCTGCTGCCTAACTCTTCAAACAGGTGTGCGCTCTCTTTGTCTTTGAGAAGGTATGTTAGTAGTAACAGTGGTGGGATGTGATTTGTAGGGGACTTTCAGAATCAGTTGCTCTTCTGTTACAGGCTCTTACATTTAGAGATGTCCTGGAACACATCAAACTTTTTTTTCAAAACTAGTTAATTTGTATCCACACTTTTTGCTTGAAAGGCTATTTGAGTGCTTCAGGTCTTGAATGACTAGAAATGTGTGTCCCGTCCTCCAAGGCCTTGCTCTTTCTAGAGGAAGAATTCCAGACTGTATGGGGAAGTTAATAAGTAGCTAAAGTACTCCAGTTCAAACAAATACAGACAGAAAATGAAAATGTTGAATTAATTTAAAATACATTGTGAACGATACTTTTTTTTCACTCTGACACATTTTTTTATTGCAATTTTAGTCTGGTGTATATGGCTTTAAGCCTTGCTTGTCTTTCACATTTTCACTGAAGTATTGAAGCTGTAAAGTGTTCCAAATAATGCTTAACTTATAGCTTATAAAATCAGAAGTTTGAGACACAGTCTGTGGCTTGATAATTGCTGTTGAAGTTCTTTGTGACCCTCTCCCCGACTAAGCAGAGACCATGGCCTATTAACTTGCTTGTACTTTGAAATTGTAACTTTGTAACTTGTTTTGTCTAAAAGCCTGCCTTTTAGACATTCCTTCGATAAACATGTAATTCTTTCAGATGAGAAATATAATGCATTGGAACATAAAAATCAGATAAATGGGGATTCACTAACTTGAACTAACTGTTCTGCCAAGAAACAATGTAGAATTAAAAAAGCTGCATTAATTCCAATGCATATTTTAATTTCAGGACACACCTAAATCAGGTACTAGCTGCAGTTCTCGATGTTCAAGCTCCAGACAAGATTCTGAGAGTGCGAGGCCAGAATCAGAAACTGAAGATGTGCTGTGGGAGGACCTCTTACACCGTGCGGAGTGCCACTCTTCCTGCACCAGTGAGACAGATGTAGAAAGCCCTCAAGTGAATCCATGTGTGAAGAAAGAATACAGAGATGACCCATTTCATCAGGTTGGTATCCACCATTTTTGATTTTTTTTTACACTACACACAAATTAAGTATTATCAGCTTTATCATACGTCAGGAGGCCTGGGAGAAAGAACTGTATATTAAATAAAAGTAACAAAGCCAAAGTGATTTGATAGAATTAAACCAAGTAAAATTTGATTTCTGCTACTCAGTCATTTGTCAAATGAAAAGAATATGACAATATACTGAAATAGCTTACAGAATAGCAGAAAGGTAATATACACAGTATCTAATGTTATATATATGGATATAGTTACATGTGTGTTATATATGTCTAAATTCTATTTAGATATAATATTTTTTGGTTTTACCTTAAAACTAATAATTTTATTTCACTTCTTAATGCTATTCCGTAGCAACATATAGGCAGTAATTTCTGAAAATTTTAGTGTTTGTTGGGCAGCACTTCAGTTTCAGGCTGCCTTAGGTTAACATTGAACAGAATCCATTCATTGTTAATACTTCGATAAAATCCATTCAGATGTCACAGCGCCAGTTATATTTGTAGTACAAGTCTTATCTTTATATTGCATGTTAATTGCATTGCTAATTTGAACCATTTAAGTAAATAGGTTAAGAATGTGAAACATTCTTCTGGGTACACACATCGTATGGGTTGGCAGTGCACCATCAGTATGAGGAATGCTATTGGAGAGATGGAGTTAATACTAGCTGAGTAATTTCAAAATTAGGCTTTTCATTCATAACCAGTATTGAGAATTATGTATTTGTTGATTTTAAAAAACACCCCGTCCCCCCAAAAAAAAAATCAAACACAACAACAAACTCAAAAGTGATAGCAATTTGGATTTCACACGTCTTTGCTTTTTTATTTTTAGTTCTTGCTTACATTCCATATAAACACAGAAATGGAAGCCTTGCAATAGGGAGTTGAATTGCAGAATATGCACTGACTTTGTTTTTCTGCAGTTGAGTGTTTTTTGTTTGATTATAAATTGTGAATTTTTGAGTTTCCTCCTGATGTTGACACTCTCTCTAGAGGGAGGCCTTGGAAATCTATGGCTAAAAAAGTCCTGCAACTGATATTTGTGTTGTTTTAATAATATAAATTGATGTTTTTTATCCAATGGGGGAAAAAAAAAAAAGAAAAAATTGAATACTTAGCAGAACACATAGAATTCAGAAAAATACTGATAAGGTAAATAATAAAATAAAAAGCTTTAGTTTTAATGAGTGATAAATTAGATTTTAAAAATAATATTGTGCCCTACCCCCTGTGGTTTGATGCATGTAGTGCTAGGTGACCAGGGAGAGTTGAGAGCAATTTTAATCACCTGAATCGGAGAGGAGTGAGACAGGGCTGAAGGAAGTCAAGAATTGGCTGCAGCAGAACCTGTCTCAACATTTATCCAGATCCTTCAGTTCTCACTTGGCGCTCTGTTTAGAGTAAAGGTGCCTCAGCCATAAGTGCATTCAGTAGATTAGGCTGGCATTGCTTGGCTTTTGGAGCAGCATCTACTGAGACTCCTACCACTCATTGAGTCTTGCCAGATACCATTAGTGTAGCAGGGGCTTTATCCATAACAAGGATTGTGAAGTACACAGATATTATTAAAAGTAAATAAAAAAAATGCTTGCCTTAGACTTAAGGTGAGAAGAGGACTTTTCAGAATGTTAGGGAAAGAATAATAATTGAAAAGTAAAATATTCCATTAAACATATAGTAAAATTAAAGATGGCTGTAAGTACACTTTCGTTTTTGTGTATCTCTCTTCTTTGATATGTTTGAGCAAAAAGGAAGCCAATTAATCCCCTACCACAATATCAACACTTACTAGAAAATCAAGTATGGGGAAGGAGAGATCTCTGTACTCACAGCTGTTTCTTGGAAAAGAATTGGATGATTTTGAGGAATGTGGTTAACATATAGTTGAAGTAAATGCTGTATAACAATATTTGTGTTAGTCAAGTGGGTTTTTTGTCAGCATATTGCTGAAATGACAATGGATTTTTATCTCCAATGGAATATATTCCTTGCCTTCCCCAGAGTCATTTGCCTTGGATCCACAGTTTGAATCCAGGACTAGAAAAAATAAGTGCGATTGTATGGGAGGGTAATGACTGCAAGAAAGCAGATATGTCTGTGCTTGAAATCAGTGGAATGATAATGAACAGAGTGAGTATTCTTTTTGCTTTATGCAAATATTTAATTAGGAGTCTAAGAACTACCAAAAATAAGCTTATTATATGTAGGGATTTTTATGTTAGTTTGGGGTTTGGGGCTTTTTTTTGTTTGTTTTGTTTTTTTAAGCAAAAGGTTTTTTTTTTTAAAGCCTGTTACTGACATTGTTGTTCCATGGCTTATATCACTCTGATTTACTTGTTATTAACAGATAAGAGAGCTACCAAATCCTAAGTGTTGTGACAATAAAATGTGTTTGCATTGTTAGGTACTTGCTAACATAGCCAACCTATGTTTTATTGTTCCAAAGTGATGTATGCTGTGAATATTCTTACTTATCTCCTTGATTCTGATGAACAACTAATGTGTTAGATTAGGAATATACAGATCTGAGTATTTGAATCCTAAAGTTAAGATTGGAAAAGAAAGCTTTCCTATTTAGGAAACAAACATCTAAGACGATGAGTGGGATGTCTTACTAGTCCTCCCTTCTTTTTCCTAGTAGTCCTCTTCAGGAAATGGTTGGAAAAGCATTTAATTGACGTCATATTTTTTTTTTATATAGACAACATAGGCATTTTGTAGAGCTAAACATAAAATCCTAGCATAGTTGAAGAAAACTATCACTAATTCTGACAAGTTGATACACTGCTTTTTAACAAGTTGGAGACAGTAAGTATTCACAAACTTGTTTCAGGTCTCTGTACCTGACTCATGAGATGATACAGTTTTGGGTGCAATCCACAGCAGAAGTAACTTGACAAAGCCAGGACGATAGAACTCCAGTCCTGTCTGCACTGTGAACACTTTGATTCCTTTAAAAAACGTATAACCTAAAAGCAAAACACAAATAGGAGCAACATACAGGATGTAAGCAACACGGTCTGATTGGCGCACTTTGTTAATTCAGTGTTGAATTAATTTTTAATATAAGAACATGCACTGGAGTCTTTTAACTGCAGTGTTATATTGTTGGGGTTTTAAATGTGATTCATCATATTTAGTTCCTGTGCATTGTGCTATTGAGGACTTCCTTTTCCTTAATAGTAAATCGTTGCTTAGTTCAAGGTTTCAAATAACTTTGCAGGTTATTAAGTACTCTTTGTGATGATAAGACAGAAACGTTAATAATTTATTGACTTAATTCCAAATTAATTCAAAAATTTTAAATATCCCTGGTTTTCTCTTGTTTTTAGGTGAACAGCTATATACCAGGAATTGGTTATCAGATTTTTGGAAACATCATATCTTTAATCTTGGGTTTAATGCCATTTGTCTTTCGACTTTCCCAAGCTAAAGACTTGGAACAACTAGCTACACATTCTGCCACTGAACTTTGTATGACTGCATTTGGATCAAATGGAGATATTCTGGTTCTCTCAATGGTGGTTATAAGTTTTGTGGTCCGTGTCTCTCTAGTGTGGATTTTCTTTTTTCTGCTGTGTGTAGCTGAGAGGACGTATAAACAGGTATGAGCAGCAAACCAGGAGGTTTCATCCAAAGCAAAACAAGGTTTAATGTTTGTGGGTTTTTGACTTTATGGCTATTTTAAACTTGTTTTCTTCAGCGGACGACGATTCATAGATCAATGATGATCTACTTCAAAGGGCTTACAGTTTAGGAGATGACTCAGTTGCAATGGACTGAAGTCTGTACAGTCTCTGTAGTTAACCTCTTTTATTGGAGAGCATTTCTGAGGGAAAACTTCAATATTTTCTTTCAGATTTCTGGCTCAGTGCACTAACCTGGCTCTTAGTCATGTCCAAGAAGAAGGAGTTTCAATAAAAGAACTCTATAATGTCTAATTTGTTCTGTCAGTCTGTTTCATTCAAAACCTTCAATTTGATTCAAAACAGTTCAGTCCAGAGCCTAGCCAAGAGCCCTGCCTGCTTTGCTAGTGAATTGGTCCCACGGCTGGAGACAGTCAGAGCTGCTATTGAAGTAATATACTTGTTAATTTATTGTTACTGCAATTTAAACTTTTAAAATAATATCAATATCCCTTACTATCAGCAGGGTATAGACTTTTGATATAAAACCACAAAATTTTTAAACTTTCTTTTCTCAAATTATAGCCAAACGAGGTGATTTAGTACAGTAGAATAGAATTAGCCAGCTTCTAATAATCATTTCTGTTGGAATGACCTTCTGTGATACAGGCACTCTCTAATGTAAATGATTGGCAGGTTTGATTTTCTCCCAATTTTTAAAAGCATAGTTGATCTATTGTCTAAAATTTGAAGAAAGGAACTCAAAGTGTAGCTAAATTTTGTTTATAATTTGACTGTGAAGACTTTTAAAACTTTTTAGTGTATCTCCTCTTTTCAGTAACACGCTACTCTTATTTCTGCACTGTATTAACATATTTCAGTTTACACTGATACATTGCACATTACTTGGGCATATTAAATGAAGCCTTTTCTCGATTGTCTTTTTAGTGTCCTTGAAAATCAATTAACGGTTAAAGCGGTTTTTTTTCTCTACAGAGGCTACTTTTTGCCAAACTTTTTGGTCACTTAACGTCTGCCAGAAGGGCAAGAAAATCAGAGGTTCCTCACTTCCGCTTGAAGAAAGTACAAAATATAAAAATGTGGCTTTCTCTCAGGTCCTATCTAAAGGTAAAATAATGTATATTTTTGCTAACACTTTAAAATATCTTGCATGCTGTTGATGGAAGGTTGGTATTCTAGTCAACTTTTCCTCCTGTGCACTTACTGCTGTTGGTGCACATGCCTTATATGATTAATTTTAGTGACTCTGAGCCAGCAGTGTCTGCAGGCAGCCAGATTGTAGCAAAGTAAATGCCTAGTTTTTACCTTGGAGTAAAAAGTATGAGTGTGTTTCAGAGTTGGAGTTATGTTACTAATGCTAGCAGAAAAGTCTCTTGGGTGAATATGTTGGGTAAAAATGGTGACTTTTAGTATAACACAGACAATACCTTATTGTAAAAAACCCACCACTTAGTTCATTATTACAGAAGGAATTTATAAAGCAAGGCAGTTTATGTGCATGTTTGTGCTGTGTTTACGTGCCAGTTGAAGCCAGAAATTATGCCCAAGTATTATCTGTAAGACATTCTGATCCCTCTATTGTATGTTCAGCTCACATGTGAGTGATCTCTTTATATCTCTCTAATGATCTTTTCAAGCCAGAGCATTTTGATGATTCTTTGTGAAGGGATACACGTTATCTAACTCAGGGTTTGGTGGTTTTTGTTTGTGTGTCATTCCCACCCCCCCACCCCCACCCCAAGTTTTAGTCCATTTTTCTCCCTACATTAGGTAATGCAACTCAGATGAAGCTAGGGTTTTCCCTGTTTGCTTTCTATAGCAGCAGTTTTTTGGTCAAAAGCAACAGAGAATCTCTTACTAGTGATGGTAATCCCCTTATTTGCATCTATGCTTCTTTCCAACAGCAATTAAGAAAGGTTAGATGAAATTTGCTATCAATAATTTTTAGAAGTAGGTAAAGGATTATGAAAACATAAAGCAGTTATGGTGTAGAAACTGGGGAATGTGAAAAGCAGGAACTATAAACAGGCAAAATTTTTAATGTAAAGCACGATACTAAATTTGGAAGATGCGTCATTTTAAGAGGACTTGAGGCAATTCATTGACAACATCCCTTGTGTTGTGGAAGTATTTGTTAGAGAGGCTGTGAAAAATAGGTACTATTTACATTTTACATTTGAGAGACACTTTTTTTTCCTTGTAGTCTGTTGCTGGCTGGGAGGAAAGGAGGATAACATCACTTGGACAATAGAATGTAGTTTTGATGCTTTAAAGACTGCATATGGTAGCGTTGTTGCAGAGAGAGTGTTGCTTTCTTTCATCACAACCGCATCTTATATATTCCACTTTTTCTTATGCCACCAGAAACATTTGTATAATTACATGACTAAGAAAAAAAGCAATCAGTGGTCAGAGGCAGGTGCATAGAGAACTAACCCAACTGAAAAATACCAGTCAAGAACATTAATTTTCACCTCCATCTGTTGCTTTACTTGGTTCACTGGGCAGATCTGTAATGCCTGTGCAAGCACAAGGAAAGGAACGGAGACAAGCAGCTAAGCAGCAGGGCTGCCTTCCTGCAGCGGTGCTGCTGGCATATACTGGCATAGCATCTGTATGTAATACAGATACATAGCATCTCTAAGAGTACACTTGCATGTTACCTGTCTGTATATACATCCACCTGTGAAGATGTGAGCTGGGGTATACACACATCTCAAGTCAGGCAAAGGCAAAACACTCTGACTCTATATAGAAGTAGTGCGTGCGTACCTGCAGTAGTAATTTGTACTTCGCCCCCCTCCAGCATTTAAACTTCCTGTCTCACTCCAAATTTTAAGGTTACATCTTGCCTCTGTACACCTCCCATTCTTGTCACGTTTATACAGTTAGTACCATGTCTAGAGGAGAACAAAGTTGAGCAATAAATATCTGTTATAATTTGTACATGTTTCAATGCAGCACAGGACATACAGCTCTTTAAAAAAAAAAGAGGGAAAAAGCTCAGTGGGTAGAAAGAAACATTTCATTGTACCAGTAAGCAAGAAAAAAAGGTCTGAAAACAGTGAGGTTGTATCTTTCAAGACAAGTGTGTTTTCGTCCTCCTCCTGGGTGAGAGAATTGTATTATTGCACCTACCACAATGGGACTGTGATTTACAGCTACGATTTTTACGTGTCAAAAAGAGGCAAATAATGGAAAATACCAACCATGTGAAATCATATTTTGATATCCTGTTGCAATCTGGTGTCCAAAACACTTTTGTTAGTACTGGTTCAATACTTAGTGTTAAAGCCCAGTGCCATTTCTGATTTTGTTGTCAGAGAATGCTGATGAAAGTTACGTCATATAATGAAGGAGCTGACTGAACATGTGGTGAATATTTTTTTTCTCATAGTTACCTTTAAATGCTTGCATCTGAATTAATCTTGCATGCCTTTAGGGGTATTAAAATACAGTGATTTTATTAGGATCTAATATTGTGTTTGGAACTTAGATTGCCAGATTGTGAGCTGTGATGAAACATAGGTTCAAGGTGTGATTCTAACTGGATATGCTAAATATCAGCGCTGATTGGGTAGGTTTTCACTCACATATATGCATACCCTTTATTTTCAGCGTCGAGGTCCTCAACGCTCAGTTGATGTAATAGTTTCATCTGCCTTCCTACTGACTATCTCAGTTGTGTTTATCTGTTGTGCACAGGTAAGGAAATCTTGTATAGATACAGCCATGACTTAAATAGCTTTAAAAATAGTTTTGAGTGCCTTTTGCATGGTGATTCCTATTGAGTTAAAAGGCCACGCTGAAAAATCAGTAACAGCTGATACAGCTTTTCAGAAGATTAAGCTGCGTTTTGTATTGTTCGTTTTATCTACTTCAGAATATTATTTCTTAAGAGAGAAACTTACTGATAGCGTAATTCCTAAAATTATATTATTTTTCTAAATCTGTGTCCTCTTTCATTTTTCATCGTGTATTTTGGAACACGGTGGGGGGTTCTAACTTTGCATCAGAACACACGTTTGGAAACTGTTGACCTTGGTTGATGATTTTTGTGAGAAACAAGATTGCTGGCTATATTAGCCTGCCCTCTAGTGGAATATCTTTTTGTAAGCAAATCTATGTTTAAGTATTTTTACTGCTTAAGATTTTTTCCTTGAGCTTCTGTTTCAAAATACAGGAAAGCTTCTGAATGGTTTCTGATTGTATTTTATTTCCACTTTCTTCCCTAGTTAACACTAATGTGTTTTCCTGGTAGCTAACTATAAATATTTTAATAATAATGTAATGTATCAGTAACTCTGCTTGGATTAAATTTTCTATATAATTCAGTACATTTGAGGGTATGTTTTGGTTTTTTATCCCGTATAGTGTCTTTGCAAGTTTGAACATGGCTTTAAAATTGTCTTAGAGTGAATAGTTTTTTCTGTTGCTTTAAGGAGATGAAAAAAAGATGTATCTAACTTCTAACTGAGCCTTTCAGAGTATATCTTTTCTCAAACCACATATATTTGATACAGTGTTGATTTTAAATTATGATTAAAAAATATGTTGTGCCTAAAAACAATCCCAGTACTGATTACTGGGATTTTTTTCTTTGAGCTGGGGAGATAGGATAATTATTTTCTTATGTTGTAATGTAATTATTAGTTTGACTCATTTTTTTTTCTCTTTTGTTTTCAGCTGCTTCACATGCATGAGATCTTCCTTGAGTGTCACTACAATTGGGAACTCATAATTTGGTGCATTTCACTAACTCTTTTTCTCTTAAGATTTGTTACTCTTGGATCTGAAACCAGTAAAAAGTACAGCAATACCTCAATATTACTTACTGAGCAGGTGAGAATTTGTTTAGACTTATATTTTTATATCTAAAGTAATTCATTTTGTAGGTCTCAGGCATGCATTTGAGATGTATAAAAATAGTTTGGATTAGGGAGTTAATTAGGATTTAGTGAAACAACACTTTACAACCTGAAGTTCAGTTTCTGTGAGAAGTGTATGACTTTCTTTAAAAGTTGTATGGAACATTGAGATGGCCATTTCCCAATTGAGTGAGTGGGCTTGGAGATATCGGTATATGTCATTTGTTATAATTTAAGATCTAACAGATCACAAACATAAAAAGTAGCTTTTAAATACGAAAAAGACACCTGAATTCTCAAAGTGTGGGATGGGAGAGTAAAAGATTTGAAAACAAACTTACTCCCTACAAAGTGGGTCACTGTTTCCAGTCCAATAATTTTGACTGCTAGGTTGCATGAATTACATATAGTCTCCTGTAGACTCCTTGGAGACTACTTCTTTCAGCCATCTGTCAAGCTTGGCTTTGGGTCTACCTGCTTTTCTTCTCAGGAATGTTCTAGTCGGTGTTTGTACTGCAAACCTCCCTCTCTGCTCTGCCTGGCACTGACGATAGTTTTCCAAGCTAAGCACGTTCAGTTAGCATTAGGTAAGAAGCCATCTTTTCCTGCTCAGAGAGATTTCACAATGGTGCAATATACAACATTCAGGGCAAGATAAACGGGCCGCTCAAGAAACCTTTACATGTTTCCTACAGGAAATGTGTTCAAGTTGGAGAACAAAATCTTCCAAACTGTGTCTCCCAAAGTCAGGATGTGAAACTTCATGACAGATGATATAAATGGCTGCTTACCTATATTGCTCAATGAGAATTCATTCTGTCTTTACTAAAGATGATGTAGCTAGATACTGAGAAAGACAGACTGCCTATTTACCTTGCCCTGAATGCTGTATTTTGCACCAGTGTGATACCTCTCAAGAGTTCCCCTGCCTGGAGAGCTTTGCATTGTTCAGTTGATCCTCAGAGTAGGAATAGCCTAATGTCCCAGTGAAGTTTATGCCCTCTGTTTCTGGAATGAAAATGAAGGGAAATGTTTGGGATAAGGATTAGAAAAAAATTATGAAGAGCAAGGTGTGTGCGAGAGAGAGAGAATGTCAAGCCTTTGTTTTGTTTTCATAGGTTTCTATACTATGGTCTTCATGAGAGTCAGTGTTTGAATATTTTAAGCCAGCATACCCATTGAAAGAAGCACACCCTCTGTGTCCCCATAACTTAAAAAAAACCCCAAACAAACAACAAAATACCCCCAAAAAGTAATGCAGAAAGTACTATGTCATCAGACACCTAGTTTGTATTGAATCTACCTTATCCTGTTACAAGTAATTTCCCTTCAAAAATGCCTGAGAGCTTTATGAAGTGAAAACCGGAATAGAATTCACTATTATTTCTCAGAAAATAAAAAGGATACACGTCACCCTGAGTAGAACTCATTTTGGACTGGTTTCACATACTACCTGGATACCACAGCATATTTATAGTGTTCTTAGACACTCATGAAAGTCTTAACATTTTGGCCTTTCATGAGAGGTCAAACCCAAACAATTGACTGACACTCACTTAAATCTAAAGAAAGCACATATGAACTGGTGTCCTTGAAAATCACATACTGATGTTACTAGGCTTACTGAGAAGAGAACGAAGCTTTAAAACAAACAAAAAACTACAACAAAACGCCAGAAAGGACAAACAGGCCTCAGCCCCCAGATTCAATATAAATACTTCAGGGATAAGATGAAATTGCAAAATCTACTTTTTATTAGCCAAGTTGCAGCCACTTCTGTGTGCTTTATATTAATCTATGAATTTCCCTGCCTGAGGACAGACTTAAGCCCAGGCTTGGGTTATTTTGAAGGCTAGTGCATGGTAAGGGATGTAATCTAATCAAATTTGCTAGGCCTTCCCATATTTAAATTTCAGCCATTGTCCTCCATACCAGAGAGGCTTTAACCGCTTGGCTTTCTTGATTGTAGAACATTTCACATTCATGGGTAACCTGTGCAATAATATCCATGGTCAAGTTGACCCCTCAATGACAAGCGCATCTACATGTTGCATCTCTTCCTTGTTGGCCAGAGGTGTCACGGGCCCAAACAAACAAAAAACTACAAGAAAAAACCCAGAAGGACAAACAAACCTCAGTCCCAGATTTGATTTAAATGCTTCACAGAAAAGATGAAATTGCAAAGTCTAGTTCCTGTCAACAAAGGAACTGTTCTATCCATTTCTGTGTTCAACCTATGAATTTCATGATTAGGAATCATGATGGGAAACTAAAAGATCAATCATTTTACATCAAGGGATTTTCTGACTGCATGCTGTTTGTCTCTACTTTTTCAAGTCCTTCTGAAAGCATTTCAAATTTGTCTTGTAAATTAAGTGCCTCAGTGGTTCCTTGTTCAGTAAAATACAGTGTATGGTCTGATCAAAGTGGTCTTCCCAGTTTTAAGCTCTCAGAATGGGTATGCTAGATGGCTGTGCATATATATACATTCAAACGTCCCTCCTGATTCAAAACTTGTTATTGAACGTTGGGTTCTTCTCATAAATTAATGACAACATAGTAACTGTTAAAAGAACCTCCTAGGTTTTATTACCTAGTGTTTTTTGAGAGTTTCTAAATAGAGCTGTGGTGCTTTGACCCTGGCTGGATGCCCAGTGCCCCCCCCAGCCACTCTGTCACTCCTCTCCTCAGCTGGGCAGGGGAGAGGAAACACAACGAAGGGCCCGTGGGTTGAGATAAAGACCTGGAGAGATCACTGTCACAGCAAAACGGACTTCACTTGGGGAAATCAGTTTATTACCATTCAAATCAGAGTAGGATAATGAGAAATAAAAATCAAAACTTACAAACACCTCCCCCCACGTCTCCCTTCTTCCTGGGCTCAACTGCACTCCCGATTTCTCCACTGCCCCCCCCGAGCAGCCCAGGGGGACAGGGAATGGGGTTATGGTCAGTTCATCGCATATTGTTTCTGTTGCTCCTTTCTCCTCACACTCTTCCCCTGCTCCAGCCTGGGGCCCTCCCATGGGAGACAGTCCTCCATGAACTTCTTCAGCATGAGCCTTTCCCACAGGTTGTGATGCTTTGCAAACTGCTTCAGCGTGGGACCTTCCCACAGGGTGCAGTCCTTCAGGGAGGAACTGCTCCAGCGTGGGTCCTCCACAGGGTCACAAGTTCTGCAGCCAACCTGCTCCAGGATGGGCTTCCCACAGGTCACAGCCTCCTTCAGGCATCCCCCTGCCCCAGCCTGGGCCACCCCGGGCTGCGGGTGGGGATCTGCTCCCCCGCGCCCCCCCCCAGGCTGAGGGCACAGCCTGCCCCGCCGGGAGGCTGCACTGGGGGCTGCCAGGGAGCCTCTGCCCCGGCACCTGGAGTCCCCCCAGCCTCCTCCTGCCCTGCCCAGGGGTGTCTGCAGAGCTGTTGCTTTCACATGCTCTCACTCCTCTCTTCTGCTGTGATTGTGCAGTTTTTTCCACCTTTCTTAAATATATTATCACAGAGGTGCTACCACTGTCACTGCCAGGCTCAGCCTTGCCGCGTGGTGGGCTGCCTTGGAGCCGGCGGGCACAGGCTACTAGCTACTCATAGAAGCCACCCCTGTAGCCTCCCTGCTACCAAAACCTTGCCATGCAAATCTAATACAAGAGCCTTTTTTCTTAGTTTATTCCTGTTTAGAAACACTTGAATTGTTGAAATCAGTAATTTTATATTTAAAAACTGGAATCTCTTTGCCTCTAAAAGCATAATTTAAAATGAGTTTGATAGTTCAGGAGCTTGATATGCCTTGGAATATATGAGGCAAAGCTTTTTGGTTTTAACTTGCATAAGAAACAGTGACTTTTGTAGGGAGCTCTGATAATATTCAGTTACTTTGTTCAGATGTCCATGGCCCTTATTTCAATAACCTTCTTAAACAAGGTGGTTAAATATATCATGGCATCATATAGCATCGCTTCCTTTCTGCAACTTCACTTCTGTAGCTTGGTAAGAGTTTCTGTCATCCGAAGGACCGCCTCAGCATATTGCTAAATTGTTCATTTTTTTTGCTGATGAAGGTCATAATCCTAAAATAGTAAGTTCACAGCTTTTCAAGATACTTTTCCTTTGATTTGCTTTTGTTGTGCATTACAAAAGAAAAACTAGCCTTCGCCTGGTCTAAGATATCAAAGATAGGTTATTTGAGAATGAAAGCTGATGCTTCAAAATCGCTGGAAGGGCAAAAGAGAGTTAATGTGTACTCTTAACTAAACTTTCTCAGAAACAATGACCTAAAAACATCTGGATCACAGAAGTGTTCAAATGATCAATATACTGTTCTTCTACAGCAATGAAGAGTTTAATTTTTCAAATATTTCAAGGCACTAGAAAGATTGATTTTTCTGCATTCAAAGTGCTCATGAAGTACTCAATTACACTAAAATCTTTTAAAAGAAATTATACTTCAGCAGAATTTTGGTTTAGCATTTCAGTCTATTCAATACCTTTTGGGGCTGTTAAGCCTTATAAAGGCTGCATGCTAGTATAAAAACCTGGAAATGAATTGACAAAACTCAGGTAATTATTGAAGGATGAAAAAGAAATGCAAACCTTACATATGGGGTTGGTTTTCTTGCCTAATTTGTGGACTACGTTGAGCTTTTAAAGTTGTTACTGTAGTAGTGTCAAATGGATTTTGTTATATCATAAAACATTGTATTTTCCTATGCCACTGGCCAGTATTTGCTCTTAAATATTAAAAAGGAAGCAAAAAATTTGCTTCCTTGCAGAAGTGTCATCGCTGTTCTATTATATGACTACTGACTAATCACTTTATTTTACTGTTAAATATTTCCAAATTAATTCCTTTATATTCTGAGTAAGTGGAGATACTCTTATTTTATTTAAATCAGATAAACTTGTACTTGAAAATGGAGAAAAAGCCTAACAAGAAGGAGGAGCTGACACTAGTGAACAATGTTTTAAAACTTGCTACTAAGTTATTGAAGGTAAGAATTAAAGCACTATTACAATATTATATATAACTAAGAAGCAGAATAGATTGCTTAATGGGTCACTTGTGTTACTTCTGCAGGCAATGCAGTATGCTTTGGGTTAAATCTGCTCTGTAACTCTTTCACAGCAATGCTACTTGTTCACACACTACAGTCCTGTTATGTTGCTATCATCGTGGATTACAAATTATTATTATATACAGTAAGTGTTATTTTTTAAACTGTATGAGCAGCCTGAGAGAAGGTACTTCAGGATGGAGAGGATGGTGAATGCTTGATAAATAAATGATGCAATTTTGTTGGGTTTTTTGGAGTGTAAATATCTGTTTCTAGTAATAACCTGCTGGGGGATTTGTACTCTTCCACAAAAGTAATTCCTCTTAAAAACTGTCAGTGGTTACCATTTCAAATTAAAACTAGATTATCCTTGATGTCGTCTTTACTTTACTGTGATAGATGAATCATTTTGGAAGACAGAGAGAAACTGTTACATAGGTCCATTTATAAGTAAACTAAAGATACATATTTCATTTAATGTATTTCAAATATTTGTCAGCTGTGCCTTTGAACTATTTGGCAATTATTTTTTGCATGGAATTTTAGTAGAGAAGTTTTTGGCTTATGCAATATTATCCTGTTTGCCAGGGAACTATATTTGGTGAGTAGAAGATACTTTCTTCATGTTGAGAGAACATGATAGGTTTTTTTTTCCCATTTCTAGAATTCTGCAGAAGAAAAACTATCTTTCTTTCACTCATCTGGAGCTAGAGCATGGACCTGCTTAGGGCTTTTATAAAACAACTTCTTGTCGTTGTTAACAAAGCAGTGGTTGAAGTTCTCAGGAAAACATTTTTGATTCTAAATTGCCTCTGATGAGTTAGTCTGTTCTTTCAGACTCACAGATCTGTCATAATTGGGGAAGCAAGTTGTTTTGTTCTTTCAGTTGTCAGGGAGCTTAATTCTTGATCCAGAAATGTCTCATTCTCCTTCAGACTAAACATTTCCCTAATCCAAAACTAACTTAAGGGTTACCTGAATGCCAAATGAGTAATAAACATAACACTTGAAAAACTTTTTTATTTTAGGTTTGGCTTTTATGAACAAATAAGATCAGTTAGATTTAGTATTCCTAATGTGTTTATACACTAAAATTAATAGTATATAACTTACAGTTGACTGAAGTAGGCTTTCAAAGAGGAAGCCAGTTCTGACACTACAAAAACCAAACTCATAACTTGCCTCCTCACCTCTCTTGGCATGGTGTTTTAGTGCTTAATCACTTGTCTGTTGTGTAAACTATTTTTAAATTGAATTTGTTTAGCTTCAGCTTTCAGTATTTGGATCTTGTTATACATTCTGCTGTTATGGTAAAGTTCTTAAAGAGGTGCTACTGATTTGTTATTCTTGGACTCAGAAGTGAGGGAACAACGGTATTGTGATTTCTGCTTCAGAGAATCAACTTCCTCCTTTAGTCCAAGATAGAGTGGTCACGTAGAACAGTTCCCCAGGAATGACTGGCAAATACAGAAGTGTTTTCCTCCCCCTCAGATAAACTTCCTTCATTTCACGCACCCCTCCCACCGTGTTTGAGTATAGCACAACTGATACTGATTCCATGTGCAGAGATCCCTGTAAGTAGAGGGAATGGCTGGGTTATCATGCAGTAAACCTGAACCGTATCTTTCAATGCATCCATACCTTTCCGTTTCAGTCAGGAAATTTCAAGCTTATTAAGAGAAACAATTGGAGGGGTTTGCGTATAGTGGTGCTTTAAGACCTTGCTGCCTCATTCTACCATATGTAGAATTCTAGCCACTTACCCCATTGATTCCTGTGCACGAAGGAGCAGTTCTTAAAATGGAGTTTAAACTCTGTTTAAACTAGTCAGTTAGAGGCTGAGATGATGGGGTATTTCTGCTAGTGTGTGTGGTCTCCTCATCTCAAAAAATACGCGGCACTTTCATGAGAGGACTGACCGAGTCAGGAAGAATTCAAAGCTGACAAAGCAACAGCTTAGGTTGAGAGTTACGCTATTGCGATATGGAGAGCCTGGCTAAGTCAGTTATTAACGGTTTCTTTTGGTATAAGAATAAGGGACAGCAAAGCTTTTAGGACCTGTTTTTGGAACAAACAAAAGGAAGTGTTCTGTGTGTCAGGTAGCAGACTTGTGCAGCTGTTGGTCAAAGGACACTGGATGCAGAAAGGTTATCTGGATTCAAGGAGAGACTGAACAAGTAGACTAGGCAAAGCGCAACAGATTCAGGGTATCTCATGTGTTGAAATGTTTGTGTGCTGTGAGTGTAGGTAGGGTGAGAAGCAGCTGCTGTTGGTGGCAGGACGGTGATCAACCCTTGATCTGATTTACTTCAGTCTTTTTCGTGCTTTTCTCAGTGTTTGCAAAAAAATGTTCATGTTTTACTTTTTCCAGAAATGTGTCAACTGACATGACCTTTCCAACAGGGGACTTGACTTTTATGGCACAAACCCCAGACCCAGGCTGTCACTTAGTTACTGTGAGAATGTGCCCAAAAGTGAGATGCGTTTCCGAGCCATCTAGTATGAGCTTTAAATGAGTTTTTGGTAGCTAGTGATCAATGCAATTACGTATTTTATGCCCAGTAGCTAAATGGAGTTGTTTTTTTTTTAATTTGGTTTTGGATGTTTTTGATCCTTGAGCTTTTACTGAAGACTATGTTATATTGAATAGTCTTACTGTTTTCTTACTCCCAAAATTGGTAAGATGAATCCAAAATCTAAAAACTTTTTCCTTAATGAATTTCTCTGCTGTTCTCAGAATCATGCCTTTTATCTTTTGTATTTGCAGCAGAGTATACCACATTACATCTAAATGGAAAGGTTGTTCATTCTTACGTAACCTCTCTTGAAGGAAGAGTCAGAGCTCTGACATTCTTCTTTATAAAAAAAAGGTTTATAAGGCCTTTTGCAAGGCCCAGGATGTAATGCAGGGGAGGGATGAAAATGGATTTAGAACTAGAAAATATAAATTACCAAAGCAGTGATAGTTGCTATGCTTTATATAATCCACTCATATTTTAAAACTCTTTTTTATTCCTTTATTTGACATATTTGTAGGCCAGAAATGTGTGGGTGACTTCAATCACACACCAATAACTGAAAATTGCTGAAATAGCCTTTTTGTTCAAGTTTTGTTGCAGATTAATTTTGGCTAATTTATTTGATACTTGCAATTAAAAAAAAGTAAAATATTAGCAGTTAAATGATTATTAGTACTTTTTCCCTTCATCTTCCATTTCTGGCTATGTTCATCAGTAATTATTCTCAAAATTAATGGAAAGGGAATTGCATTAGGAAAGACATTTTTGTTAATTTTCCATAGTAGTGAGGTAGCCTTCTGTCACTGTGAAAAATCTTTTTTTTGTTGTTTTGTTGTGGTTCTGCTGTCTGTCAGCTGTTTTAACACTGAAGGTGATTTCTGGAAAATTATAAGGGATTCTAAAATGATGGCACCTTAATGCCAGGAAAACTAGTTCTCTATTTTCCTGGCTCCATGAGCAAATTGGTAGATGCTGTAGCTGGGTAGCCTCCAATTTTTTGAAGGGTTATTTAGACATCAGTAGTCAGTAGTCAGTTAATGTGATGGGTATTTTCTTGCTCATTGTTTTTTCTGTGCAGAAGAATAGGAGGATGTTTTACTCAATTGTGGCTTGAAGACTTCTTAAGCTATTGAATATCACTCAATACATATATGAACAAAAACCTTCTTTGTGTGATCTTTTGCTTTTAATGTCATTGTTTTGCATTACTAGGAACTGGACAGTCCCTTCAGGTTGTATGGGCTTACAATGAATCCACTGCTTTATAATATCACCCAAGTTGTTATCTTGTCAGCTGTTTCTGGTGTCATCAGTGACTTGCTTGGATTTAATCTAAAGGTAACTACTTGATAAGCCTCCTTTTTTTTCACCATGGGGTTCAGAGTATTATGATGGATGGATCATACATTGCAGACTAATGTATTCTCAGCTGTATTAACTAGAAGACTTATTGTTTGAAAATGGTTATGGAATTTGAGCTATATCGGAATAGTAATGTATTTGTTCATACATGGCCAAGAGAAGAATCCAGGAAGACCTTATAGCAGCCTTCCAGTACCTAAAGGGGGCCTAAAAAAAAGCTTCAGAGGGACTTCTCACAAGGGCCTGTAGTGATAGGGAAAGGGGGAATGACTTTAAACTGAAGGAGGGTAGACTTAGATTAGATCTAAAGAAGACATTCTTTACTGTGGGGGTGGTGGGACAC
>JAVJGJ010000057.1:75486444-75541212 GCA_035590215.1 Microhierax caerulescens | reverse complement strand
TTTGGGGGGCACGGGACACTGGGAGGGGACACAGCCGGGACAGCTGCCCGAACCAGCCAAAGGGACATTCCATACCACGGCACGTCATGCTCAGTACGTAAACTGGGGGTTTGCCTGGGGCCTGGGGTTCGCTGCTTGGGGACTGCTGGGCATTGGGCAGCGTGTATTGTGCATCACTTGTTTGGTTTCTCCTTTCATTTGGATTTTATTCCTCTCTCCCTCCTTTTTATACAGCTTTTGTTGTTGTCATAATTATATTTTATTTCAATTATTAAACTGTTCTTATCTCAGCCCACAAGTTTTACCTTTTTTGAGATTCCCCTCCCTGTCCTGGCGGGTGGAGGAGTGAGCGAGCAGCTGCGTGGTACTTACACACTGGCTGGGGTTAAACTATGACAGGGAGTAAGAGATGCCATTAAAATGAGCGGGTCAATTCATACTTCATATTTCACATGCTACAACTGCCTCTTGGCCTTTTTATCTATTACTTCAATACAATCTTTTATAAAAAAGATGTAAAGGTACCTTACTGTCCCCCAGGCTATGCTGGCTGAGGTTCCTGCACTTGGTAGCTTGATGTGAAAGTAATTGCTGCTGTTGTATAGCGACAGCTCATACCACCCTGCTTTGAGTCGTGGGGCCCATTTATTCCATCTGAGCTTGCAATGTTTACGTGGCCAGTCCTGGATCAGAGGTCCCCAACCACTTTTCTATGTTGGACAGGTCACCGAGAGGCAATCCAGACCTGGATGGTAAAAATCAGCACCTGATTTTCCAGGGTTGTTTGCCCCAGGCAAGCCTGCTCTCAGGTTGATGGTGGCAGAGCTGTATGCTGCTGTGCACGTTATTTACTGTGTCCTCCTGGCGTGAGGAAAATGCCTCAAGCGAATGGGGAAACCGGGGGGGGTTTGTCACTAGGTTGGTCCACCTTTTATTCCAGTTGGACTTCAGCAGCAGCATAAGCAATGGGGAGTGACAGATCCTGCAGAGCAGAGCACGGACACCTAAGTAGGAAGGTCTGACAAGGAGCAGAGAGCTCTGGTGGCATCCACACCCAATGCACTTGGCCTCTTGTCACCTCCAGTCCCGTTGCTGCAGTGCTTGCTGGCATTTTGCTGTAGCTAATGAAGCTTAGGGATGGTAGTGCTTATAAGTAGGGCTGAAATATGAACAATTTCTACATAATTTGCAAAACACTTCAACAATCAGCCTTAAAAACACTAGCTATCAAACCTTCTGAATTTATTTCAAAGCCATTTAGTCTGGGAAGGAGCTGCTAATCGAAGAACATAATGGACCTATAAAACTGTGAAGTAGAGACCTACTTGTTAACCTCACGGGACCTAAGGTATGGAGGGGATAAGTTCAGGCTGCATTTGCATTTGTATGCCAGCATAAAAAAGGCTCAACATGAAGAGAACAGGATGAGAGAGGTGAGCGGGGAGCTGGGCAGAGGCTGCTTGAGGAGTCTTCCTACAAAGAGTGAGGTTGTTGACCCTCTGGAGATGCTTTATGTTTTTCAGCTTTGTTAAATGTGAAGCCTGTCTTGTATTTGGATGTGAAGTCAGGGCAGAAGCACCGCCGAAGCTGCCCTCTCTCAGGAAGAGTATCTTGCTATAATTCAATATGGCAAATGACTAAGCACCCAGGTTAAGGAGGCTGTACGCCCCAAAACGGGGTCTCAGGACATTATCTCAGGCTAAACCGTCACAGTTAGGGAAAGAGCTTTTGCTCCTTGACACAGGGCTGGCTTTGGGGCTTGTGCTGCTGGGTGCTAGTTGTTGGCAGGTGTCACAACATAGGACTTAGTGCCGTGTGCCCAGGGGTGCAGAGCTGTCCGTGCAGCCCCGCAGCCCAGGACTGTGACTCCCCTCTCAGCGAGGTGCCACGCAGGGCAGCTTTCTGTGCTCCTGGGTGTCGAGGGGGGTGTGTGTGGGTGGAAGAGGCTGCAGTGCTGGTGTGGCAGTTGGATGGGAGGTGCCTCCAAAGAGCTGTGTGACCTGCTGCAGCTGCCACGGCACAGTGGCACTCAGGGCATGTCTCTAGCCACAGCCACTCTGAAAAGCTGTGCAGCGCCAGGGACACGGGAGACAGGAGTCATTCGGGAGGAGGCACACGCTTGCATTCATCTTCCCTGGGGTGATACAAAAACGTAGTCAATCCGTATTGTTTGTGATGTTCGAGGCTTGAGAGGTACTCTGAAATATTCTGCACTGACACATGACGGTGCTCTGTATCGCCTGCTGGGCTTGTTTTTTAAAACCTTCTGGGGTGAGTGAAGTGCTAATTAGAATAGGTGTTTTGCACATGGTGAGCTTTGTGGACTGTGCAGGGAAAGGTCTGATTTTCTTCCTGAATTAAGTAGGTACCTAAATGTAGCTCCTTGTGCTTGCTGGTTTAGAGACAGGGTGAACAATTTTCTAGTTTATGGACTGCAATTCTTTAAGTACTTTAGTTAAAGCTCTTGGCATAGTTTTAAATCACCTTGGGGAAGTACAGACACTAAAATTCATTAATGTCATACATATATATGAATAGAAACTTCAGAGCTATGGGCAGCCCTGATGCCTGGTGATAGCAGGAGGGGGTGTTTGGGGCTGGTTTGGTTGCCTGTTGCTTTTCACTGCTTTTGAGCAAAGGGCAGTCCAGGAAGCAAAACCTACATTTTTTGTGCAGTGTTAGAAAAGCAGTGTAAAAATTCAGGTGCCTTCAGTGACAGCAACGTCCCAACTTACTGGGTGGGGAAGGACAGGAGCATGCCAATGCCCTGGTCTCGCTCCTGCTGGGTTTCCTGCTGTAGCTGTGGCTCTGCAGTTGCTCAGAACCTTTCTTCCAACTTAGAGCCACAGCGGGGCTCTCACTGTAAGTCTGGATTTGGCTTTCATGTTGTAGTTACTCTTCCCACTGCTTTCCATACCTACAGCATCTTTGGGTGGGCCACAAGGCTGTTGCTTGATGGTACACAGCAGCCCTGGGGCACAAAGGTAAAGAGAAGCATCACGGGGGTTGGATTCCCAGCCTTCTTACATTACAGGGAATTAAGAGCTGCTGCTGCCGGCCTGTTACTGCAGGGCCAGCACGCTGCTGAGGCTGCCCAACACGGCTGCAACCTCTGGAGGAACTGGGGGATTAGGCTGTGTTGGAAGAGCCCATCAGCACCCTGGATGGCAGAGGACAGTGTGCACTCCTCCTCTCTGGCACCATCCCTCTCCTTGTGTTTGACCAGGCCTTTTACTTAAATGAATTTTTTTTTTTTTCAGATGTGTAATCACTAAATATCCTTTCTTGCTATCCCTCAAACTTGCAGTGCTTTGTTGCAGCATTTGTCATGCTTGATAGGTCACCTTTTTTCATTTTTAAGCTTGAAGAAGTTGAAAATAGAGCAGGTCAGCAAGCGGCCACATCATGGAAAGCCCAGTCACTCCTCCTCTTTTTCCCTGCACCCCGTCCAGCCAATTTTTTCAGTTTAAATATCTTTTAACTTGAAAACACTTACAGCAGTTCATCTGTGGAAGAATGATGGGTTTCTGGATTGGTTTGCATGCTTGTTGCTTTTTTCTGAGAGGGACAGCCACCCATCTCAGCCATGGACAGAAGTTCCTGGGTGCTCCGTGCCCCTGCATGTGCGAGTGGGAGCGGGTATTCGTGCACTGGTGCTCCCCCAGCAGTTTAAGAGACACATTTGTACCTTGTAAGCAAAACTCTCCTTATCAATTAATTGAACTGGCAAGAGTGACTTACTGCCATAGAGGCAATAAAGGCAGGAAAGGACTGAACATTATTTTTAGATTGGCTATAATTCAGAGATATGGCTTATGTTACTGTGTCTCGACAATATATTTTTAAAAAAATTTGCTCTAAGCTTAGGTGCCAGCTATGAAGATAGATGTACAATTATGTCACTGCCGTTAGAAATACCGGGAAAAATATTCTGGGGACCCTGAGGGCTGGACTGAGCGTGCCTGTGCTGGCTCCGGGACAGTGATGGTCTATGCAGAACCTACGGATACTTACTGGGTAGTAGGGAGGGGCTGCTGCTCCAAGGGAGAGGCTGGTTCTGGGTGCTGAGCAGGGGACCTGTGGGCTGTCCAGCGAGGGGCTTGGGGCACAGGTGATGTCCGAGTCCTGGCCCCTCCTGAAGCACGGCTCTTTCTCTCCAGATGGTGCACTAGATTTTCCTTCGGGAGAAATGGCTAATTAAAAAGGCTCACTGTTTTGATGACAGCTGGGAAGGTAAAGGTGGTGTTTGGCTCTGATGTGATAGATGGAGAAAGAGCCTTGGGAGCCCTCTAGTCTAATAGACACGGGGGTGGGAGCTCTGCGTGACACCGCCGTGGAGATTTTCTTCAAGTCCTCTATTAGTCATGAGAGTAGGCAGCCTGCCTTGCCTGTGCAGCCTTTTTAGCAACTATTACAGAAAATATCCTAGGTGTGGAGGGGACAAAAGAGGGAAAGGACTCTTTTGGAGACTTACAGAAGTGAACTGTGAAGTAAATCCCAAACGAGATCAGTCATTTCTGGACAAGTCCAAAGCCTTCTCTTACTTTGAGCTCCATGGCAGTGTACCAAGGAACTCTTCACCTTCACAGCAAAGCGTCCCTTCAAGCAAGGAGAAACATGGGGGGTGACATCCTCATTAGCTGAGGTGTGCTCTTCTGCTTATGCCTCTGCAGTTCTGGCCCCAGGTTTGTGCCACAGCAGCGGTATACAAAAAGAGCGTAGCGTCTAAGACAGAAATGTGCCTTCAGCTCTGCCTGCCCTTGCCTTTGTAAAGTGAATTTGGAGGCTTCCAGTAAAGATCATAGCATCTTGCAGCCACAAAACCTGGCCTGAATGCTTGAATCATTATCAGTACAGACGTTTAGCTATAATAGCATTGAAGAAAAAAACAGTATTAGTACTTGCAAAGGGAGTTACTGGCTTCATGTAGAGTTAGTATGTCTAATCAGTAACCACTGCCAGCTTCTGAAGGCTGAGGCAGAGTATTTGGGCTGGATTTCAACACAAGGTGTTGGGTATGTCTGTACATTTATATGACACCCAGGAGTATGTTAATGACTTGTCCAGTCTGAGTAACTGGTCATGACAACTGTCATCAGAGGTGTCTAACATGGAGCTGCTGAGACATGTAAGGTGGAGATGGAGAGTGGCAAATGATGTCACCTGGTGAGAGGAGGCCAGCAGGAAGGAGCAAAAGAGAGAAAATTCTGAGGGATAGAAATGGAAAGCTGAGAATGGAAGATTCAATCCACTGAAAGACAGCAGCACATCTCAGCGGTAGGACTAAGAACAAGAGCAGTAGGGAGCCGTGAAGGAGAAGAAGAGATTCAGGATAGCTCTGGTGGTGCTGAGGGCACTTGGGCTATAGAGGAGGCTAAACATGAGATGCTCGTATTCAGCAGAGACAGTGCAAATCAGGCTGAAGCTGAACTTTGATGGAGATGAGAAATTCTTGGCAATTCTTGGTGGTTGGCTGTATGTTCAGATGGGAGAAAAAACATATCAGGAAAGAAGTGGGGTTGTGCTTGAACTTCTGCATCGATTCCTAGCAAACAGCTATCCACACTGGCAGTCTTAGGCCATGGAGTAGGTAGATACATGGGCTGCAAACGTCCCTCTTGTTTATGGTGGGGTAGTGTAGTAAAACTAGTGCAGCCTGTGCTCTGTTGTACCTAAATGAAGAGTGCTGTTGTCCAGCAGCTTTCTGGGAGAAAAGATGGCATCTTTGGTGAGACCTTGTGGGAGCTGATAAATTTTTCAGCTTTTTTATTAAACTTATTTGAAGATGTGCTCTTCCAAGCTCTGCAGTTTGTGTGGACTTCCTAAAGCTACTGAGCAGAGAAATAGCTGGAGAAAGAGAGAGCGAGCCCCAGAGCCAGCATTTGCCCCTGATTAAGAAAAGGGCTGCACCAACATCTGCCTGCAAGGTTTTACCACGGCTCCTCCCCAAATGTGCATTGCTGGTCACATGCAGGCAAGTTTATTTACACTGATGCACTGGAGCTTGGAGCAGAGAATCTGCATCAAAATAAGCATCCAGGTTCCTGTGTTAATGCATAGGTATGAAAAAGTAGATAAGAAGTGGTCATAACAACGGCAATGCATTGCAAATACTGTACTACTATGTTGAAAAGAGAAAGGACATTTTATTAACAGAAAAAAATAGACTGGGTAAGGCTATATGGCTTCGGCATGCTTCCCTGGGTTACCTCTGGGTCTGAATCAGGCCCATACTCAGATTTCCAACCATGAAAATGGTGGCTATTTAAAAAGCAGCAAATATTTTTGGACTATTAAAAAAGCTTCACATTTGTTATGTGTTTATTGTAATGAAAAATGATGTTATTAGTTCAGCTGGTTGTAATTTTTTATGTGGAACATTAATCTTCTGAAAATCAAGGCTTTGCAGAAACTGACTCAGGGTGTATGAAGGCAAATTATTGTACTTTGAAGAAAACGGTATCTTAAGGGAAAAGGAAATACTTATTAAAAAAATCATCATATTTGTGTGAAAAATATAGGTAGATTTCCAGGCAGCACATCTTACAGTGCCTACAGTCTGTAAACTGGTGATATATTTTGCCTAATCGAAGGTAGGGAACATTTTTCTGTTCTGTTCAACATAGGATGGACCAGGCCCCAGAAAAGACTGTCAGGTTACCATTATTTTTAGAGCCTTTCGATGTTTTCTGAGACATTGTTTCAGTAAAGTGAACTGGAAATCAAAATGGAAACTAAGCTTGTAACAAACCTTTCTAGGGCAAGTTGGGCTGCCCGATTCCTTCTGTATACATGGGGTGTGCTCAGAAGTTCTCCCTCGGTGCCGGGACTTTGGCCATCCTGGTCCTGTGTCTCCTGGGATTGGAAGTTCAGGCTTCTCTGCCAAGGGAGAGATTTCCCTGAGACTGTGCAGCCTCATATACCTTAACTTGCCTGTACTGGTCACCTACATGTATATTCATAAACTGAGCCCCTCTTTGGAGTAAGAGAGAAAAATGGAGCACTCCCTTTTTTATAACGCAGTAGTTAATTAATTCTACTTATATGCCTGTCCGTTATTGTTTCTCAGTGTAAAACTGAAGCCTATGATTCAAAATTAACACAGACTATGTACAATTGGAAAAAAAAAAAGGGTTTTGGATATATATTTTATTTGACAGTGGTTTAGAATATCATACAGTAAACAAGATTTCTGTAAAAGTTAATTTATCCATAGTGGTGCGTTTCATAAAAATAGTTGCTCACTTACAGCCTTTCTGTGACTATTAATACATGGAATTATATTTATAGAGATAGAGCTGTACAGGGTAAATTCACAGCTAACACTACACAGAAATATTATTTGGAATGGGGTTTAGATGATGTGCTGTCTTCACAGGTTATCGATTATAGCTGCATAAAGCAATTACTGCACAAGGAGTAGCTGTGATCTGTGCAAATTAGAGTTTATGCAAGCATAATCTCAACTGTTTTTCAGATTTCATTGTTTGCTTTCTTTATACATAAAAATAAGATACTGGGACATGCATCTACACTACAGAAGCATTGTCCGAAATCAGATTCAAATAAATTAATCGCAAATTATATTGAATTCTAGTTCAGGGGATAAAGATTTATTTTTTTTTTACCATTAAATAAGTTTTATAAACAGCTACATGGACTTGTGCTTTTTTAGAAATTATAAATGGGGTTTTCTTTCTAAAAAAAATTGTTTGAAAGCTGCAAAATCCTTGACTTGAGGCTTTTCAAATAATTGGACAGGAAGAAACATGCCTATAAATTTCTCAGTCCAGTGCAATGTTTGAGACATACAGTAATGTGCTAATTTCTTGGAACAAAGCCAATCTCAATCTAATTTTTCAGCAGAGCATGTGAGGAACTAAGATTGTTCGAGAATAATAATTTTTTAAGTACAAATTTTTGACAGTACTTAGCTTTATGTCTTTTTTTTTTTTTAATTACCAATGTATTATTGCCCAGGATTTTGTTTTGATTTTGACAGACAAATAAGCATATGCACACTTACACAGACACACACACATCTTTTTGAAACAAGATAATGACTGATTGGCTGAACTTGGAGTTATTTCCTGTGAAGGCAGACTGGAATGTTTACCTGGCACTTAAGGCTTGAAATTCAAAACAGACAAGCAAGAACGATAAAACCAAAAAGACCAAAAAAAAAAAAAAAATGGAGGTAGGGAAGAAATGATAAAATGGAAACCATTTAACCATTTTAAAAATGGAAATATATCGAATTTACTGAATGAGAACACTGACAAGTGTATTTCAGAAACCAGTCTACTTATTGTTAACACGTGCCTGGAAGGCACCTGCTCTGCCAAACTGAAGGGATGAAAGGTGAGAGTGTCCTAACTAAATGCAGATGGGCGTGAAACATAGCACTGTTGATAAGTGAAGCTATCATCTTCTGCAGGAAGGAAAGGCCTTTCCTTAAGGAAACTGCAGCTTTTTCTCTGTAGCACTCTTCCTTTCATTGCAAGGGCCTTGCGGACGTCTGGTGTTTGAGCCTGACCAATTGGTTTGTGTGCTACCTCGCAGGATTTGGGGAACCTGTAATAAATCGCTTTTGAGAATAATTTGCTAATACAACTCCACCCTAACTCCTTTCCAATGTACAGAAACATGGTTTGTTCACAAAAATGGCAGTAGAAGTGGTATCGCAGAAACTAATCCACTGGACTCCCCACTCCTCCCATATCGCCCAGTGAACTATGCTACAGGGGACCGCGTGGACTATCCCAAAGCATTAACAGTGGAGATGTGTCATGAGTGTACAGTTCCAAACGATGCTTCAAAGAAACCCTTTAACCCCTGTCTAGATATGTCGAGAACAATTTATTTACAACATTTTTAGCTCCATGAAACGATGCTCTCTCGGTTTCAGCTTGCTCCGTGCAGTTTTATTTAAGGCGATGTTCCAGTTTGTGATTGCTCTAACTTGTTCCAGTTTCTTGATAGAAAGTTTGAATGAAATCCAGGTCCTTCATGCAGTGGGAAAAAAATGCTAAAGCTACACTGCACTATCCTTCTCTGATGTACTGTCCTTCATATTGTTTTGGTTTCTTCCATAGCTGCCAAAGTCCCTAAAATGGATCTGGGACTTCAGGGTCAATTTTAAATCTCCGTGTTGACTATATGCTTTTGAACTTATTAGATACTGTGCACATTGTCATGGAATTACACACGAATGTTTTCATTCCTCGATGCTTTGTGTATATGTGTGATAGTTAAAATAAATTAAAACAAACCAATGTGAGACAAAAACTAAGAAGAATGTTCTGTGTCAGTTTGAGACAGTTAGAGGGCAACAGTCCCTTGCTTATCTGCTCATGGCAGAAGTACCAGACTTCAGTACGCTAGGTAGCTTATCCGAGCCAGGGATTTTCCATGGCCCCGGGGAGACCGTTGCCTTTCGAACTGTGGTGTTGGTGCTGCGAGTGCTAATGGAGTGGAGATGTCCCTTCCTGGGGAACTCGCTGGGTTTCCCGTCAGGGTCCCTCTGGCTGTGGTCCATATCACTTCCAGGTGAGCTGCAGCGGTTGCTACTGTATATCTTGGTAGCACCTGTATCAAGCTTGACGTGGTCGGGTGCTGCAGCTGGCTTCTTCTCACTGGTATTTGCAGATTTGTGATCTTCTCTTTTGCTAAGAGATCCTCCTCTCTTGCTTTCTGGCTTCCTCAGCCTCCCAAACTGTTCATCACTGGTTCCAGCACACACATGCTCTCTTGCACCAGCCTCGATCGTGGGAACACTGTGTCCCACCACTTTGCTTTCTGAGGTGGGCCTGCCACCGTCAGTGGTCTTATTTTTGCCTTCTGAATATCCTTTCCAAGAAGCTTCTTCATGCTTTGACCTGTCTACCTTTTTAGGACTTGCCGACCTTTCTCTTTGTTCTAACCTTTTCTTTTTGTGACCATTCACTGAAAGCTCCTTTGGTTTCCTTACATCATGTTCCCTCTTGATATCCCATGTTGGCTCTGGGCTTATCTGGTGTGAAGGGTCAGAGGGTGGGGCTATGTGTGATGAAGATAATGGTGAGATTATGTCGTCGAGGGAAAGAGCTACTTCCGACAGACCTGGGGAGGTGGCAGAGGGAGCACTCCAGGAGTTTGGTTCGTCTGTTGTAACGACAAAGAGAAGGGAGTTAGGGGCGTATTCAGCAGCACAGGGCACGCGCCGCACAGGTGTCCGTATTCCGAGCAACGCCAATACCCAAACCATGTATCCTCCGTCTTAGGTGGGGTGACACTCCCAGTGGAGTCAAAGGGGAAGAAAACAAAAACAACCAGCCACCCCCCTTGCAAAAAAAAAAAAAAAAAAGAGTTCAGAGGAAGCGAGAACTGCAGGACCGGTAACCGCAAATGCTAGAAACCCCAGTATTTTTTCATACAGATTCTGCTTTCCTCTGCCTGCATTAAATTATTCTTAACATAATAAAGGCACGTGCTCATGAAATCAAATTGCCTCTTTTGTAGCTGTATAATGTATTTCTTAGCTAGGCAATATCAGCACTGTCTCTGAGGACAAATGAGAAGGACTTTCTGCCATCTATTAAACATGTCCCTACAAGCATATAATAATTGACAAGAATTTGTAGCCCAGATAAGGTCATCATTGAATTTTGTCTCATATTTTTCTAAACAGATATAATATTGCAGTGTTTATGGCCCCACAATTCTTACAGGATACTTAGAAAGCTCTGCCTTTAATATCATAGCATCAGCTGCTGAGGAGCTTGGCTCTGCATTTCGAATTTCTCCTGGTTACTTAGCCTCAACACAGTACGGTTGGATGGTGTAGATCCTGTTTAATTTAGCTAAATAGACATCTCTTTTGCTGAATCATGATCATTATCCTAATCCATTGGTACAAAACAGAATAGTCTGAGATGCCTTTCTCTTGCATACACGGTCCTCGTTTTTTTTGATTAACGTTCCGGCAGACAATGAATCCATCATGACTAATGACAGCATGACTCCTATTTTTACCCGTCTACATTGAGGTTAGAGAAATCACTGAACTTGGCTAATGTCATTCCCTATTTAGCACCACTGCCTGGCTCTGAACGGTATGAGCAATAATCTGTCAGAGATGAAGGACTATCTCAGGAATCCATGGAAACGAGGTGGAACTCATGGCAAGAGCTGCATATTTCATGGAGGAGAAAATGTAACCTCCTAGCTGAAAAACAAGCATGGACTTCTGTAGGTCAGGACTAGTATCTCTCAGCGATATCAACCGTCCTTTAAAAGATACATTTATTTTTCTTAGTGCTCTGGCTGCTTTCAAATTATCATGAAGATGTACATCATCCCAAAAAATGGAATGGCTTTTACTGTCCAGCCTGGGATCTGCAGCTTGCTGCACTGAGACGGCACTTTTAAGTTAATAGCTTGATCGAGTGATTGCCGTCTTGCAGATAAAAATAGGGGAGACAATAGTGAGGTGGGTGACGTAAAGGGAGGGAGCAGCGTGCTTGGTTGAGGAGCTATTTATTTTCCCAGATGGTGTTTGTCATATGCTTTTGCATAATGAGCATATGTGTGGAGAGGATTAGCATTTGAGAGGGGTAGAAAGTACAAGTTCTGTGTAAGACAAATAAACTTTGAGCTGAGAATCTAAATGGGCTGAGGGTCTCAGCTGAATTTTTTTTTTAAAAAATCACACTTTCTTACCCTCCAGTTAAGGCTGAGTAATGTACCATCTGCTCCCTGCTTGGCGCTTGAGGAATTAAAAATAAAAGAAAGCCTCATGCATGTAGAGTGATCAGCTCTTAGGAACCTGCCTCCAAAAAGCATCTGCTTCGATGGGCTTGTTGCTTACTTCTGCTCTTCAGTGCAGCCCCCCCTGGTACAGGGCCACAGGCTGATGGAGGAGGCACAGACACCACCACAGGTCTTTTGAGATCTGAAATCCAGGGGATCCTATTTTGGTTAACACTTGAATCAGGGACGTTGCATGGGGTCCAAGTCACTTTCTCTGTTTCTCTGAAACTGTCCTGGGACATTGCTGGGCAGCATGGAACTGCTTGTGTGCACCAGCAAGGTGCCTGAGCTCACACTAAACAAGCCACCTCAGGCCTTAGAAAGTTAAATTTGTGCTTTCTACGGCGTTGTTACACCTCCCCAGGACAGGGGTGGTGCTGAGTGTTAGCCTGACCAACATATTTGCCTTAACTATGGTCGACTACCCCAGTTGTTCACGAGATGAAGTGTTTCACTGCGTGGCAGTGAAGAGCAGCGGGCCGTTACCAGATCTCTGAGGGCACCTGAAGTTACAGAAATAGCTTGGCAAGTATCAGCTGGACACCAGTGGAAAGGTCAAATGGCCTGGAGCGGCAAGATGCTTTCTGGTAACAGGATTGCCTCTGTGAAAAATGTGCCTCTATGCCCACATCAGCTGTTTCTCCTGCAGGAGGACGAGCCAGGTGGCCACCATTCAACACCAGGGTGACAAACCCTTCTTGCGGCTCCTCTGAGGCATGAAGGGCAATATTGTACCAGTTATTTGTGAGACACTCAGGGGAGGAGACCTGACGGTGAGTGGCCTGCTGTTTGAGTCCCTAGAGAGAACTGATTTGTTAATGAACTGTCCCCCTAGATGATTTTTTTTTTTCTTTTTCTATTTTCTTTCTTGGTGGGGAGGGAAAAACCACTAAACGTTGCAGTGAGAAATTGTAGTGCGTTAGAATCTACTTCCCCAAAAGTGAACCAATGTATTTGTTACACGTATTTATATATAAATATAGATTATCTATAAACTAGGACATGCAATATTATATGCATTGCTGGGTTTCTGCCTCTCCCCCAGAAAACCCTAAGGAAAAGACAACTTGGCCAACTAAGCCAGAGGACTCGTAGCCACAAAGCTTGAAGGGAAGTTTGGCTTGGGAGAACCCCAGCTGGGCTGTAGTTTGTTTAAAATGCTGTGCCTGGCTGCCTTGCTGGGGAGGCACCTCTACAGGCCGTGTTTCCAGTGGCTGGGGGAAGATCTGCCCTGAAATAAAACTGTGTCATTGCTATTCTGTGGCCATACAGTACTTGCAAGTAAGAACTTGACAAAATTACTTTCTATAAAGTTTAAGTACCATCAATCTGAGATAGCCAAACCCCAACCTAAACCACTTTTGCCTTCAGATGAAATGAGTCATTCTCAGCCTTGGTAGATGTTAATGTCAACAAGCCCTTGCTGCAGTATGTCACTGGCTAGTGAGGAGAATGCTGATCTGAGGGCATTGGAACTGACTTTCCTCTAATGTTTGAACATTAGGGGAAAAAATACCAAAATTACTGGAGTAGAGCAAAGTGCAGTAATGTAAGTAATTTGTTGCTCCAAAGAAAAACCTTTTAAAGAGCTGTGTTCCAGCCATAAGGGCTCATTGGACTTGTCCAACCAGCAGTAAAATGATTGCTTTTCCATAACAAATATAAACAGGAGAAAAATGCAAAATTTTATTCTGTAGAGCAACTAAACTAATGATTTCTCTTTTTGCTTATTCTGAGGTTGTAGCTGCATTTTGGAGAGTTATTAATACTTTCAAATACATATTTTTTCTGTCGTTTTTAAGCTTTACATAAAACGTATGTGTTAACTGTGAACATAACCTGCTTTTACTGTCTGTTATTCCAAAGTATCTCAAAACGTTTTGCAAACATACTAAACCAGAGCAATGATTTTACTTTTTTCTCCCCTCACTTCTGGGATGAACTGAAGACAGCACGTTTAACAGAGTGTGAACTACTAATGCCCAAACAATTTACAGGCAGAAGTGAAGGATATTGCATTCAGTTGAAACTGTTGGAGACATTTAGTGATGACGTAGTTTTAAATTTCTTTCTGACTTCATCACTATGGATATCCTTACAGTGGGAGAAATTGTTTTCCAAAGGTATACATCTCACTGAAGGCTACTAGATGCCTTCCTTCTTTGAAGGGACAAAATTTCCCTTGACCTACTAATTTAGACAAGATAAATGAGCTGGGAGCACCACTATAATCTATCACTGTGGAGGCATTTGATTTGTGTAATTTAGTAGGTGTTTTCTGGGTGGCTTTTAGTTTCCACAAGCTACTGTCATGCAGGTTGGCGGCACTTCTCCGTGAATGTGTAAGAGTGACTCACCTACAACCTGTTTTGCATAACTCCAGGCAAGGAGCAAATTGCTAACTGAGTAAGAGACACCACAGACACAAGATCTTGAGTGTGTAGGAGGACAAGTAGGAGATGAACACAGCCATTTTGGAGGACGAATGACAAGGGGAAAACATCAGGAGCAGAAGTTCTCTGTCTAAATGGTTTTTTGTTTGAGGTGGAACTGCCATATACGTGAATTGTTGGCTTTGCTACGTCAGCTTAAACATGTTCGATGGAGTGGAAACGAGGGCACTACTCTCGTGTGTCTACTTGCTCTTCACTAAAGCCTAGTCTTCTACCAGGATCCAGCGCTTGCTGATGGCTTACACCTGAACCACCAGCAAATGAAACCTGGCTTTACTGCTAATGCCTGCCTTTCTGAGCACTGCCTGGGCACTAAGTCAGGGCAAAGAGCTCAGCCTACTGATACGTTTGTTTAATTTCCTGCAGTGCTCATGTTTTCTTTACAGGTTGCCCTTGTAAGAGTCTGTCAAGTCTAGTCTCGCTGTGCTTATCTGCTCTGCCAAGATCTCAGGTCAAGAGAGGTTAGACCTTGGATTTGTGACTAGGTTCTCCTTTCGCATCAAAACATTTTAAATAATAATGTGGGATTTTTCATCAGATAAAATTAACCATAAAGTACTAATATTAATTTAGTTTATATTTAGTAATGATGTGAAGAGTAAAAAAGACATCACATTTTATTACTTATGTTAACATAAAATCTCAATGCCTTTTTAATTTCCAAATTATGTGAAAAATTAACAATATATTAAAGCTTTGAGCACTTTCAGTAGTCTGAATGAAACATTTCCTGAAATGTCTAAGCAGCTGTTTTCATATCTTCCCAGAATTATTATCCTAGGGAATCAAAGAGGTTTTGATTAAATTAAAAATATGGTGCTTTATTCCCCCCCCCACACACATACTTTTTTCTGAAATTATGTATTGCCAGAAGGTGGCAAACAGTTCTTACAGATGCTGCTAATAACAAAAATGGGACAAAGTGTCCCCTGGTGAGTATTCACTAATGTTGGCAGTGTTACACCAGGAATGCATTTGGCTCTTTCTCATTATAGCTTGACATGTCTGTGATGTTCCTGATTGCATTGGTCTCCTACAGCTTGTCTTTAATGCTCTCTAAGGAGGGATATTTCAGAATATTTAAAGAATCTTTAATCTTCCATCCTGGAGCCTCCACAACCCAGGCATACAGCACCCTTTGTCTCCTGAAATAAATGATTCTCTGAGGTTTTGATGGTTAGAAAAGCCCTTGGTACCTTCTGTCCAGCTGTCAGCCTCATGCAAACGTGACATGCTATGTCACCCTTTTCCACAGCCTCTCCTGGAAGGAGAGTGGCAAGGGGCTCTGCCTCCACCTTACAGGCTCCCTCTACTTCTGGCTATAAACTTGCACTTTTTGTGAAGTATTCAACAGTGCCATGCAAATACTTTCTCACAAATTACACTCTCTTGGCATAAAATTGCGGTTTGGTTGGCTCCCCTTCCACTGCGTTTATCCACGTTCAGATCCCTCAACACCAACAGCTCTGGAAATAAACGTCAATGGATTTAGGCTCCTTCTGCTGTGACGTGGTCCTTTCTTTGCTCAGTCACCATGGCCACATGCAGGTGGGATAGCCTTTTCATCGTTAGCACTGCCCTTATGCTTTTTTTTTTTTCTTTTTTTTTTTAAGCTATGATAGCAGTGTGCTATGGGTGAAAAACATTGACCCTGTGTACAGAAATGATATACATGCCATATACATTTACAAAAATAAATCCAGGCTATACTCAGACATTTTGGCATCTGAACTACTTTTCCTTTCTTACTCATGCAGTTAAGTGATCTGTTTGGTACTGTGAAGTCTTTTTTTCCGATGCAATGAAAACCTAATCTAATTTCTTGCTATCTTAACATGCCCACATTCATTATACTGCTTGTCTGTTTGTAGTTGGTATTGTCATGGTGACTCTGACTGTTTAGAGTAGCTTGTAAATGTAACTTTGCTTAAGAGTGGAATTTTTCTGCTTTCTAGTAATTTGGTTTTTTGGCTTTGCACATTTGCTTTTGCAAAGGTTGAGGATGGTTGGTCAGGGTAACCAGAGTGAGTTAGCAAAGTCATGAAACATTACAGGAAAACAAACACGCATCTGAGAGTCCCTGCATCTTTTACTTCTGAATTTGGCACTTTGCATTTTCAGAAAAGTAGAATGATTACTTAAGAAAGACTGATGTTTGGAGTGTGAAACAATGGCAAGCCTAGTCTCTCTGTCACCAAAGTCATTGTGCATTTCTATTTTTGTCACTAGTCTAATATTGGAAAAGGGGAGCACTACTGGGAGCTATTGGTGGCAGGCCTTCTGCATGTATCTGCAAGAACTGAAGAGATGTGACTGTAAAGGTAGGGTAAGTGAGGAATACTTTTATCTTCTCTGTAAACTTCAAACATTTAATTTTACATCCAGAAAATTCAGTCATTGACCTATTCCGATGACTAGGAAGCACAGCTCTACTTCCCACTTTATTCAGTTCCCAGTGCCATTGATACTCTGATGCCCTCAGAGTACTCTTTTCATGTGACTAATCATTACTGATGAGCTACAATTTAGTTCCTTTGGGTTCATTATATCCATTTCCTATCGCATACCTAACCTAGATATTAAATGGAAGACTCCTGAAATACTTTTACAGCAGAGATGGTGTCATAGAGTCCTTGCAAGGGCCATCTGATGAGACTTCGAATGATCTTATGTCAGGTAATGTTCGCTTTCATCACCATTTCTGTATTCTGTGTGGAGGTTTGTTATAAAAAGTGATTTCATGTCCAGAGATCTAATTTGAGAATTATTGAAATGCACTTCAGAAAGAGCAGATTGTTAGTTACGCTTGGAAGACCAAATCTGCAGAAGCTCAGGAGATGATATTGCTTCTTTTTGGAGCTAAGGGAACAGAGAGAAAGGGAAAATTTAAACTTGGGGCAGAGAGGGCAAAACTGTATATTTCAAGGAAAAAAATTAAAAACCCTTTAGAAAAACGCTGAATGCTTTCTTGAAACAAGAGATTCACACACATTGATTTGTGTTGGCTTTAATCTGTAGAAAGCGCTATGGATGAAAGCACTTTTCAATTTTTTTATGTAATGTATTCTTTAAAGATGGTTAACAAAGAGACATGGGAAGTGACTGATCTGACTTGAAGAGTTCCTATTCTTATTCTGCATTGTTTCTGATCCTATGCTATACCCAGTGCATCCTCAATAAATCCCTTTCCCTCAGTTAGCTGTTTAATTATGGCACTGCTTCACCACTATTTTACTGTCCTAATCACTTGAGATAATAATTTAATAGCCTTACAGAGTCAGAGAGAGGTGTCTCAGAAGACCTCTAGAAGTACATGTCTGCTCTTCTGTTGAATGTGTGCACGACCAGTGTTGGGGACCTCCTTCTGGGAAGCCCTTTTGGAGGCTGTGGATCAAAACTGAACAGGTGGACATAGAGATGTACACTCATCACCCCACAGCAGGCACATTTTAGCAAGCACAGGTCTCTGCAAGTGGCCCGAGACCTTTCAGGTTAATACAGGAGATAACTAATGAATGCAGAAGCAGTCCAAGTTTCTGCCCTGGAGAGCAGGTGAACTGGATTGTCTCCAGGACTTGGATGTTCTTGGGGTACTGCTTTATACCTCTCCTGGTTACCCTGCCATTGTTCACCCCTTAAATATAAATCACAGTCATAAGCTATTCACTGGGATTTTGCAATAATGCCTAAGCAACGCATCATTTGGCACTCTCCAGCATCAGTCACACCTCACAACAGGACTGACATAAAATTTTAACACTGCCCTTAAAAAAGCAAGAATAAAAAAGGGTAATTTTTCTATGCTGCATAAAACTACTTAAAGTCCAGAATGGGAGAGGGGAAAAATAACCAAAATCCGCACTTAAAACAGGTTATATTTCAGACCTGGAAAAGGTAAATTGATTTAGTAAATCAGTTTACTAATTTACTGTAATAGTCCTCTGGCTATCATAAGGTCAGATGGTTATGAGTACGTATTTTATTACTCATTCCAAGATTCATTTTAGCTTATTCAATAGATATGCATCTAGTAAACAGTTTTATCTGTAATATTTAAACCAATGATCATGATCACTAATCTAAGTGAACGTGGTAAATTTGATTTTTCCTTGAATCAAGTTAATGTATCTGCATAAATGTTACTTATCTGCATAAATTACTTACTAATACTGTAAACATCTGAAATGTACAGTGCTTTTATCCTCCACAGCGAGCTCCTCACTGCTGCCTCAGTGCTATGTCTACGGACACCCTAAGCACTGGTCTTGAGTGATGTTGCTCTAACCACGCATGAGCATTCACCAGGTCCTTCAGGCAGTTTGGTACCCTTTTTGAAGTGTTGAGCATCTCGTGTATCTATCAGATCAGAGCTACTTAGGCAAAAGAACCTTCAGTAAAGAAGGTTTTTATTTTTCCTGTGTGGTCAGGCGGTAAAGTAGAAGCTGCAGAAACCTCAGTTCTCTTCCAGAGCCATGCTGGAGCTGGAAAATCTACACTGCAAGTTACTGTATAATGAAAAAAGATAATGACTTTAAAATTAGTTTTTATTAATAGAATTAAACCACATTAAGTCATAAAAGGTGTTCATAAATATGTTAATAGAATGTGTGGTATTAATGAAAAACATTCTGAAGAGACTGAATAATTTAAGAGTTGGATATTACACACTTAATTAAACTTAAATATTAAAATTATTAATTGTCACAGCTAAAATGGGCATTAACAGTAAGCATCACATCCTGTCTGGTCAATAAATAGCTGTCATTATTAAAGGTATGTAGATAATATATAAAATTTATTTAGTAAGTGAGGAATTCAGAGCATTTTGGCTGCATATGAAATTCCCCTAGAAAGTTGTTTCTGGCGGGCGCTGAGTGTTGGCGGTTCTCACTTAAGATCTCAGCAGGATCTTAAGCAAAACACATAACTTGGTTGGAATGCATCCTTATTTACAAAGCTCATGAATAAGTAATCCCGTCCTGCTTAGGGTAGAAGCTGCAGAATTAGTTTGGTCTCTCTTTAGCAAACTCTTTTCAGACGGGAGGCTGCTGGGCACTGAAGGTGGAGAGCTGACCCTGGGACCACGCTTACTGTGGGGGATGTTGTGGTACCTGGTATCTTTTGGATGCTGAGACAATTTTCTCTGAAATCTGTATAATGAGATGGAAGTGCACGAATGAATGAATGTCACATTGTAATATTCAGCTCCTAATGAGTAAACACAAACTACATGTTGTTAGAAAACCCAGATGTTTAAAATTCTGGGTTGCATATGTGTTGCTGTAGCTCAACAAAATACAACATGCTCTAAGGTCATGTTTGTTAAGTGTTGCCTGGAGAGTGACAGTTACATCATATTGTCAAAGTGAAAAAAATGCATTTCATTTTCTGAGTTGGTTTTTTTTTTTTTTTTTTTTTTTTTTTTGGTTTTTTTTTTTTTTTTTTTTTTTTTTTTTTCCAAGCTAGGAGTAACAAGC
This sequence comes from Microhierax caerulescens, assembly GCA_035590215.1. NCBI lineage: Eukaryota > Metazoa > Chordata > Aves > Falconiformes > Falconidae > Microhierax > Microhierax caerulescens. The sequence goes on along the minus strand of JAVJGJ010000057.1, from coordinate 75,521,492 downwards.
TGTAAGAAATCTGACAGGGGCCGTGAGCTCTGCTAACCTCTCCCTGCGGCTGGGCCACAAAGCATCAGCTGGGAATTGCACCACGGGATGGCAGAGCGAGAAGAGCAGAGGCGGGATCAACTGCAAGTCCCTCTACGGACAACGCTTGCCTTCTCCTCACTAATGGTTAGAATAACAGCTTTTTTATGTCACTCTCTTATTTAGACTTATCAAATTTCTGATGCCAACGATGAGGGTCATAAAAGACCCTGTTAGTTTAATTTAGTCTTGGGTATCATAGCATCAGGCTGCTGGAAGACTTTTCTGATACAGTTTGATTGCTTCTTGTTGTACTTTTGTATGATTTTTTTGTACTTTCATGGCTTTGCTTTTGTCCCTAAAAGAGCTGATAGCTGTTTATGGATTCTTCTAAGCAAGCTAAAAAGCCAGAATTTTTACACCTGAATAACCACAGATCAATTAAAAGATCACATAAATAAGTTCAAAGCCATGATATCCGAAGTTCAGCTGATATTCTTGGAGATGGAGCCTGTGCTTGTAGGTGTGCAGATACAATATTTTTGCTCGTGTCACGCCAGAGGAGGCCACACAGTAGTTTCCATGTCCTTCTAAAGGGTACGAAGTGTGACCTCAAACCACAATTTACTTAGAAATGTAGAAGAGTGGCTCTGCTCTCCTATGGAGAAATGCACACCATTGCAGAAAACCGACTGTGCTGAAGACATTGTCAAGGACTGGAACAGGCTGCCAAGGGAAGTGGTGGAGTCACCGTCCCTGGAGCTATTTAAAAGATCTGTAGATGTGGTGTTTAGGGGCATGGTTCAGTGATGGACTCGGCAGTGATAGGTTAATGGTTGGACCGGATGATCTTAAAGATCTTTTTCCAACCAAAATTATTCTACGGTTCTATGTGGAACTGGTTTTAGATCCCTTGGAGCCTAGCCGTTGAAGCGGTTATTGCACAGCCTTCGTGGTGAGAATTACTGGGAGAGGCTACAGGAATAATGGTTTGTGCCTTCATACTGTTCCCTTTGATCTGTAGGTCTACGCTGCAAGGATACCGCCACCACAGATGCATAGGGAAGCTAACACTGTTTAAAAACAAGTTGGAGTGATGCAGTCTTGCCATCAACTGGGGGACCATTGCAAATTTGCAAATGAGAGGGACTGCAAAATGAGCGGCAGGAGAGGGATTTTATGGGCCGGTACACTGCAACAGCAGGAGACTGTACTTAATCCTATGGTTACTGAACTCCCAGATTTCCTATTTATCCGGATTGTATGCAGAAATGAAAACCCGATGCTGTGGAGACAGAGGGATGGCTGCGTTCTTTCAGGCCCTGTATTTTGGGTGCTCATCTAATACTGTCAAGTGGATGGAAATACAGGAAGCCACAAAAAAAAGTTAGACAAAGTTTTGTGGGTGGAACTTTCCCTCCTTGGGCTGGTAAGTCTGCTTGCTGGTTTACGTGAACAAAACCAGGGATAATGTTTGTTCGTCTGTTTTATTCACTGTAGTTTAGCTGTAATTATCTACACTTTACACCATATTGGTAAATCTACTCGAGAATATTATATTACAATAATTAAGCCTTAGTAATAAGAGAACTTGCTCAACAGCCTTATTACTGAATGTTTGCTCAGCTGTGGGAGGACACTGCCAATTTTGGTGTGGATTAGAATGCGTGCGGATTAGTAAGGTTCTGCTTTAATAATAACACTGAGTAGTCGACTAGGAATTTTAATCTTTAAAGTGCTTTTCAAGCATTAAATAATTAATCCCCATAACACTCCCATGAGATAGGTAAGTAAACATTACTATCCCTGTTATACAGATGGGGAAAGTGTGGGTTAGAGAATTCAGCTGGACTGGCCAAGGCCACTGGGAGTGTAATTGCCAAAGCAATGTTTAGGACTATGGAAAAGACTCGGTATTTTTGCATTTAAAAAGTAGGGAAAAGGTCTTACTTCCCTGGAAGCTCAAAAACATTGCCACGAACTTGAAAAAGTCTTCTCCTGTGTCCTTCTTTCTTTCAAATCTGTGTTTCTATTTCTATATCAAAGGATACCTATGTAAAAGGTCTACATATCTTTTAAAATAGAAATTTGCTGTAAGACAGAAGTAACTATACATGTATACATACACTTAGACTGTTATTTAACAGAAGGATGTTCTACTTTCCTGCCAGCTGCTACATATTTATTAAATACTAAAGACATGTTTGTAAAGTAAATTTTAATATTCAATTTTGTCCTTGAATAGTTTTTACCCATAGCAATAAAACAGCTAGAACCTTTGGGAGCCCATATTCAAATTGCCTGATTGTTTTAGACCAATTTTATTAACCACTATATTGATACAGTTAGTCAGGGGTTTTTGTGTTTGTTTTTTTTTTTGTGTGTGTGTTTTTTTTTTTTTTAACACACCACAGGTTCCTGAAATTAAGTTGGTATTGCTAGAAATAAGAAAGTGGTGTTAGATATGCAGCAGGAATATGAATGAATGTTTGCTGTTCCATCAAGGTGGTCACAAAAAGAAAGGGCACTTTTCCAAAATGACTATTGATTTTTGCACTCACAGCAGATGAATGATACATGGGGTGGTTCAAGTTTCAAATAACACCCAACCTCAGCTCCAGAGAGTTATAAAATAAGCATTAAAAATAGGATGAATTGGATTATCTGATCAGTACTCTGAACAGGTAGGAGTATCTAGCTGAAATGTATAGGCCAAGAGGCTTTAGACATTTATTAGACAAACGTAAGAACTTCAGACATACTAACAGAGTTATGAACTAGAAAAATGTGGTTTGCATATGACTGAAGATTTCCGAAGGATTTAACTGTATTCAATCAATAAAACCACAGTATAAGCTCCCAATTTTTCATCTATTATTACAAATCTAAATGCAGTGGTCACTAGTAAGGGCTACCAAACCCACGGTGCAAGGAAGCACAGACATGTATCTCTTGATATGGATGTACTTTCTAAACCACCTTCTAGCATCTGTACCCCTGTCTGTCTTCATGTAAGCCTGCTGATCATCTTCTGTGAGTGATTACTTATACAAAATGGAACAATTCCTGTGGGAGAAATGCAGACTTATAACAGACTGCACTATGACGCTCTGGTAGGGGTCTCTCCTAAGGCATGCTAGAATGGTCAATATACCTGTTCTACGTCAGGAAATTTGACTTATATCCTTGGTTAGTGCTCTAACGAATGGTAGCACAGCCACAATTTTGGTGGGGAAAAGCCCCGTTGCAAAACTGGCTTTTTAGGAAAATCCTTCTCCTCAAAACTCTTTCATTAAAACCACCTGAAATGGAAACATTTTATAACACGTATATTTTCATTTGATGTGATGCTGGTTTTTTATCAATCAGGTATTTCATTTTTGGTGTTGACCCAAACTAAATTGCTTTTGATTTTCTGGATATATTTCACTGGGAAAAAAAAAAAAAATCTGTCCTAACAATTCCTGCCAAGTAAATAATCAGAACCATTCACAGCTGAGTGACTGTGCAAAACTAACTTTTGCTGTATTTATAGAGAACTTATTTTTCTACTTATTTCAGGAAAAAAAGGCTTATTTCCTTTGTCCATCATGCTATAGGAGGAAAAATGAAGATTATGCACAGAAAGCTGTGGTTATAAATATACTAACACTTGTGGTGGAACTGCAGTTCATGGAACTTCCTACGCTTGACAACTGGGACTTGCAAAATGGCCCTAATGTCAGCCTGGATTTTTAACCTCATGATCTCTCTGGACTACTATAAGTAAAGAACAAAGCAGAAGAAAGGTGAGAATGCAAGGAATGATCAATTCAGATTTCTAGACAATGCAGGAACTTCTTTGTTGCTAGGAGGTCTCCAATGGTGACATAAATGCTTGAACTACACGGGTACTGTCTGTAAATGGCCTCTAGATGGGTCCAGCTCTGCACTTGCAATGTATAGGGACATGTCTGTGTTCAAAAAGTTCTTATTTATAGACACAAATTGGAAATAAGCTGTAACTGGAAACACATGCAAGCAATTGATTAAATTACCCAGACTGGCACACAGAAGACTTGTAAGTTAAGCATAGCTTAGTGCCTGGGTGCTGGAGGCAGGAATTCTGTGGGTGTCTCACTGGAGGAGCTGCTCGAAGTTCAAAGGCTAGGAGGATACCTTTGGGTATAAACTCCCTCTCTATTTCCAATTTGTGTACTTCAATAGTGTGAGACTGGCCTCATAATTTTAGCAAATATACTACTTTGTGCAAAGTCAACAGCAGACAGACTGAATGCATCTGAACACTTCTTCATTTTCTGTGATGACAGCAATCAATTAAAAATAGGGAAAATAAGCTTTTATTTTCCTTTGCTTTCCAGGTATCATTTCTGAGCCATGACTCTGTATTACAAATTTGATGTGTCTGAACAATCTGTGCAGTTGGATCTGATTTATGTAGAAAACAGCTTGAAATCAAGTGCAAAGTGCTATGTGTAAATTCAGGGTAACCACTGGGTTTAAAAAACGAGTATTTTCTTACAGCATGTTCCAAAAAGTCTTCAATTTTACATTAGTTATTTTTTCAAGAGGCTGCACATAAATACTCTTTAAGATAAGCACCCAACTTCCACCTTCACATTACTAATATTTTTGCAAGCCAAGTGCCATAAGAAGGCGGGAAAATACAGCTTTGATTCTCAAAATGTTAAGGTTTTCTAACTGAAAAGCCATATTAAGGGGATAAACTTTTGTCATGAGAAAGAGCAGATACATAGCAGACCTATGGCTGCGTTTCTTGCACCACCAGCAGCGTAACACGAAGAACCAGTTATCTGGGATATTAAAAGACATTTGTAAAATGCATAGCTGCTCTGGCATCTAAGATCATCAGCTATGAGAGAAAAGCTGAATACTGCAGAAACTATTAAGTGAGCTAGCATGTAAGAAAAAAGTTGGAAAAGACTATTAACAGTTGTGAGAAATGAAAGCGTATTAGAAAGATAAACATGCAGAGTTTACAAACCGTGTCTTTAGGGTGGCCCAATAAGTAGAAATATGGGGACCCATGCTTGTCACTTTTCATGCACATGGAGAGACTGGAAGGTACCATTCCTAAAGGAAGGGGAGGAACAGCCTAGGACCAATCATTAGAATTAACAGAACCAGTGACATACAAATATTTTACTGTTGTTAGAGCAGAGAATTCTTAGTAAGTTTAGAACAACTGAGTAAAAAGCTTATATGTAAACAGGAAAGAAGTATTTCTGTAAAGCTAAGACAAGTAAGCATGCTGTAAGTCTAAATATTAGTGGATGACTGAAACTGCTGGGCATATATATTCAGAACATAGATTCACCTGGACTATGGATGTGGAGTACATCTTGAGGTGCTTTCTGAAGGAGTCATAACAAATCAAAAGCCAAAGGTTTAATGCATTTCAGAACTGCTCTGATTTATTTGTATGAAAGATCCTTGTATTGGTATCAACTCTGACATTTTTTGATTTTGTTGGTAGGGTAGTGCTGAAACATGAGCAGAGAGTTTCTTCCAGGCCCTTCAAAAATGCCTTACTTCTAAATAACTTGCAGCTTTTATTTGTTAACCAGCAATTATTTTGTGCATACTGAAAGCTTATTTTTTGCATAAAGAATTCCTCCTCCCTTACATATAGAAAACTGAATCTAAAATCTCATTCTGTAACACCACCTGAATGTCATGAACTCACAGGGCGAGTTTTGTATGTAATTTAGCATCATGTGAAGCAACAGAGATTCCAGAAATGCAAAATGCAACCCCAGGACATGTCTTTTAATGAAGTCAAGCAAGGTGGGGAAGGGAAGGAAAGAACCACCATTGTGTAATTCCATAAAGCACCAACCAGCCCTGTAACACAGCTTCCTTATTCACCAGACCTCACTCATTCTGGTTCTCATGGCTCTGTGTGTGTTAGCACCACACCGTGACCTAGCAGGCTCAGGACCAGATACAGGTTTCCAAGACAGGGCAATGGAAAAGTTTTCCAAAATCTCAGTACAAATGGGCTGTAGTATCTAAAACTTACAACTTTCTGCAGGAGCTCTTTAGCAACTTAAAGCTAAGTGAAAGCACTGGAACAGGCTGCCCATGAAGGTGGTGGAATCACCACCCCTGGAGGTGTTTACAAAATGTGTAGATGCGGTGCTTAGGGATGCGGTTTAGTGGTGGAGTTGGCAATGCTGGGTTAACAGTTGGACTTGATGATCTCAGGGATCTTTTCCAACCAGAATGATTCTATGAAAAATTACCAAACTTGATAGAAAGGATGATTCTGAAGTCCTGCTGTGAAAGCAGGAAGGGAGACGCGTTAGCTTTCTTCTAGATGTTCCTCACAGGTGAAATCCAGTGTTTCTGCTCCCTCTGCAGTGCCAGATGGAAAGCTTCTGGGGCAGGAGGCTGTGCCTTGCTGGTGGGATGGAGTCCACCCACAAGAGTTAACTGTGCCTCAGCCTCCTCCACCTTTATGCCCTGTTTGCAATTATTTGGTTATAAGACTCAGTGCTCTCAGATCCTTCTAGGAACTTACATATTTTAATGTAGCTTTGAGTAACAGAAGCTCCAGTTGGGAAAGGCTAAGAGAATTAAGCCAGGAGCAAGCTGACAGGACTACTGGCACTGCGAATGAAACGTCCCAGGCTTTCCTAGGGACCTTCTTCCACAAATAATTGCAGAAAACTGTGGTTGTTCTCAGAGAAAACTGTAGCTTCCTGGGGCTGATCCATCATTACAATTTACTTGCCTCATGCAGAACTCCTTGCTAGATGGAGAGGCTGTGATTTGTTAGGTTTACTTCATCTTTAATGTTACTATTTTGCAATTTTGTGAACAGTTTCCCTGTGTTTTGCCTATAGGGATGCTGCTTCAGCCCAACGTTTGGCTGTGCAATGTACATGTCCTTCCGGTGGCATTTATACAGCTATGGCTGAGGCCTGAAATATATAAGCATCTGTAATGAGGTTCCCACAGTGTGAGCAGAAAGATCTTCAGAAGTGCTGTGCACCCAGGAGCTCCTGCTGCAGTCAATAACCTTTTAGGTAGATGCAGACACAGGGAATTAGGCAGCCACTGCAAGAAAAATCTTGGTCTGTCATTGTATTCAGATGGTATTTAATGCCGGTCTGAGGAGTGCTCAGTGCTACAGCGACGACGTGAGTTTTGTGTCCTGTGGCATGTACGGAACCACGCAGTCCCCCAGCCAGGCTCCCCATGCATTAAGTGCATTTCAGGAGCAGGACTCCCAGCTGTACTTCTAGTCTTTTTTGCGCAGTAATATGATTTCTTATTCTGACCCGGTTCTTTGGAGAATGTGGTTGGCAGACTGTTTCCTATGAAACATCACACTGATGTTCTTTGGGTTTGGATGAGCTGTGATAATTCACCCTCAGTGGAAGCACAGCTCCTCTGCTAGTCCTATCCTCAGCAAACATGTTCTGAGATGCTGAGTGATAAAACTTCTGTTTTCTAAGCTTCTTTTGCTGCACCCTGCTGGGAAATCAGCTATCGTTTTGGAGTATTAATCATATCCGTGTGCCTTCCCACAAATTCTGATGATACCATGCATGCTACAAGGGGATTTCTCCCTGTGAAGTGCTCTGGGATCTTTGGCATTTGTTTTCAAGCAAAATCAGCAGCTGGAGTTGAGGTAAATGATGCATTTGCAACACACTTCATTTTTCCCCCTCGGTTTGAATAGTGCTTCAGCCCAGCCAGAATTTTCTTATGTGCTTGCAGGGACAGATTTCCAGGCAGCATAAAGTGACATAACTCATGCAGGAGATTTACGTCCTCCTAAGGAGCTTGTTATTTGCTTCTTCACTGAGTGCTTTCTTCTTTTCAATACACGTTCTTTACTTTTGCAGATCACTTTCTTACCATTGATGGTTTTTCCTTAACACTGCTTTTACTGGTGTCAATCACATCACCATTCAAACACAGATAGTTCTTGCACTTAAACGTACACTGGAATTTAAAAAGCACTGATTATATTGCACAAGAGAAATAAAAAAGTTGAAGACTGAAAGATGCTGTGTGAGGGTTTTTGGCTGGTTGGTTTAGTTGTTCTAGGTAAGCTTCCTTCTTTTTAACACTGTTAAAAAGTGAGTCTGAATGCCACTGCTGTTGGAAAGGTCTTTTAACACAGCATTACTACAACTCACTTGGGAAGTCCCTGACCATTTTGCTTGACAGAGAATGAGAGAGAATATCCAGGAGAGGACCCTGGTACACTTGCTCTGTTTTTATATTTCTCCCTAGGCTTCTGCTGCACACCACTGTTGCAATCCAGATACCAGCTCAGTCCTTCAGCCTTGCATTTTTATATTCAACTAAGTCTTATTTCTCACTGATGGTCTCCAGAGCTGAACCCTGGTGATAATAAAAAATATTTCTGACAGGTACTTGCAGAAAGGAAAAAAAAAAAATTAAAAAAAAAAAGGCTGATTATTTCAGTAAAAAAAGCTCCAATTACTCTTGTTACATCTCAACTGTGCAATTCCAGTGGGAAGAAGAGGGAACTACTAAATATTGACTAGTTTATCTGCTGCCCTCAGGATCTCTTTGTCCTCAAGCTTACTGTCACAATCTTCTGTGTGTTCAGTTTTCCATTATTTGCAATGGATGTTCTTTCTGGTGTCTCTGTTAATACTCTGACCGACGTTCTTTGCAGCACAATGACTTACCCTTGAGATGTGGCCTTCTCAAGACTTGCCCTCTGGTTTTAATAATTTCTGTTAATTTCTGTTTTTAACTTCCTAAGCAGGCTGCTGTTGCTTTTTATGTGCACCTTATGTTTTTTAAAGTATTTCTCATTGCTTTGGGAAATGACCTATGAAGGACTTTAATATCTCAGCTAATTTCAACAGGCATCTTCTTACTTTGCTTCCATTCTGCCCACAGACTGGATTCAGCACTAACATTTCTCTGCCTGCATAATGCACATGTTAAGAATTGCAGAAATGTGGATGATATCCTTTGATAGGATGCTTTCTATAGGTTGTGTGTACATTCCAAAGTAACTCCTGAACACTTTTTCTGCTTTTTCAGTGCAGTAGGATAACACAGCTTTCAAGAACAGCTACTTAGTTCTCCTCCTGTACAGAGCGGTAAACTGGCAATGCCACTAGAAAAATGATCTGATTAACCAGCACTTCTTTGTAGCAACTTCTATTTTGCAGTAATCTGCATTTTTACAGACCTAATGTAAACATTTCAAATGCCTCTCCAAATGGTGAGCATGGCTTTAAAGTGTCCTATGAAGTTGTCTTGTTTCTTTCTGGTAGCACTATAGACTATGTCTGGATTTTTGGTGGTTTATGTGTATTTTTTACCTATGTTCTTCTTGGGAAGGGGATGCTTGTGCACATTTACACCTTTGAGGAGATTTCCCCACCCCCCAAAAAAAAAAAATGCTATTTACACTGAACATGTTTTTGCAGCTATTTACATTTTCTTATGATTTTGGAATAAGGTACAGATTTATAGGGTTATATAAATACAGAAATCCATTCTGGATCTCCTGTAAACCTAGGTTTAAATGCCACCCAGAACTAGGATCTTAAGAAAGGTGGATTTGGAATGGGTCTGATGGGACTATGGCCCATCCTTGCTGCCCTCATTCAGAAGCTCTTGAAAACTGGAAAAAAAAGCAGCATACACTATCCCGAGTATTGCCTCAGCCACAGAACTGGCTCTAGTTTAGAGAAGAAAATGGTGCAATTACCATGCATATTGACAGTCGGCAAAGTTCTGACTTTCAGTAGAGCTGAACTTTAATGTCTCCAAGAGAGGTAATGAATTTATGTTGCCAACAAAGACTGACCTGAACCTACAGTTAAGACTAAGTCTCACTTTGAATTTTCATAAGCTACAGCAATTTCTGATTCTAATGGGAAATGTTGCTGGAATTTCAAAAGTATCATTACAAAAGTTTAATAGAGTTTTGGACCTCCTAGCATAAAGAAGTCAAGATATTTTCATTAAAAAAAACACCCTTTCCTGTGAGATTTCAGGCCCAGCTGTGCACATCATAGAACTTATGTAAATATATGACATTGTCACATCATACTTTAGAGCAAGCCCTGTTTTCAATTTTCAAAAAGAGCTTTTTGTCTTTGAAATTACCTTTGGATAATTTATTTTTACTTCTTGTCATTTCAGTAGTGAAATAAGGTTTCTATATTGTCTAAATGACTCACACTTTTTGAAATACTTAAAAAAGTCCCAGAAGTCCTTCTGAAACAAAACATGAGAAGAATGGATCCTGCTTTCTCACGGCAATGAGCAAAGTCTCCTTTTTTATTCAGAGTTGGCTTCTACTTGATCATCCGTGTGTATTGTCAGAGATAATATAAAGGGTGAGGTTGTCAAAGAAAGAAGTACATTGTTGTTAAAGCTTTGAGTTTAAACCTGAGCCATCGCATTGCATGGCAACAAGATCATCTGCTGTGATTGAAAATGTGCAGAGAAGTACCAATCGAGGAAGAAAAGGACAGTTTATGGACAAATCAGCAACTCCCAGCACACTCAGAGATGCCCCCTAAAGGGTTCAAAGTGCTTCCTCCAGTGCACATCTTATAAGCCATTGCCTGTGTTGGGAGGGCAGCAGATGACAGTGATGTACACACACATATCGTCTCAAGCCAAGGAAACAAATGTGAGTAAGTCCACCTCTACTCAGGTAAGCACTTAAGCCCATACTGGACATGCCCCAGGACATTACAATATGTAAATATCTGCAACTGCTACTTAACTCAAAAGCAATATAATTAATTTACATAGGCTCATGCACATAGAAAAATGTAAAGATGAAAACCCACCATATTCTGGGACCTGGCCTGTTCCACGTTTCAACAACAGTCGCACTCTCCTGCCACCAGACTTGATTAGCTCTATTGCTCTGGCATGTGTCATGTCCCTTGTGCTTTCTCCATTGATTTCAATTATTTGATCTCCTACCTGTCAGGTAAGAAGAATATTGAGTCAGACAGAATTGCAGTAAAATGAGCGTTTCAGAAAGAGACATATTCAATGGATCACAGGTTACTTGAATGACAGACAGACACATCAAGGAAAATTTGTTCCTGTCAGTCTGAGGGATATTACTGGCAGATTAAATAACCTCCAAAGTGGATTCTGAATGTGGTGTATCAAATGTTGCTTGTCTTCTGCTGAAATCGGTGTAATGCATTTGGAACTTGCCTCACATCTTCTACATGTAAGAGGTTTATTTTTTAATTGCTTGATATGTTGGAATCGTTGCAAACTTTGTGCTACACCTTAACTTGCGGCCTTGTGTAGGTGCCAGCAGACCTTTGCTGCTTTTAACTTGCTATTTTCATAGAGAAAAGAGAGGTTTGAAGCACAAAGACCCATCATTTGCATATCCAAACCTTGGTAGTAAACTTTCACACCAAATTAAGAGTTGTTAAGAAAAAATATGTTAATGAAAGGTTAGTGCTACCGCACAGGCCGTGCGTGCTTGCTGGCATTTTTACAAGAGCGTGCTTTGCGCTGTTTATCCACAGCAGGTTTTTGCTCAGAGTAAGCAGAGCCCCTGGCTGCACTGTCTGGTTAGAGCAGCCGACCTCAGGGCTCTGATTACAGATTCCTGCCACTTGCCTCCTGGCCGGCTTTCCAGTCAGAGTTAGCTTCATTATGATTTTTTTCTGCCTCTATTTCTACAGCGGTAAAATGGGGCACTGATAGCTGTGTCTCCCACCCACCCCACCCACGCTCCCAGCTTTGCCTCCCACTGGGATGCTTTGGTTTTGCTCTTCTCTCCATGGGGAGAGCTGGCTTTTGATGCTGGAAACCTTCTCCATGACCAGCAGAGTGGCTGCTTCTGCTGTGCCCGCTCAGCGTGGCATACGGCACGTGTAGGAAGCAGCAGCTGTACAGCTTGGTTGGTGCTGCAATACCGCAGCCGCTCACTTGTCTTGGGAGTGGGCTGGACGAGCGACAGGGTGAGGTGACATGTGAGCCTCGTATCAGCAGCACCAGAGCCTCTGGAGCTCATGTCTTGCAGCTGCGTCGTAGCAGGCTCCCAGCCCCATTGCAGGGGTGTCCCAGGTGGAGCCCAGCAGGAGGGCTGATCGCTGGTGCTGGTAGAAGTGTGGGGCCAGGTGATGGGCAGCCAGGAGGGGTGCACGAGGGTCTCGGTGCGGTGGCTCCAGCAAACTCGTTTATCAGTGCTAGAGGAGCACATCTGCATGGGAGGACCTCACCTGCCTTGGTCTGCTTCGTGGTTTCCTCGCTGTGCATATCCACTGCGCTAAAGTAATGCCTATACGTCTGAGAGAGGCTTTGAAGGGGACTGTACAGATTCCAAGATGACGGGCAATTCCTTTTCCTCTTGGCAAAACCAGCTCTTAGCTGGCCTTGGACACTGAAATGTTTTCTGTTTTGTATGTTTTCTTTGCTACTATTGTATTTCTGTCAACTAAAAGTGTAATCCTTCAGAGGCTTTCCTTCCTTCCTGAGTTTGAAATATAGTATTTACCAAATAAACGTGCATAATATGAAATGTCAACAAGACTCCTAGCATCAAAGAAAACTGGAAGGGATGTCAAGAAGTTATCTAGTCCCTGCTTTTGTTCAGAGACAGAATGCTACTAAAAGTGCTATGGCAGTGCTTGTCAATAAGGATTCATACTCTGGCAATAGGAGCTGCAGTGTATTTTAAGAACTCTCCCAGGATCCTGTACACAATCTATGCCAGTACTTAACTAAAAAGCCATTGATCCGAAAAAAAACCTCTCAGTCTTGCTATAGCACTTTGTAAATGCGGCAGACCAAGCAGTGGGGGCAAAAGAACAGGATTATTTTGTGCAAAAAGGCCTTATTTTTGAAGTAAATTTCCCTTAGTGGATTTTCTTTGTTAGGAAGAACACATTTGGTCGTACCATGCAGTACACATTTTTAGACATTTCTGATGACCCGTAGGCCACAGTGACGCAGAGCGCAAGTGCTCTCTGGGCTGTGGAGAGATGCCCCCAGGTTTGGCCATGCAAGGCTGTTTGCATCACTCTGACTTTCGGAGCAGTTGGTAGTATGTAGTGGCTGCACACACTCTGAACAAAAACGGAAAATCTCTCTTCCCACTTCCATCACACAGACAGAAGATGGATTTGTAGCATCCCCACAAGGATACTAGTCAGTCAAACAGAAAAAATTCAACCAGTTTGGGAAAACCTGTTTCTAAGTGTCATGAAACAATTAAACCCTGGTAGAAATCCTATAAAAGCAAACTCAGAGTTTCCAAAGGCTTAATGACAGTTCTTTCTTGTGTTATGTTGCCTAGATAGAACATGTTTTGCAGAAGGTATTTAAAATTTAAAAACCATTGTTAGCATGTTTTGAGAGAAGTGCCAGATTAGATCAAATGAAGGAGGTGTTTTTAACACTCCTTGATAAATAGCTTTTAAAATGAGTACTGATGAAAGCTGTGCAGAGCATGTACAGCCCTTCAAATAAAATCCTTTGCACTCCAGAGCAGAAAGACAGGAAGAGATTTTAATACACTTTAATATGTAAAAAGGTTAAGCTAATGTCACATTTTCCCCTTGCTGTTTGCCTTTCTTCTGTTCTCATTGGTCAACATGCAGGAACTATCTCGTTATTAATGTAACCTTTTCTGTATTTCAGTGGATTAATTTTTTTTTCCTCTAAAGGCAGCACGTAGCTGATTTGATAGTTCCTTTTATTATAAAATCCTATGTGCAAATAAACTGGGAAAGAAACAAGTCTGCAAAAATTAGGTGCTCTGAAATTTACATCAGAGAGTGTGAGACCAGAGGTAAAACAAATAGTTGCAGGAGCAGTGGGTTAATTGTGTTCCATGCATGTGTGTCTTGTGGCTGACTGATGTATAACTGAATTATACTGCCTTTGCAGCCCAAGACCAGCTCTGATTAGATAAGAAAAACAACAAGGAAGAGAAATATTGCTAACACTCTTATTCTGAGAAAAGCTTCATTAGACTTTACACTCATACCTCGGGAATTCATACAAAAGAGAGAAACTTGTCTGAGGAGTGGTTGGTTCCCCATGTGCCTAATAAGGTAAAAATTCCTATTCTTATTTTGTCTGCAGTTAAACATTTATAACCTCCCCTTCTTTCCCCTTGCCAATGTAGATTCTCTTATGTCTGATATGGGAGAAAACCACGCTGTACGCACTGTCTCTGTCCAGGAATTCAAATGTGCTTGCTCTCTCGTGTTTGCTATTGTGAAACAGATTTTTAGGTATTTCAAGGCTATTTCTGTCTCTCTTAAATCCAGTGATTGTACAAGAGGAGCTTAAATATACCCACATATTGAAGATACACCAAGGTAAGGCCAAAGGTCATGGTAAGCACAGAAACAGGTCTGAAAAGAACCCAGTGCCTGTTATATGGGATCATCATTACTCTCTTTTCAGGATCAAAAGTTGATTCCTGCAGTTTTATACCACACATGACATTTCTCTATACTTGTGTTCTGGATCCTTCCAAGACTGTCCACAGTCTCTAAACTGGAGATATTACTAAAAGGTGGGGGGTAGGCAGAACAGATCAAAATGATAACATTCTTCCCATGTGGGAGAAACACTTATTAATAATGTTTCCAGAATGAGACCTTCGACTTTTTTTAACACGCAAATAGCTTGGATTCCATGATTATCCCCAGCAGTATTGTCTAAACTGCTATCCCTCATTTTATATTTTGCACATTATGATTTCTCTGTCCTAAACCAAGCCCAGTGCACCTCAGTGAATTTTATCAGATTGACTGCTTTAGTATGAAATTTTCATTTTGAAATCTAAGTCAGTTCCTCAAAGTTCTTTTAAATCTTCTAAGAATTGAGACATCTTGGCATCAGCACATTTTATTTTATTATTTATCAATAGGTATCCAATTATTAATGAAATCATTGAATTGAGCTGTTTTCATCCTAGACCTCTCAAAACTACACTTGTAATTACTGTTCAGAAGCAAATCATTCAGAGCAGCCTTTGAGAGGGATTATTTTCAGTAACCACATTACAGTGATTCCATGTAGAGTCTATTTCCTCTTTTTCTGCAAATTTCATACAAGGTGGTGTTGAGAGGTGAAAAGAAGATGCCTTATACATTCTACTTCCCCTTTTCCCACAAAAAATACAAATGTAAGTCCAAAATAAGAAATGAAAATTAAACGGGTATGACAAGATTTGCTTTCCTAAATTTACATGTTGGTGGACTTTTTCAATTTATTGATAACCTGTCGCAGATTATTTCTGGGAACAAAAGTTTAAGGAACTTTCTTGTCCTTGAATTCTTGGACATAATTACTAATAGTCTAGAAATTACTTTCTCATATTCATTGAGCATACATGAACATCAGCATGTTCAGCAGACTTGAATCCAAGTATGCTTTAAGCATTTTTTTCCTTGTTCTGATTTATACTAATCTCTCTTTGCTGAAGTTGATGTAAGTTTATGGTCCTTCTGAACATCTCAGTGAAGACTGATACAAAGAAAGCATTGAATATTTCAGCCTTCTCCACATTCTCAGTAAGCAATGGACCTCTTTTTTCCTGTTCTTCGTATTTCTTTTAATATACTTATGTTACCTGTTCTTGTTACCTTTTATACGTTCCTTGCAGGCTGCTTGAATATCATCCTTAACACATTTAATCTTCCCTCTGCATCTAGCAGGACACCAGGCACCTAACAGGTATTGCAGCATCAAGCTTTGAGTCCCCATATCTTTTATTTGGTATGACCCTGTGGCATTAGCTCCTGTCATGGACAGTGACATATTTGAATATCAGACCATTATTTTAAGAGGCATTTGGCTGCCTTCTATAGAGATAAACAGCTTTTCAGATGAAATACCAGAGTATTGTAACAGATAAACTTCAATGTAGCAACATCGTTGTTTTGCATGGCATTTAGGTCCTCTGCCATGTTACATTGTACGGATTTCATTTTTGTCAAGAAATTGACAGAAAAAAGTTCCCCCGATCTGCAGAGCTACCCATCCCTAAAATAATACCTTCAGCTCCCATGCCATTCAGGCACAGATTTTGCATCACAGCCTGAGAGGATGCATGCATCCTAATCACCAAGTTTAAAATCCACAAACAGCAGGGAAAACGTTGGAGAGCACAGCCCTTGAAATCCAATATTTTAATCTCACAAAGCCACAGGTTGCCTTCAGCTTTTTGGAACCAACTTTAATTTCAAGGTGTCATTCCGCAATGAATGCAGCCCTTTGCAAGCCTGGCAGCTGTTTGGTGGCCAGGCATGCAGAACAAATGGATGGACCCCTTCCCGCTCCCAACAGGCAGGCCCTGCATCGTGGGACACCCCCGAGACTGGCATCAAGTCTGATTTCTAACCTTCCTGGCAGTCTTCAGCAAAGACTACAAAGCTGGAGTGATAGACCTCTGCAGCCTCCAGACGTTCCCACTGGCTTAAGGTTGAAGCCTGGGAAGCTTGCACGGCTGCTGCCCGAGCTGTATTTGTTCTGAAGAAACGTGCTCTTCACAGCTATGAATCTGGCAATTTTACACACGTTGATTTTGCATTGTGTTTCCTTCTTCCTGCAGAACGTGGCCCTGGCTGAATTTCCATGCTGTTTGGGACAAACGCCTACCCACAGCCACTGCTTCTCCTTCCGACCTAGTGGCATGCGGTAAACAGAATGCTCCTCTATTTTATCCTTACCATGTGCAAGCACAAAGTAAACACTGACTGCTCCCCCCTTCAATGTTTTAAAATTAAAATATTAGTGATTCAAGTGTAATTATAAAAAGTAGTTTGTGTGTATGGCAAATGTCTCTGAAAAAGATCTGCTTCAGTTCAAGTTAATTCAGATGCTCCATTCATGCGTAAGAACAACTGAGCTATAAAATTGGGCAGCATGTTTTCTGGCAATAATGAGAAGATAATATTCCTAAGGAATGTTTAAGTCACATCACTATTGATAGGTTAATTAGAAAGAAAATTGTAAAGCTTCTCCAAAACATTAGAATAAAGTGCCTCTAATACATGTGAGTTTATCTGCAGAGCCTTTGTTCTGCCCATATTTTATAGTAATTATTACTTGTCTCATTACAAAAAGCCAACATACATACAACCAGAATTTCAGAAACAGGCTAGATCAGAAGGAAATACATATAGCTTTAATGTAGTAAAGATGCTTATCCTTTCTCAAATGTACTTTTAAACTACTGTTGATAGTCCTGTGTACGTCTGCCTCTGACAGCACATGAGGAACGGTGTCTAAGCAGGTGTCTAGTTCCCGGTTAACAAAATGGAAGTAATTGTGTATGCACATTTTCATTCTATGTTAAATGAGGAAATGTAATGATAAAAGCAGCTTCAAATCATTTGTGCAGAGGGCATTGCTGTCTGTCAGTTTAGAAATGCATTTTATAATTAAACCTCAGGAAAAAGACTAATTACACTTAATTCCTTTTATATGGGCATCCTATTTTTATTACTGAAACATTTTTTTTGCATATTATTTGTTGCTGTTGTTATTGCTAATGAGTCCAAAAGGCTGAGAGATTGTCTGTACTTGGAGACTGAATAGCAACTCCAGAAAATCTATTTTGGTGAATTTCCAAGTACTGTCAAGTCCTAATACCTTTGCCTGGAGTCAGGCACAGGCTGGATATCTGCTGTGCAAATTTCCTCACAGCAGAGAATCTGTACTGTCTGGGAACCCCAGGTGTAATGCATATCCTGAGCAAAGCCAGGGCGTATTTTTAGTCTAAACCAGCTGTTTAAGCAGCTGTGGCTTCTTACCCCTGGCCACGCTGGGCCCTTTGCTCCCACAGAGAGCTGCTCTTGACCCCTGCCCAAGAGGGGAGGGTGGGCTGCAGGGAAGAGGGGATCCTCAGGACATGGGCTGAGCTGGTACAGAGCAAAAAATGCCTTTCACACCACTCCTCAGCAGGCGCTCTACCTTTTTTTTTTTCTTTTTTTTTTTTCACCTTTTCCTGAGGGAAGGAGAAACATTAGAAGTGCTATTACAGAAAGAGAGCTTGGAAAGTAGAAAATGTGTATGACCGAGTGTCTGCAGAGAATGGGGGGTGCAGGAGAGAGAAACAGAGTTTGCAGTGGTTGGTGGCTAACAAGACAGCAAAGTGGACTTCTGTTACTACAGTAGACTTGATGCCTTCTGCAGCACTGCTGCAAAATACTCTATGTATATGTGAATTAAAGGTGTCAAAGATAACAGGAAAATTCATTATCCTACTGGAGTTAATTGATACACCATTACTTTCTTAAAATAGAGATATGATGACTCAGTGCAGCATAATGTAATATTAACAGCATGTCCTTCATCCCTACAATCATGAATGAAAACCAATAAAGGCTGCTAAAAAGGAAGAAAAAAATGTTCTGGTATCTTCTTGGTGGACTCAGGCAGTTCCCATTAGGCAAAAACAAAACAAATTCCAGATTTCACAAGCTGATTTTATAGACCCTACATAGAAGCCTGGGTATGCAGACTGCTTCATTCAAAGCTGCATCCAAACAACAAACCAGAAAAGAACATGAACTCTGACAAGTTAAACATAAAATGATGAAAAGATTTTGAGGAGGAGAAATGCTAAAATCTAAGACCTAAGAACATACTTTCAAAGATACCAGAGGTGTGGAGCCTGTCAGAGAACCAAGATCTCAAAAGATGGTTTGGGAGCAAGGTAGAAAAGACCACAGAAAACAGATTAATTCTTTGCTTCAATGCTCACTAAAGAGGAGGTCAGCAAAACTCCTGCAGAGGGTCTGCTCACCACAGGGTGCGTCTGAGGAGATGACTCCAGCTGCAGGGTCAGTGGCAAAGATTTTATAACAAACTGATGAAATGGATAGTAAGAAACCACCAGAAGTAGACAGCTTTCATCCTCAGCTCTAAAGGAATTCAGATATGAAGCTGCTGAACTAGTAGCTACAGGATGTAATCTACTGCCTCAATCAGTAAATTGCTGAACAGCAGCGGAATGGGAAGTGGCAAGTGTGACACCAGTCTTTAAGAACGGGGCTGGAAAGTAAGCAAGTGAGCCTCATGTACAGCTGAGCAGATGGAGGGAAGCAAAAAGGATGGTGAGTGTTAGCTGGCACATAGATAATGATGATATAGTGGGGAAGGGTCAGCGTGGCTATTGTAAAGGGAAGCAATTCCTCACAGATCTACTGCTGGTCACCGGAGCTCCTGATGACTGTATAGACAACTGCGAGCTGGTTAGTATAGTGACGTTTTCAGAGAGCCCTTAACAGTAAAGGCTTCAGTAAAGGCTCTGCTGCAGGATGAGAAAGAATAGGGTCTTCTAGGTAAGAGATTGAAATCTAGGGAAAAAATGCTTTAAATAAGTGCTCAATTTTCACAAATGAAAGACCTTACTGTAGTGACTATTCTGTTCAGCATATTTGTAAATGGCATGGTGAAGAGGTTGAAGATTGGGGTGATAAGATTTGCAGGCCACACAATAGATTGTCAAATAGATTGTCAAAGCTAAACTTAAGAGTTAAAAGCTGTAAAAAAGACAGCACAATACCGTGTGTCAAAGCAGCAGGTGAAGTTCAGTGGTGCCAAGTGCTAGGTATGGTACATGTGGCAAATTAAATGCACAATCACTCTAAATTAACCATTCCCTTGAAGAACAGATCTCATAGCCCTTGTGGTTAGTTTGCTGACAATGGCTGCCCAGTCCAACAAGCAAACAGAATGTGAACCGAGAAACCACCATTATGGCATTTAAGAGCGCCGATATCTTGAACACTGCAGATCGTTCTGGTGCTTCCACCTCCAAATGAACGTGGTAGATTGAGAAATGGTTCAGAGGAGGTCAGTGGAGCTGGGCAGGGTAAAGGAAAGCTCCCTGATGAAGCAAGATGAAATAGACTGCTAAGCGTCAGTGGGAACAAGGTGGATATGATATAGGTCAATAGAATAAGGAACAACATGGAGAACGAGGAAGAAAACATAAGGTTATTATGTTGTAGCTACAAACAAAAAATGAAGTTTTTTTTCAAACAAAACAAGCATTTAGCTTTGGGATCCATTGACATAATATATCAGGGGTGTCAAAAGCATGAGCAAATTCAAATAAATGGTTAAAAAACAGTGCTAGATACAAACTATGAAAATTCTAGCATTAAAAAAAAAAAAAAAGAAATAATCTGTAAACTGCCGATTGCCAGGGTCTTGGATATTGTTATATCCAGTGAAGAATCATTTCATACTTGTCCTATATTCCTTTCCTAAGCATCCTCTATTTGTCCTTGTTGGAGTGAGGCTACTGAGCTGAGTGGGCCATAGGAATGGGTTTAATTAATATCTGTATTCTTTCACCTTCACAGGTGATCTCTCCCAGTTTCTACTTGTTGCAGTTTGGGAAAACACAGAACAGAGGCTGCCTCTGTCATTTCTATTGCAGGACAAAGTGTTTCAGCTATCCAAGCAGCATCATTTGGTGTGTTCATTTTTTTCTAACACTCTTGATTCTTCATTTTTTAAGTTAGGGCTGATTAATTTTTTAGACCTGAAAACTGCTATAAATACAGATTTTAAATACGGTGTCTGCCTGCCAACTAAGTATTTTAGTCTTAAAGTTTCATACTAAGGCATTTTTAGCAAGATTTTAACTCGTTCTTTTTCACAGCTGGCTTGAAGAATTTTGCTATTAGGCACAGAGTTACAAAGATGCTTTGAATGTGTCAGATTGAGTACATTTTCGCAAGAATGATGCTAATTACATGTGTGAGGAGAATATTTTTTCTCCTTACCTTTCTGCAAACAAATTCTAAAACCCACACAGACCTTTTTGGAGAAATGCTGAATAATAGTTCACCTACAGTTAATTCACTCTTGATTTGTTAAGCTTTCATACTGTCAAAATATATTCAGGATCCCTGAGGACCTCCGTTTGCATTTCTTTGTTGTGCAGACACAAGAATGTTGATCAGCTTTATGTCTGCATGTGAATATATTCTTCCTTGAGTTCTGCCAATTACACAAACCTGGCACTGAGCTCCTCTTGCCACAGGCTGGCATACAGCTCATACGCCCGAGTATCTCAGTGGAACTCCCAGAGTTCAGATCAATCACACCTAGTCTCACTACAAGTGAGGTTGGACAGTGATGTATGTAGTAGGGAATTGGCGTGTGAACGGGATTAGCCCACAGGGACGTGCAATTGGGTGGGAAAGCATAGCTAACATCTTCCCGTACTGTTCAGATGGATCACAAATCACAGAATAAATGGATGGCACCAAGAATATCTTCGGTTTTGTGCCCCACTGTAATGGCAGTGTTGACGTTCACTGAATGCTACTACAAAGGTAAGATTTATATTTTTATATTTGTATTTTGTATTATTTATATTATACTGCATAAAGTAAGCCAGGTATGCTGCAGGTTTTAAGAGTAAGTGCTACTTATGTAGAAAAGATTGGCTACTTAACGGACATGAATCACTCTGTAGGCATTGGTCTTTCAGGTGTGCACACAAGACCTGAGTCAGAGGCTGGTGGAGCACTGTATGCTCCTGAAGTATACTTCTGTCCCTTATGTATGGCTGTAACATCAATATTTTATATCTAAATATTGACAAGTGTTCAGTGGGGTTTCTGACAGCCTTTTCAAGCCCTCACTCCTGTCATGTGCTCAGCAGCTGACTCCCTGCTGCTACCAGCACGCCATCTGGAGAAGACCTTTTTGGCTCTTAGGACCTACCACTGCTCCTTGCACCTTTATGTTTGCTGTGACTAGAGTAAACTTGCAAGAGCGTTTCCAACATCAATATCCACTTTTCTCCTATATTCTCAACATAGGTTTCACTGCCTTTTAAGACCTGGAGATTTGCATGAGTCACTCAGCAGTATATCTCAAAGTCTTCAGCTTTCTTTCTGATACAAAATAAGAGTCCAATGTTTGCTGTGGCAAAAAAAGTAAGTATTACGCTCATCAATCCTTGGTTTATTTTTGGATACAGTGATTGCCCTAAATGTTTGTAAGAAGGTCATGACTGATCAAGCCATTCTTGCCGCCTTCTCGTTGCCTTGTTGCAGCTTTCTTATTGAAAATGTCTGTGTCTGTCATCTACTACCTCTACTGTGTGACAACTGCTTGCCTCTTATTTTTAATACTTTTTGCTCCAATCACCATCAAGCAGAGAAGAACTACTTTTTTTACTGTACTTACTGATTAGAACCTCAGGTGTATTCCACTGAAGACTGTAGGAAAGAACCCTTTAACGTTGGGCTAATCAACAACGGAGCACCCCAAACTTGCTCTGTCCCTCATTAACAAGAAATCTAGCAGAGGCTCTACACCAGCGAGGAGGCAGTGCAAATTGTGGGGGCTGCATGGCAACATGCTCTTAAAGATTTCCATTTACTGTAGAGTAAGTAATCATACATTGTTCCTTTTGATATTTTATTGGATGGTCTCTGACAGTAAATCATCAGTCCTGTTGATGATCAGTGCTTTTGCATATTTACACCTTTCCTTTGGCAATAGGTCTACAAAAAGCTGAGATAACCCTGCAAAGACTGTTCTGGAGGGACCGAATATAGTAGTAATGTGTGGAGAGCAGAATCACAAAAAATAGGAGAAGGTATCTGTGTGCAAAGCTACAGGAGCTGAATGTGATTTCTGGTCCAAAATTTGGCCATAGAATGGGAATCTCACAAATAGTATATGTGGCAGCCCAGCCATTTCTGCGTGGATTTTGTCTTCTCAGAGATGCAAGACAACAGCTACTAAAAATACATTTTAAAAAGAATCCTGATTACACATGGTGATATGGACTTAAAAGAAGTGTCTGTGAAAGCTATGCTGTGTTCAAACCTCAGACAGGAAATGATTCCTCAATTGGTGGAGACAGATGACTTTGATCTTTTAAAAACCTAGAAATCAAGGTCTGCTAAAAAAGAGATACGGTGATAAAGTGACTAGATGAACACCAAGTAAACGTGTGCAATGACAAGCAATCAAGAAAGCAGAAATGGAAAAAACCTACGATGAACACAAAAGCCAAAGACTTCTGCTTTGCGTGGTATAAAAGCCTTTCCAAATGCTGTAGGGACATATTTAACTAAAGCTGCTGTAAACTTTGCCTACTCTTCAGCTCTGCCTATCTACCCATTGAAGCCAGAATAGCTCAAGTGATTTCTTGGTGCCTGACGAGATATTTGGGAGTGTCCTTCTCCAGGAAGATCGGTTTATATTCCCTTGTTAAACTCCACTGTTTTACAGCATCTACAGAGCCCAAATAGATAGCTGCCTACACACTGCCTGTTCCTTTGAGAATCCTGAAGAGTTAGTCTTGATCCTAATTAATTTCTTCTGGGAGACGTAGTTAGTAAGTCAACTATTATATGACTAGAAACCTAGTCTCTATGCTTTCAAAGGGGACTTAGAGTTATGTCTCCTATGGCTCAAGAGCGGGATTTAGTATCAGGGTATGAGTTTCACAGGTGCTGTCCCTCTTACTGCAAACACGGATGCACAAGTCACATCGTCAGAAGGAAAAAAACAGAAGTTGCCTGACCTTGTGTTTAGGACAGTTACAAAGAGGGAAATGTCATTCCTGAATGCTGTTGAGTGCTCATACGTGGGTTTTGACAGCAGTTTCAAGACTACGCTTATGCCTTCCATGATTTGAAACTTTAGTTCTGTTTCCTTCCAGAGGCAGACTCCTTTTGTCTGCCTGCCTTTTTTGACCCTTGGCTCTTGAATACTGAATCCTCTCTTTTTTAGCTAGGAATAGTTATTGGTGTAGGTGGATGAAGTTTCCTGAACAACCACAAATAAAGTCGGTGCAAACTGTTATCATGGGGAAGGACAAAATACACAAACTGTGCGAACCTGTCCACAGCATAGGTTGGTTGCTGCTGTAGGTCTCATCACTGCTGCTCACTCCGCAAGCTAAACCGGATAAAGCAAGACCACACATATTCCTATGCAATGACACAGCTCATAATTGACCCTGTAGGAGCTTCCTGTCCCTTGTACCCATTTTTCTCCAGGTGTAAAACAAAGAGAGGGGCACAGACCACAAGAAAAGCAACAAGGAAAAGAACTGAAGAGTCAAAGGAGGACTGCAAAGCGTGAAAGATAAAATTCTGCAGTGCCTGTATTTCAGATATCTGTTCTGCAAATATGTAAGAAAAAAATATACAAATGAATGAGAAAAAGCATGTAGTATTAGGAGATATGAGGGAGCTAGCGAGAGGACTAACTGGTGTACATGGACTGAGAAAAATGCGTTGACAAGACAATAAAACTAGAAATGTCAGGGATGAGAAGTATGACCTTCATGGAAGATGTGAAAAAGGGATGGAACTCACGAAGTGACAAAATGACACAGATGCACATTGTGTATAAAAATGCACATTTCACCCTCATTCTTCATGAATTTCATATTCACTAAACCCATTTGTGCAAGATACTCTGTATCTTTGCAGCCTGCAGCCACAGGCTCTTTGTTTGATGATGGTTTCAATAAACATGCTGGCTACAGGAGACATCATTCAAGGCCATAAGAGATCTGTTGATCACATCTCACACGTCTTGCAAACCCCACGACCATCCTTAACAATTCTGAGAGCAGTCAGTAGTTCCCCATCTTTAAGACACAAAGGGATAGAGATCTGCAGGCAGAGCTTTGCTGATCATTGTCCTCAATGTGAGACAAGAATAAAACATGATTTATCATCAGCCTTATCTAAATAGATCTGTAAAATTTTTGCCAGTAGGGTTTGAATCTTCAAAGGCTGTGTGGACTGTGCTCCACATTGGCTGTGTTAAGTCCCTCATCTCTGGTGACTGATTCAACTCAGTACTCCCATCATGGATAGTGTGTGCACCGTATCCTTGCCCTACTCGGAGACTAGGCCTTGTAGCTTTATTTTTCAATATTGCCATCCCCAACTAGTCTCATTTTTCCCCCTGATATTAGGATTGCTTGAGAAATGGAGTCTTGATGTGCTCAGACCTCTGCCAGTTTGGGATAAGTTATCAAAGGCATGAATAATTCTCCAAACTTTTCCTGTGGTTCTAATACCTCCTAGTCTTACAGAGCACAGACATGGTCCTATTCAGTCCTTTTTTTGCCATGGTGCGGACAGTCTTGTATTTCTGGTACTCTCTCATCCTGAGGAAGAAAGAAGGGTGGAGATAAATTTCTAGAACTCAGAGCTCTCAGTAAGTCTGTCTGCCTTTTAAACTTTTGGACAGTCGTGTTTTCCCTTGTAGTCTTTTCCTTACATCTAATGAAACTTTTCTTTGTTACTCCCAGCTTGTAAGATGTCTTGCTCTTTGTGAAAATTCATTTAGTTTAAGTATTTTGACGTTTAAGTATAGTTTAATTTAAGTATATTTAATATGTTTCAAGTTCTGTAAACCTCTGTGGTGGTAGGCTTTTCAGAATTCACCATTGTAGCTTGCTCTCTGCTCAAATGTCAGAATTAAGAGGGATCTATATTTACTTCCAGCGTAGTGATGAGGTTCCGCCCTAGAGAGGTCTTCTGCAAGGCGTGTCCATTACGTCTTATCCATGAATTAACAGTAAAATTCTGCTGAAGTTAATTGTGGTATACAACCCGACATATGGTTTTGCATGAAGTTACACACTTAAGGCTGTGGCTACCCAACATGCATGTGAAGAAACACTTCTGGGTCCTTTGATGGACATCTCCTTCCCATGTCTAGTGACAAGAATCCAAGTCAAACTAGGATGTACGCTTTGGCTTTCTGCATAGTCTATGAGCCAAAGAAAATTCTCAGTGCTTGTAAAAGTGCCACGACTAAGAACAGTGTAATAAGCCTGTGAAACTTTTAAGGGACGAACTTGCTGAACCTGAAGACATAATGCAGTATCTATATAGGCTGGCAGAAAGAGATCCTTGAGTAGAAAAGCAATATGCTGGTGAGACTGATGAACTCTCTATGACATCAGCTCACTTATCTTCCACCTTTCTGGTTCCCAGAACAATACCACAAAAAATCAAAGTAAAAAGCTCCAGCAGTCATGAAGGGCAATAGAAGACTATCTTAGATCTCATAATCCTGAAATGGAGTGTTCCTCAGTGGATTTGTTTTCAATAAAAACACAAAGTGCCTAGCATGCCATTCCCAGTGGGAAGGAAGATCAGCACTTCTGATTGGAAATGGTGGCATGGTAACAAACTTCATGTAAGCTTTTTCTCCCTTCCATCAATCTTTTCAAGTTCAGAAGTTCTGGCAGGGCCAGTACTTCCAGTATTTGTCTATGAATCTGTTCGCTCATCTGCTCCCAAGCTTCACTGGAGTTCATAAAAGGCCAAAAACCAAACTGAAAATTTCGTAAGAATGCTCCAATTTTGGTGTCACTTTCTTCATGTTGTTTCACCATTGCCTTTTTTTAACTTTCTCTTTGCTCCTGCTGTCGGTATATTGTACTTCTTTCACACTTACCTTCCTCAGTAATGGACCTACTCTGCTTTCTTTTACAAGAGACAATTCCATACCATTTCCTTATTTACATCTGATTTCCTATAATCTTATCTTTTACTTCTTTAAATTTATACTCTGCGTCTGTAATGCATAACACTTTTGCATGTATTTAGATCTCAGAATCTTTTGAATGTGTGCTGATAGACTTTCAGATATTTTAACGTGTATCCAAGTGGAATATAGCTGCTGGGCTCAACCCATCACTACGGTTTTGCAGTGCCCACTAACAGAGTACAACATGCAGACTTCTACTTGCCTGGAGCTGTTTTCAGTTAGAGATTGCATTGCTTCAATTACACAAATTTATAAACTCACTAGCATAGATGTAGCTCTATTACTTTAAAGTATTTTCTATCTTTTTTTAATTATTATTTCTGTAAAGTAGGGAGATTTATATCAATGTGAATTTTCATTTAGCAGGGCTTTTGCTGGCTACAACTGCACTGACAGCAAAACGTATTTGTGGAATACGTTTACTTATTACATCTAAATGCCTTACAGGTAACATCTTTCATTATAAGATCTACTTTTTTTCAACATCTTACCTGCTTTAATTTTTCTCTTCTGGGCTTGGTGAGTGGGATTAACAGTGGAGTTATGTGAATTATTTCTTTCTATAAGCATGATCTGCACATTGTGTTACCTGTTTCATGTTTTTCTGTAAGGCTCCAGTTAAAGAAGGCTGTTCAAGAAGGAAGAAACAGGAAGCAAAACAATAACAGAGATAAGCAGATCATGAGAAGAAGTATTAGCTGCAGGTGCTCTGGTAAGATCCTACCATGGTTTACAATCCCCGGTCTGAAAGCCTAGAATCAGATAATCTGATCTTTAAAAACCATGTGAAGTGAGAAACCTTGAACAGATTTTTGCATATTTTGCTATAGAGATGCATCTGTGAAACAGAGATACAGAACTGCAGCAAGCAGACTGGTGGTGCCAGCCAATAAATGGGAATAAACCTGTATTATTAGCAGTAGATGTAAATTTAGGACAAGAGATAGGCATACAGAGCTCTGCTTCCTTCGCTCGTCTTCCTATATACTCTATTCCTTACAGCAATTATTATTTTTTGTCTTGTTTTTCTATTTTTCTTTTGAAGAAGCTCTTTCTTGAGCTTCTGCTGTCCATCAGTTACAGGTCACTGGAGATAGAAGTCTTGCAAGTTCCAAACCCATCTGTGACTGACAGATTAAAATGGCTGTTAAACAGGAGAATACAACACAAGACTCAGTGACAAGGCTGGAGGGTAAAACTGATTCCAAAGAACGACACTTTTAAAGGGGAGAAAAAACCTAGTTACAGCTATCTGGTCAGAATAACACTTGGCTATGTATTGTGGCTACATCAAAAAAAAAGTTTTAAATTAAGTTCTTTTGGAAATGATATGAACATCTTTCATTGTAAGATACAGGACTTTTCCTGACAAAATCGAAAAAACCCTGTGTATTTGTGTTGCACACTTTTTATATCTAGGCTATTTACAGAGCGGATAGTGCAACTTTATTCTGCGGTTTAATATGTTGGTTTTCTGCCTAATACAGGTTATTATTGAAAATGAACCCTCTCCCAAAGGCATTGTTCTTCTGTTGTTCTGTATTCTTAGCCATGTTTCCAAATACAAGATTCCAGAGCTTACTGAAAGCACAACTTTTTCTCCAGCTTTTATCATGTTATGGTTGCTGATGTACATCTTGCTGACTGTGATAGTGCAGTAGTAGAGGAAGGAATGAAAACATTAACTGGAGAAGACATTCTTCAGTTAAAGTTCTAGCTGCAGCATGAATTAATCTCTCTTTCAAACAACAGATACTCTGGGAGTATTTCTCAGTTACCAGTTGCCCGTCTGCTTGCCCACCTGGCTACCTGGTCCCAGGGACTGTTTATGCCGTGGCTCCCTTATGCCAGCTCCCGGTGCCAGGGGCTTGCACTCCATGGTATGCCTGAGGGCTAACGGAATGCTACAGCTCTACAAAGCGGGCAAGTTACAAGCAACCTGAAGCAGTCTCTGACCGTGTATTTAGACTGGTGGCAGCGCTTTTCTGTATGAAGCCAAACTTGATGAGACTCTTAGGATCTTGAAATGGAACCTGCGTAACAACCGTGACATTTGCAACATTTGCTATTACTCCTGTACAGAACACAATTTCCGTTGCCCATTTTTATAATTAAATATTGGTTCAACAAGGCTGCACTAATTAGATACATAAACAATTTTTTATGTTGACTCTTGGTAGTCTCACCTATGTTCTCTCCTTCCTTTTGCGTACTCAGTATTCTGCAAGGTATCAGCAACCCCTGATGAGTTTTTACCTCCT
The DNA here is from genome assembly GCA_035590215.1 of Microhierax caerulescens. Taxonomy (NCBI): domain Eukaryota; kingdom Metazoa; phylum Chordata; class Aves; order Falconiformes; family Falconidae; genus Microhierax; species Microhierax caerulescens. The sequence goes on along the minus strand of JAVJGJ010000057.1, from coordinate 75,492,666 downwards.
TTTTAGCACAACTGGAGATATTAAACCCACCTATTTTTTATTAGGTTATTTTTTCTACACAGAACATACTTTTTTAATCATGGAATTTCTAAAGTGAATGCTTTTAGAGTTAGTATTTGGATGTAGTGTTATGATTTCTACCAATACAGGACTCAAATGCACTAAGACCTATGCAGACAAATAGTGACAACTGATCCCTATAAACAGCCTATAAAGGCTGAATAAATAAAATTAGGAAACAACATGAAGGTAACCTGATTAAATTAGTAAAAGAACACAGACCAAGTCTTAGGTTTCATAGTAGCCTAATAAAAGTCATACAGCTATCCCTTTGCTTTTGTGATTAGACACATAACTGTTAATTATGCTGATGTTATTATCAAAGAAACATAAAACTTTTTGTCAGAGATTTTTAAGTTGCTTAGATATGAGTGAAAGAATAAGGAGAAAAAATGTATAATACAGTAAAATCTGTTATCAACAAGAAGTAATATATTTCTTCTGCAACAAAACTACACAGACCTACTGCTATGTGTTTCAACTAGCTTCTTGAACTCCTACAGAACAAGTATATAGAAGAGGTATGTGGCATTGGTTCTTTAAAACCTGATTAGAGATGAAAACACTACTTTCCTTTTGACTCCATCACCAAACGTATCTGCAAATGTTGAAAAAAATAGTTGCAATGCATTTTACTTACCCTCATCCTTCCATTTCTTATTGCTGGTCCATCTTCCGCTAACCTCAGTACATACAAATCCATTTTGTACTCCCTTCCTCCTCGAATACTAAACCCAAAACCTTTGGCTCCTTTCTCCAAATCAACAGTGAAATAATCAAAGTCCTGTATAGACAAATACAAAATGAAAGACAATTAACCATATGAATGTCATGGTATACATTCCAGAAAACTTTAAAATTAATCTCTTCAAAAGTTCATCTATCCAATTGATATAAGCAATGGGACCCTCAAAGCACACTTCTGCACTGACAGACTTTGGCCATTTCTGAAAAGCGACTTTAGCAAAATGTAAATGCCTAAGTCCAAACCACCCTGAAAGGGAACTTCCACCAGCTGCCTGACACCAAAAGCTCTCTAGATGGTTTCTATATTCACCCTCAATACTTTCACGGTACCCGAGTATAAGTGCTTATGTCTACGCAGAAGTGCTGATTTGGCAAGTGAGGTGGCAGGCAGTGCCTGTATAAACATCATCACAATTAAAAATTAGTAAGAGAGACACTTCCTAAATTCCCAGCAGAACTTAATGTGATCAGCATGCTGAACTGCATGGAGTCACAAAGTACAGCAACTCTCTTCACTCTGGTTAAGACATGTGCCTTGAGGAGGAGGGGCGAAGTAGGAGATTTGTTTCACCCTTTCTGTGTCCTGCAGAGACTTAGATTTGTCTTTACCATTTTTCCTTGGTGGACCCTAACTGCCACCCCGTAGAGGGGTCTGGGTGGAAACTTGCTCTATTACTTCTGATCCATTGGCAGCCAAGAGCGCAAGAGCCATGCGACCAGGAGAAAACCAAGAGCAAGCCTGGGCTGTGTAGACCAGTGGTTAGAGAATTAAAGTGGAGACGGTGAGAAACAGGCAGTCTAAGCATCCCTCCAGATGCTAAAAAGCATCTTATAGGGTATGCACATGGGGATAGGGAGTTGCTAGTTAGATGCTGAAATGCATAAAATTTTCAGGGTTCTCTGGATCCCACTTAAGAATTTGGATATTTTCACTGATATAGTTTATGTGTCTGGCTTCGAAAATATGGACATAGAGACCATCTATATATGGTTCCATCATATAGTGTTCAGAATTTTACAGTCTCTTATTTAATATTTTTCTGACCTCTGTTTTTTTCTGCCTTTATGTAAGGAGAAAGGACGATTTTTGAAAGTCTGAACTTTGGGCTAATTCTTCAAACCTTCAGAGCTGTCAGTAAATATTTGTCATCAGCCAAGTCTTGTTCAAGGTAACGTTAACTCTTCATCTGCGGTTTATTTCTTTGAATTTGTAAGATCATGTCTGATGTCAAAGAAACTTGTTGCACAAGCTAGTTTCTCCTCACCCAGGCTATCGCCAACAGAAATGTGATTTTATTGGTATGGATTCACAGTTATTTATTTAGGTGAGCTAAAATCTTTGGTTTCAGCGATGCAGTAGAAATGCAGTCTGACCCAAGCACATACACTGTTTGATGACTGTACCGTGTTCCTAAAAACAAAAAAATCCCTCTGGTGATGCAAAGGCAGCTTATTTTAGAACTTAAAACTCTTAGAACTTTAGAAATTAAAACTTTTTAACTCTCCATTCATTCGCCATTATAGTCACATGATTATAAATGTAGTATTATTGTTTGAGAGATCACATGGTTCTCGGTTAATATTAATGGTTTTGAAGTAATTTCTTCTATAGAGAAATAGTAACTCAGAGTAAAAACAAGAAAGGTGCCTTTTTCTTCTATAATCTAATATTTTTTACTGATATACATGATCTCTCCCTATGGATCCTAACACTTTCTTTTTTGGAATGCTCTAAGTATTTCAGTTTGTACCTGGGGCTGCCGGTACTCTGACAGAGGGTACTGCCTGGTGTCGGGAGAATGCTGCCTGTAGTCCATCAAGGGTGGCTGCCTGTAGTCCAGAGGTGGTGGCTGCTGGTAGTCCATCACCGGAGGATGCCGGTAGTCCAGCGGAGGCTGTCGGTAGTCCGTTGAGGACTGCCTGTAGTCTGTAAATGGAGGTTGCCGGATATCAGGCTTCACATCCTGCCTGGCTTTTACTTCTGACCTATAACTGAGAAAGGCAAAATGATGTCGTTTCAGAAAGTGGCAGAACATAAAGCATACGTATTACATGCTGTATCAAGGAGTGAAAGCAAACTGCCTGACTACAAAACCGCATAAACCAAATTTTCACAGAGAAGCAAAAACTTTCAAGGGTAAATAGTTGAGGCATCCAAAAACAGTGAGTACTTTTGAAACATGAACATAAGCCATTTTCCCACAGATCATACAGTGCAATTTTCCAGGTTGTATCAGTGAGATCAGGATTAGTCTCAAAGGAACAGGAAAAGCATCTTGATTCCCACTTGCCTACTTGGAACATGAATGTGCATGTGAGAACACCCACAATACTCACTACAAAATAATGCACTGAGTTTATAAAGTGCTTTTTTCCAGAATTGAGATTTCTAGAGAGTAAATAAAGCATCAGTGCAGACATTTAAAGCCCCTCCGTTTCATTGACATAAACTATTACTGTGAACTACTTAAGGTTAAAAAAGGATACATTCTTAGTACTAGTTGTTATGTTAATGAAAGGTGTTCTTTGATATCACATCTATTAATAAAACAAATCCAAAAAATTAACTCCACCCCAGCCAAAATGAGCACAAGAACTGATAATAAGAAAAATATTGCTTTAATTGGTAACTGGTTACAGGAAGATGAGGCCTAATATTTCAAAGAAAAAGTGACTTTCTGTAACACAGTGACTAGTTAACTAATTCACTCAGATGGGAATGAGTAGCTTCCTTACCACTGATCAGTGTGTAATGTCATTTCACACTTCAGGGGAAGTAAGGACTATTTCTTACTGCAAACCTCTGTACCTCAGCCATGTAACCTGCTGAATGGGCACAAAAGAAATCCTGAAGCTTTTTAGCAAGGTAATTCTGTAATAGTGGTTTGAGTCAGATTTAACAAAAGTTTTCACTTAGTGGACATTTTTACATTCTTGCCCAGGTGCCAAAGGAAATGGTTTTTTCCTATGCAGGAAATATACATTTCAAACTGTGCTTTAATAATGGTCTGGAACTGTTCAGTCAACCAAGTGACCATATACATATGCAGGTACATGGACACATATAGACTATGAAAGGGGTTTTGAAATGTACTTAGTAATAAAAAAAAACAAAACAACAAAGCATTGTTTTTGATCATGCTCATTTATTTAATGAAAAGATACTCTAAACATATCAAAATACTTCAGACATGTTTCAAAAATTCATTACTTTATTAGTGCAGTTACAGTAACACTATGGCAAATCTTCCTACACACTAGCTTTAATTAGCTGAATGTCTAACCAGACACAAAAATATCAGAACTATTTCCCTTTGACTCTTCTGAGAAAATAGCCTGCTGCCACATGTTCTTTTAAAACCTCTATATGGCATCTATAATAAGACCTGCACGCATACATGCAATCCTCTTTTTTTACTCAGTATCATGGTGCTATAAAAAGAAGATGGAGAACAAACAGGCTTACTGTGATACTGAGCCTTCTTAATATCAGAAGTAAAAATACTAGGTAGTATGCCTAAGAGTTTTAGATATCTAATAGTATTTTGATTTTGATACAGAAACAATGTACGTGGCTATATAAACAAGCTGTAATCTGACATAAAATCTACTGAATAATGATACTATATGAAGTAGCAATAACAAATCTTTTTCTGGCATAAAAGTCATCCTTAGGCAGGTTCCCAATACACCACCACAGTGGTATCTCAGAAGATGCTTTTATTTACACTTGGAGGCACTGTAATTTTTGCTGAATATGTAAATGGTGACATGACCAATTATAGCTTATGCGTTTCAGTACAACTATTCCAGAATTTCTTTTTGGAACTTTAATTAATACAGTTTACTGGTCCTCTCTGAAAGTTCCCAATTCAACAGACATTTAATACTGACTTACAGCTGCACAGAGAGATTTTTGTCAAAGATTTGCATTGGATTTTGTCAGAAACATATGTCTTCTAGGAGATGATGACTTTTGGAAAATGTACTCGATGAAATATAAGGCAAAGAAATTTGCCAAGTGTGACTAATTGAGAGAAAATGATTTCGGGCAAGTGGAAGTGCTACATCTGTTAAGCAAGGAGAATTAGAGGGCATAGTGTCTGTATCACAACTGAACTCACATTTATCTCCAGGAGCAAAAAGTTACAATCCTGTAAGGAGCATCTATTATTTGGGGAAAAGGGTCTTGATGAAGTATATTGGTTGTTCAAGGTTAGCATAAAGACAGTCAGTGTAATCAGCCTCATTTAACATGCCAAAAATTAATCCAAATACTAAATAGTGTGGATTGGAGATCGCAGAAAGTTGAATCATCCCACAGCCTGAGCATACTTTATATATATGCAGCTTTTAATACAGCTGGTCACATTTCTATCCCCCTACCATTTAATTTCCATTACTGATAAATTTATCAATGCATATGCATAAATTGCATATGAGAAATTGGCTGGAAAATGATAGACTATAGACAAAACCTGTTATGAAAATATCTTCCTGACCTCAGCACTCTAATAGACAAAAAAAAAAAGAAAAAAAATAATGAAAGCAAAGGCTACCTCACAATCTGATACTGATATACCTTTATTTTGTAAGTTGTAGTGATATATGAAAGTAGTATGTTAGCAATGAAACTGTTAGCAAGGAATACTGCCGTGTTTAGTTCCTTGGCAAGCATCCTGATGGATGTTTGAGGACGGTTGGCTAGATTCTTGTCATAACAATGTGTTTCATACCTGAACAAGACTTGCAGACCACCCTGACACACACAACTCATGCCCTGCAAGCACAATCATGGGACTGTGACCTCTCAAAGCCCTACAAGTGACGGCTCACAGGTGCCAGAAACAGCATGAAGACCCAGCACAAGGTTGTCCCGTAGTCCTTACAGGAGGCAGAGGCTGGAGCAACTGCTCTTACCTGTTTTCGTGTCCCTGCAGCTGAAGGGGCTGCGGAGGTGGTGGCTGGGTGACAGGGCTGTGCTGGGCGACGGGGCTCTGCTGTGCCAGTGGGCTCTGCTGGGCCATGGGGCTGTGCTGCTGGGCCATGGGGCTCTGCTTCTCCGAGCTGGGGGCTGAGGCTGGGCTGTTCAGCTCTGTGTAAGGGGAAGCTGGAGATTAAAGACCTGTCACAGCATGGCATTTAATAAAGGGCAAAGGTAGACAATAATAATTTCTGGTCACACACTACCTCTGAATATTTATGCTTTGTCGCTTTTACTCTCTTGGGTTATAATTAGATTTTAAGACATCTGAACCTAATGTGCGCCTTTTGATAGTCTGTGGGATCTGCAGTCTTGGTCACTTCTATAACTCCAGTTGACACCTCCATTATTTAAAACCCAATTGAACAAGGCAAATTGCTTCCGTGTTTAATGTTTTCTTTTAAAGCCTAGAAATACAGATCATAGAATAG
>JAVJGJ010000057.1:75461599-75486344 GCA_035590215.1 Microhierax caerulescens | reverse complement strand
ACGCAGCACTGCAGGGGGGCTCTCACCAGAGCAGAGCAGAGCAGAGGGGCACAGTCACCTCCCTCGACCTGCTGGCCAAGCTTCTTGTGATGCAGCCCAGGATCTGACTGGCTTTCTGGGCTGTGAGCACACAGTGCCAGCTCATGTCCGGCTTTTCATCCACCAGTGCCCCCAAGTCCTTCTCCCTGGGGCTGCTCTCAGTCCCTTCATCCCCCAGCCTGTATTGATACCAGGGGTTACCCTGACCCTGGTACAGGACCTCACACATGGCCTTGTTGAGCCCCATGAGGTTCACGTGGGCCTACTTCGTGAGCTTGTCCAGGTCCCTCTGGATGGCATCATGTCCCTCAGGAGTGTCAGCTGCAAACTTGCTGAGGGTGCACTCGATCCCACTGACTGTCACTGATGAGAGTATTATGTTACAGCACTCTCAAAGCTAGCCAGCTGCAACAAGGCTTTTACCATCCCATACCAGGTTAACCTCAATAATTCCCCTCTTCAAGCCAGTCCACTCTGCTTCTTGCCTCTCCTACATCCAGGGTGCTTACTCTCCTCCCTCTGCTTCTTCCAGTGCACTCTCCATCCCATACTCCTCTTCCATACCCCTCAGGGCTATTTAACTACTTAGCAGGAACCAGCCACAGCTGCACATTACCCACATCAGCCAACCCACTGCCCCTGAAGCCAGCCCACAGCTGTATGTTATCAATGTTAATTAACCTGCCTTCATTCCTCTGTAATTCCTTTACAATTCCTCTACAGTATTAAGCAGCACCGGTCCCAGTACAGACCCCTGAGGGACACCATTTGTCACTGATCTCCATCTGGACATTGAGTTGTTATCTACTATCTGTTGGATGTGACCATCCAACCAATTCCTCATCCACTGAACAGTCCACCCATCAAATCTGTATCTCTCCAATTTACAGAGAAGAATATTGTGGGGGACTGTGTCAAAGGCCTTACAGTAGTCCAGATAGGTGACATCCATAGGTCTTCACTTGTCTACTGATGTATTCACTCCACCAAAGAAGGCCACTAGGTTGGTCAGGCAGGACTTGTTCTTGATGAAGCCTCCCTGTCCTCCATGTGTCTTAGCATAACTTCTAGATACTTGAAATACTTTTCATTTTGAAATAAAAATATAATTTTTATTGTTTTCACCACTGTTATGGAATGACAGACTGTCGTCACAAAAGATAAAACACTGGTGCGCTTGTGTTAGCTCCTGCTCTCTTGGAGTTCAGCAAGAGTTTCCTATCTTTTTTAAATCTTTGGCAACTGTGAACAGTAAAGCCAATCTCAATAAATTCTGACTAACCATCTAAACCGATGTTTTATTTCACTGTATTGTGCCAAATGACCAGGGTTTCATATTGAAACACTGCAGAAACCCAGAATCCTTCTTTCCAAACAGCATAAAATTCAAAAAGACAGAGAAGCTGGGGTAGGAAATGTGGCCTTGTTACAAATAAAGGATGCCAATCTTCCTTCAGGCTTCCCACTGCACTTGGGGGAAGACACATTTGGCACTGAGCTCATATTGAATATATTTCTCCTGACATACTGGCAGTTATGTTGCTCATCATTTACCTGTTAAGAAGCGTAAATGAGAAAGACCCACCCACAAGAAGACAGAGCACTGCAGAAGTGATTGCTCACACATTATCAACAGCAAAGGTAGTTTGTTGTATAATAAAAAACATTATAGTTTTTTATTCCTGCTTGCAACAGAATGAGTGAGGCCAGTGTGCAGTGCAAAGCATCCAGAATGGACAGGCATATGGCTGAGCATCCCTAACAGCAATAGCTATGTGTGATCCAGATCTTGCCTAATTTAATATTTGAATCTAGTTTGGATTTTGAATTATTTTGTTTTTTAACATGTGAGTTTGTCCCCTATGACTGCACATTTCTAATGGCTCTCTACTTATTTATGCTCATAATACTTTAAAAAAAAATGGCTACTTTATAAAAAATCTTTTCAAATTAGGCTTAATTGTCAAAAAACCTTGTATATTTGCACTCAAACCATTCCTCATGTAGACATAAGCAATACTTGTCTGTGTAATTACTATTCTTAAGGCTTTAATTGCCCATTTTGCATCTGTGAGTCTCTTTTGTATTGCAAAGTTTCAGAGATGGAGACTGGGAATGTTGTCCCTCATTTCTACATTACTCTCATAACTATGGATGAACTAGTCAAATCCTAAGCTCTTCTAAAACCGCTTTGCATTTATATGGTATTTTTCACCTGAAAGTACATTACAGAGGTATTAGATTTTTTCCTCTAATTTTATAAGCTGGGAACCTAATATCAGAAGGCAAATGAGGTGTCCAGTGTCACACAGTCACACAGGGAAGCCATGCCTTGGGCACAAATCATTTCCTACCACTAGCACCCAAGAACATCTTGTAGCACTGCATCTCAACTGCACCTCTGCTTTCCTTGTAACTTAATGTATTCCTCTCTAACACTGAACTATTAGCAATTTGCTAATGAGTTAATCCAGGTTCCAAGGAGACCTAAACAAACTGCACGGACTGCATACAGCATCACACTTTGTAGATGCTTGCAAAACGGGCCTCCAGAGATTATACAGCAGCCAGCTCTTTAGCGTGAATCCTGAACTTGTGTATGCTTGTGGTTTTGCCTTCACTGAATTCATTTAGCAGAGTAGTTAAGTTCCCCCAATGGCAGTCCCTAGCCAGTGTCAGGCTATTTCCTTGTCCTGTTGCTGGATGCTGCAGCAGCAGGTGAAGGTCATCTAACTGGAGCATGGATCATTAAGTAATTACATTACTTGCTGTGTGACATTACTAGCTCTACCAGTGTTTGTTGCCGAGATATAAAGCCACAGCCTCATTAACATGGCACAATTCATACACCAGCACGGCACGTCGCTAACCTAAAAATAAGTCCTGAAATCAACCCTGAAACCCATGAAACCAAGATCAAAGGGTATTCACTGATTGGTTGTGGAGTAATGATCAGAATAACGAGTCTGTCCCCTTATCCTCACCCTACAAATGAGATAATTTAGGGTTCAGTTCTCTCCTGCCTTGTGCATTTATAGTGATGCACATGGAGGAAATTACCAAATTTGAACTATTCTTTCACATCACTTGTTGTCACAGGGAGCTGGTAGCTCAACGTGCCTGGTAACAGCCTTTGCAGTCTCTCTTTGCAAAACTTTCGGTTGGTTTATAGCAGGATATAAGGGAACAAACTCAACCTGGCTCTCTTGTCAGGTGCTTTTCCATGTAGAAGGCAGTTCTTACAAAAGACATTAACACTGACTCTCCAGTACTCAGCTTTCTCTCAGCTTTCTCCGGGTTTGTTTTAAATACCCTTTTCATAACTAGAAACCTTTTCAAGAATTCAGACGTTAGTTGAGCTGGTTCTAAGGCTGTAATTTTGGTGTGCTGTACATTACAGCTGAGAAAGCGAAACAAAAGATGTTCTTTCAAGCAGTGACATAATTCAAGCTAATTGGAGGCTACTTAAAATTTTCTTCCTGTTTTTAAGGGCCATTGACTTACCCTCCTGAGGAATGATGCGAAGAGTTACACTGAGACCCGCATCTTTAATGAGCTTCACAATATCTGCATGAGGCATGTTAATAATAGACTGGCCATTCACAGCTAAGATCCGGTCTCCAACTTTAAGTTTTGCACAGCGATCCGCAGGACTTCCATCAATTATCCGCCCTATTTTATGGGGTACGGCTAGGCAAGGAACAATAGTCACAGTTAACATATGCTGAAACAAGTGGTGATGTTCAAGCAAAAGAAGACATTTTCATTTGGAAGAAAGTTCTATATGCATTAAAAACCAGTTTGTGTATAAACACTGAAGAATATAAATTCTTATACAATGTTATTTGCATTAACATAGTACAGATTTCACTAAAAAATTCAGCATCCAGATGTGCATATATACATGGCATATACATACAAAGTCCAAAATCAGTTTATATTTCAGCTAGTTTGCAAACCTGGCACGTGACTAGATAATAAACAGATCAGGAGAATGATAAGGCATCAAAAGAGTGAAGGGGATAAATTTGCACATGAAGTAGTAGTCATAAATTGTCTCTCACCTCCTGGTTTACAGAATTTCTTTATTTGTATGTTGCAATAGAGGCATTAGAAACACCATTTATTTTATATACAAATAGGTGGTGTTACTGAAAATGCCCAGGGTTCACTAAATTGTTCTCCTATTCCATTCAGATATGTTAATTGATAAGTAGAAATCATACTGAAGATTTATTGAGATGCTGAGCTTTCTAATTAAATACATACCAGCATGAATTTACAGTTAATTTTGAGTGCATAGACACAATTTACTACATCAAATAGACACACACTCCCTTCTTTACACATTACAGATCAACTTTGCTTCCCCTTTTGCTCTTCTCTGTCATTCTCTACCTCATCCATTCTCTTGCTCTGTCTTTTCACTCATTTTCCATTGAATTTTCTCAATATTACTCGATCTTTCTTCCAGTGTTTCTTCCCTGTTCTCCTCTGGTTTTTAATTAAATGCATATACCATTGCTGACTCTTCTTTTCTCTGTACCTTGGGTCCCCAAAAAGCATGCTATTTTTCTTTCTACTACTCATAAATATGCTTATCATAATTAAATTTTACTATATATTCTATTAATATCCTAATGGTAGAGTATCCCTCGTCAGTCCCTCACTTCAGTCTTGGTGAACTTAGCACAAAGCAGCTCAGCCTCACTATCCACCTGCAACTGGTGTTTAAAAACAGTTGTGTGTTTGGCTTTTTTTAAAAAAATAACATATCCTTAAAATTCTAATATCTAAAAAGAATCTAGAAAAGGTGAAAGAAAAGATTAATCAAACTTTTTTTTTGGCAAATAACTACGCTATTCATGCTGAAATAAAACAAAGCTCTAATAGGAGATGTGCTCAGAATACATCACTGCAGAACAAATTTCTCAGCCCTCTGATAAACATTCACTGAAGGTGATGGTGACAAACACAGATTGCACATCTCGAGCAAAGTCACAATACACGTACCTCAAAGTGACTTCTGTTTTTAGTATGGACGTAAGTGTTGTTTACAGTGTTAAAAATTAATTTTTTGAGAACTAAAAATATAAGTGAGTTCTCTGAAGAACAAGCCATAATCAAACTGCATGGTTCTTTACCACTACAGTTCAGGCAAGAATATGAATTAAATTGTGGCTTTAGTTATACAGACAGAAGGAGCGTACTTCAGAGATGTCTTGCTGCTTAGGAAAAAAGCACCTCATTTATGTCACAATGCCTAAACCTTTCTATGTTTTAAAATACACTAAATATGAATAGCCACACTTTGTACAAAACCTGCATTTATTTTGCCCTCAGTGCAGATATCTAATTGCTGTGCATGCATATCAATAAGTAAAAAGAATAGCTCGACACTGAAACAGTTTATATTCACAAAGAGCCTTTTGCATCGAATCAATTCTTAAAGCACCACCAAGAATCATTTACGCTAAGACTAAAACTTGCCTGTTTCTGGTATACGTAATAAAAGATCTGTCTGAAATTACCGTGTCTATACTACACATCAATGGAGATCTGAAAATGAGACTGCCTTATATGAAAAAGCAAGAAATTTAGTAGGAAGAAAGAAGGGGAAGCATGATGGCCGAGATGCCATAGTTAAAATTCTCATGCTTGCCATTTCTAACTCTAAAGAAGATGGTTTTACTAGCCTAAACAATTAAGTAGAGACATCATTTCAGTAGTGAGGGGGGTGGGTGGATGGGTGGGAAATCCTATTAATTTGCCAGAACAATTTTTGTTGGACTTCCTGCACCTGACAAGTGAATAGAGCAGTCTGCATGTTTGAGATGTCTACTAACATCAAAGCCGGAGGTGGGAGAGCCATGAGAGTCTGATTCTGCTCCAAATCCTGAGAAAAGGAAAGGGAGGGAGAAAAAGGAGGAAATAAATATTTATTTTTTCCTTCCTTTTAAGCCTAATGGCCTTTGCCTTCCCAACAAAGGCATCTAGTCTAAATCTTTTGGTATCACTGCACTCCCTTCATCCTGCCAAGCTATGAAAGGATCAACACTAGGTGACCTTCAGAGCAAACGCTGTGTCTGTCAAGGTACCTACCTTTTCTACTGCACTTTGTTTTTCGAGGATTTAGTGCTCCTCTTCTGAGGCTCTATTGGTGCAATGTGTTGCCATATGGTCTTGCTGCAGAGTGGGCTGTGGAAAGCTTTTGCAGAAGGAACCTGAATCTCTATCACATTCTGCAAAGGTGACCACTGGTATGTCATATCAGGAATTTACGGGCAAGCCCAGTGAGTTACTAATGGAACTCACAGCCATTCAGCAGCAATATCCCAAAGAGTTTCTGGTCTCTGCTTGCTTCTCTCAGTGGAGCTCTGCCCGAGTCTCCTCCTAAGCCACAATATCCAGGCCAGTGCGGTCCCTGCAGCTGCCTTGGGAGGGGAGGATATATTTAAGGATTTATTTACAAGCATGAGTGCTTCTAAGGGATGCATGTTATCTGATGTGCAGGTTGTTCACAAAAATATGAACATGTTAGAAAACTTACAATTTATAAGAGCCTTTGGAGGTGAAACACTTACTGTGAAGGGATAAGAAGGAGCTATTCTCATAGGGGATTCATTAGGTAAAAGCTAAGGAACAAGGGTAGGAATGAATTGTGAATTTCTATAATGGAGAATTTTTATAATTCAGAACGGTCACATCTAAAACAGGCGTGGAAGAGCTGCAAAACTGTCAGTACCGAGTGGGCTGAGTGAAGTGGCAGACAAGACACCATGAAAAGAAATGCAAGATGATGCACACGGGGAAAAAATAGCCCTGCCTAAGCTTAAGCAGAGATAAGCCCTAAATTAATTATTACTGCTCAAGAGATCTTGAAAAAATATTAACTCAGTAAAACAGTAAATAGAATTTTAAGAGTTAGAAGAAGAATAGCAAATGAAACTGTTGCTAGTTACTACTGTGAACCTAAAGTCTGAGTATTGCTGATAGCTTCAGCATTTTCATCTCAACAATCATAGCACTGAACGAGCAAAGATTCAGTGAAAGATGGCACGGCAGTCAGAAGCAGAAATCAGCCTCTGCTCCAAGGAGCAGCGCATCAACTCGCTCTCTGCATCCTGGAAAAGAGAAGGTGGGGCAACGTTCTGGAGGGCCAGAAGAATGAAAGGACTCAAAAAGGGATTAGACAAATTCACAGGGATGGATCCACTGTTGATTAAATCAGAAAGTCGTGGTTGTGAAAGCTGAGGCGATGCCTGGGGAAGGTCCCTGTCTGCTGTAGGTGCCACCAGTCATGGCCAGGGACAGCATGGAGCTGCGTGACTCTGATCTCTCCCAGCATCACAGGTCTCTCTTTGGGAAGAAACCTCCTATGTTTGGCGTTTAATTAGGGCTTTATTAACACATCATATTTTTTTCTTAAATTGCATCTTCAGTGCTTTATTTTTATCTGAGCAGATAATTTAATAATGTAAACTTTTAAAGGAAGTCCCACATCACTTGACTGATGGAAAATGATTCCACTCACCCTTAAAAATTTTTACTTATCTATTCACACCTCTTTTAAGAATTCAGTACAAGCTGTTCTCCAAACATATGTATGTTTTGAACAGTGGCAGCACGTGCCTGCCTTAGACTCTGCAAAGAATTTGATCCATTTATTTCAAAACACTGAATTACCTGAGCAGCATTAAATATTAGTAAGCTATACACAAAGACTTGGATTTTTGGCTTCTTTTTTTTCAAGAATCCCATTATTCATACTAAGAATGAGCACAGAAACCAGGCTGCCCCTTTGCAGGACTATTCATTTCTCAGTTCCCTCAGACTACACAATGGATGAGACTGCAAGGGAAAAATATTATGGTAAAGAGGGATTTATAAAGATTTTTTTAACTGTCAAAAATATGAGAAATAAGTAAAATACAGTTTCTATATATATAAAACATACAATCATAGAATAACAGGCTATCTCAACTTGGAAGGGACCCATAAGGATCAAGTCTAGCTCCCTGCTCCTTGCAAGACTACCTAAACCTAAACCATACAGTCCCTCGAAATAGATATATAGGATTTTTTCCTCTAGTACTATCAAGTTATCCAAAAGGTGATACTCAAGAGTGATATATATAAATATCTGCTTTAAGAAAAAATAAACCCTTCCAATCTATCAGAGAACAGCAATGCTGCAGAAACATTTCCTAATAACAGATCTTATGATGGGATCTAACTTTTCTGCAGTGTGGTTTTTAAAAAAATCATGACTTCAGGAAGACTTGAATCCTGAGAGCACCAAAGCTTCCAAGATACTTGAAGCCATCGACCTGTCCCTCTAAATCTCTCTCTCAGATATTTACAGCATTTGTGTCAGGAACACAAACTGACCTAGCACTGGCACCTAGCAGCTGATGCTTTCCCAGAAGGTAGTTAATTGCACAATGATCAGCTATAAGCTCATTATCCAAAGAGAACTTAAATTAAATTAAATTAGAAAAAATGATTCAAATGAAATCTTTGCATTTGGAAAGTGGATAAGGTTTGCTTTCAGAAACTCACTGATAACAACAAATTCACATTTTCTCTGTATTATTATTTTTTCTTGATAAAATCATCCACTTTTGCTCTCCATGATCCAAATTCACATCCTCCCCATACCTTCATGTCATAGAAAAGAGAGACCAAATCCTGTGGTGTTACACCTGAGGGCTCATATGCTTGGGTCAGCTGTACACAAAGCCAGAGCAGTTACTGAATACAGATGCTGCTTTTAACACTGTATAGATTTATCAGCCTCTTGCTTTTTGGAAATAAAAATGATTTCTTCTCACTTGGGAGACCTATATGCTAGAAATAGCTGATTCTAAGAAGATGTTACCAACAAATAATGTTTTTCTGTTTGACATCAAGAATTTTTTTTACATCTATTCAGTACTTTTAGACATTAAGTGTTGAGGCTGTATGTTGTAGAAAGCAACTTTCCTGTTTTTTCCCCTTTATAGTAGTAGCTAAATGTCAAAAATGATCAGTTAAGGGAAAAAAATGGAACCTCTACTTTACCTATTAAACCCTCTGGCAGATAAATTTTTGCAATCTTTTCTAATGTTAACGGATATTGGTAGTAAACCAAGCAAATGAACCTTCCTGAGCCAGCTGTCCTTTTCACAGTTATACAGCTGATCACATGAATATTTATCATATCCTCAATTCTCAAAAGGTACAAGTGCCTTCATTCAACCAGAAGGCTCCAGCTTATCAGATTTTAATTGGGAGAATATATTAGATGTAAACATCCCTATTTTCATTGCTACTGAATAATCTAAGATTTGGGAAGCTTGAGTGTGGTGGACTGTCTATCAGGGCTAATATTAGAATCAAGATAAAATATTTTTCTGAAACTGATGGGCAATTTTATGTGACACTCATTTAAGGAATGGAAATCTGTGGCATGCTGCATACTTGCAGATGACAATAATCCCTTTTGTTTATAAGGCTGATGACCCTATGAATTGAAACATCCCACTGTGTGTTGATACAGAGCATACTTACACAAATAACACAGGCATAAGAAGCTAGGTGGGAAGGAGGGCACACACCTTAGAAATCTGAAGATCTAAGAAAAGAATAATGGAATTTAGGCACTTTAATTCGGGATTCTCATGAAAGCAAAATGGGCCTCGTGGAATCATTAGCAAAACCTTGATTCTCTTCCCAGGTTTGTGCTAAGAAAACTCACAGAATCTGTCTTTTGAAAACTCAAGAGCAGCACCACTAGGTTCAAATGCCGTATTCAGGAACATGCTGGAGGGCAGAAGTCATCTAGAGAGCGGAGTGATGTGGCTAAGATGCTCCATGCTGTATTTTCCAAGAAATATCAAGTAGCCAACTAACTATTTCATGCCTGCAACCTGCAGCTATGTGTTTTCAGTGATATTAAAGATATCTTTCACTTGTTAAAGTTAGTTCACAATTATTAGTTTGCATATATTGATTTGAAAAACGAAATCATGTAACAATTTCTTTGAGCTCCAAATTACTCTGTCAGTTAAACAAGGTTAGAAAGTGTGTTTTTCTAGCTAAACAGGGATAAGAACAGCTCAAACCTGAATATCAAAGCTAAGTAGAAATGAGAAACCAGACTCTTTGCCCACAAGTCACAAGTACCTTCCACAGGGCAGACAGGCTACAGGTGCGTTTTCACTGCTCTGTTCCCAAGATCTCCAAGGTGGGGCAGACAGACATACTAATTTCCAAAGCTCTGTTTTCTTTAGAATTTGCAGATTGGTCACAGAAAATCGTGTCCCTAGGCACCATCTTACCCAGGAAGGAGCACGGGTGAAATCGCAGCACAAAGAACTGTCTCAGATCATACAGTTATCATTGATCAATAAGCTGGTTTATAAACTGCAAGGCGTTCAAAGAAACTCTGAGGCTGAATGGGACTTATTTCAGAAAGCTGTTTTCTGCAGTCAGCAGAGGCTTATCTTGGATTTCTGGTTTTTCATTAAGACTGCACATTTTGAGGAATGAGAAACTTCCTTCATTAGACTCCCTTTTATCATGTTTTGAATATCCAGTAGTCATTAGAATATGCAGTGCAGGGGCAAATTAAATCTACAACTCCTCCTTAGCTAAACAGGAGGAAGATCATAACAAGTACGTACAATCACCTGCCTTTAATTTTTTAAAAAACCTGTTTTGATTATGCTTGTATTTTCAGTTTGTTTACACTTCATAATTGTGCTAATTGACAGTACCTGCTACAGTAAAATTGATGGAAATATTGCCAGTTTTCCAATTTCACTGGAAGTTGCCAGTTAATGAGATCTGTTTGCAACACATGGTTTCTTTCTACAGAAATTAGGGTGTTAAGAGATTTACAGGGGATCACAAGTTCTTCTAGAGGAAGCTACATCCCAAACACATGAAGTAAAAACAGCAGGAAGATATAAAGTAGGCAGGAACAAGTGTAGTCCATAAAGCTCTGGGACAAATGCACCCAGCAATCTCCTTTTGGCAATTTCCAGCTGGCTCCAAGTGCTTTTCCATGGGATGCAGATAG
The DNA here is from genome assembly GCA_035590215.1 of Microhierax caerulescens. Lineage (NCBI taxonomy): Eukaryota > Metazoa > Chordata > Aves > Falconiformes > Falconidae > Microhierax > Microhierax caerulescens. The sequence continues at coordinate 75,475,240 of JAVJGJ010000057.1, read as the reverse complement.
TGAACTTATCTTGATACCCTAAAAAGCTCCACAAGAATGGGGGATTTTACTGCAGAGGACACACACTATTGAGTATTATCCTCAATGTAATGTGAAGGGTAGGCTAATTAATTCGGTTTCAGTATTTTGGCTGCAATGTGCACAGTACTGTTGTGTGAGGCAATGCCACCCCGGGCACAGCTGTACTTCCATAGCCTCGCGGGCTGCTGCAGGATGCTGGGGACTCGGAGGGGACAGTCCCAGGAGGAGCGCTTCCTTGCAGAACCACACATGCTGTAAGTATTTTTATTGGGGGAAGGAAGCATGAAGGTATTCCTCATGACAGGAGTTCCGAAATGGGCTGTAGTTTGTTCGTTTTCATTACTTGACTCTGCCACTGAACCGCGCCATCTAAAAGGTGTTTGTAATTTGGTGGGCAAAGGCAGTTGCCTGAGATGTCCACAGAGCTGTGAGGTTAAATCAGTCCAGATCCACCCCAAACTAAAAGTGGAAAACCAGAGTTAGCTTCCAAGCATTCAGCTGGGAACACGACACTGAGTCCTCTAAAGAAATCCCACTGGAGAGGACAAAATTTTGATAAACTGTGTGGCCTGCGTAGAAAAAGAAGGCATGGAGTAAGGTCAAATTTAGGTGGCCTGTCTGCAGAGAAGGGATGAGAGCCAAAGCCCTCTTTAATGTTGGGACAGGGTCTAGGGGAAAGCATGATAATATGCTCTAGGGGCAGTGGAAGTTAATCCTTTCATTGGGAACGGGTCAGGAGCCTGGCCAGGTATATTTTCTTTTCTTAATCTCTTCGCACTCCAAGTTCCTCTGCACTCTGCACCAGCCAAAATGACTTGCTCCTGGACGTACCACCTCAAACACAGTTTTTTATTTATTCACTTTTATCTTTTTTTACTGGAACAATTTTGAAGCATGGCTGACCTTGTCTTTGCCCCTGCTTTGCCCTGTGAAATCTCTTCATTCAATCCTTGTCATTCATTTTCCACTCCAGATCTGCCCCACATCAGAACGGTAGTTTGGTGCAAGATAATCCCCTGTGCTGCGTTAGAGAACATGCCAAGCAATGTTTGACAAAGGGGTGACAAAATTTCTACCATTATAGAGCAGAGGAAAAGAAAAGTGTCACAAGAATTGGATGTTTAAGCAAGTACCAGCAAGTAAAAATTGCATCCAGATCTAAAGGCTGGCTCCAAACTACTTAACAGCAATTTATTAAAATGACAGCTACTACAGTGCTGCCTATCACAAAATGTGACAAAAATAGTCTGCCCCCTAATCATGCCTGTAGTCTGCCCTCACTCTCTGCCTGTATCAAGGGTAAAAAAATACACAGTACTTTGAAATTTTCTGCAAGGCAAAGGCAAGTTTGTAAATCAACAGTAACAACAAATTCCTTGCAAAAGCATGTCTACAGAAAAGTTGACCAAGACCTTAAGCCTCTTGATACAGGAATGACATCCTTAATTTTGGGAGTTCCTGAGTCTTTCGTGGCTCTTTTCCAGGTCAGAGGGAGCATGAAGCACTTGTAATTGGCTACGTAGGAGCAGCGCAGCACATCCCCCCTCAGAGTTCAGGAATGGGATACGAGACTCAGCTAGAGCACTGCTACCTTGACTTTCACGGGGTGGCCCTACAGATCCACAGCCAGAGTGAGTTTGAACCCTCCTGGCAAACAGAGGGTGAGCTTTTGTGCACCTCCTTGAGCTTTAGACCAACTGCAAAGCAGCAAACCCAAGAACCTGTGGCTCTGAGGCTAGCAGCAACCATTGGAATGACTGCCTTGATTTTAACAGTGCATGAAGCACAAGCACCCAGTGACACAAGGTTCATGCTCCTGTACTCAGCAAAAGCAGTTGTAATTTGTTGGATTATAAACCACTGTTTATAAGTGTGATTTCAAGAACAAGGGAAATGCTTTCAGCGCACAATTAATTGCCTCCTTGAATAAAAGCGATGATGATACTTACACTTCTAAGACTTCAAACCTTTTGCTTTTACAAGAAAGTAGAGAAGGGAATAGAATTATCAAAATAAACATTCTTAAATCAAAGGAACTCTGCTTTGCTTTGCCCCGAGGATACTCCCAGTGAGCTGACTCCTTAGGCTATGCTATTCCTAGTAGTGTCTGGCACTACAAGATATTTCCTTTCCTGTCCTATTTTGCCCATTTTGATTCTTTCAGAATTGCTTTACAACTACAACATCAACATTTAACTACGTATGTTTAGCACTGGTCTCTGCAGCATCATGCTGTGCCACATGGGGATACGTGAGCTGGCACCAAGCACCTTGACAAGGCACCATGCAGATCTGCATTTCGATACCGATGTAAGCTATATTTTGGACATTACACCTCCTACATCCAGTTGATGCTTTCCTCCTGTTAATATGCTTTCTACCGCCGATTGTGGATTTTAATCAAAGGATTTCAGGTTATTTCAAGCTGGAAGGCACCTGAGGAGGTCTCAGTGGCTGCTGCTGAAGTTTTTCTGGTCTGTCTTCTACCAAAGGACCCAAAATTTGGATGCTGTTTTCAGGTCCTAATGAGTGAGTAAATAATTTCCCCTCAGTCTACATGCTACACTCCTGTTAATGCAGACCAAATTACTTCACTCAAATAAATATTAAGTAAAGAAAATGAATCACCCTTAATCTACAAATAGCCAAGGATTTTTAGACTGTTTTTACTACTGATGACAGATTATGTGATTTTCAGCTTATTTTTTCTACTACAGTTTTGAAACAGAATTCACATACAAAGGGTATTTTCTTCTCCGTTCTGCCACTGTCTACAGCAAGTGTAATTTTTTTTTTTTGGTTCATTGCTGCTCTTCTAAACTTAGGATTTGGGTGCTCTTTGGGATCACCAAAATTCAATGCAGTTATTATTTGAATAAATTCACTTGTCACTTCCACAGAAGACTGTAATTTTCCTTTACTATCGGAGATGTTCAGCTGAAGTTCAACAGTGGCTACCGGTGTAGTTGCCTGGGGAGAAAGAGAAGTCCCACAAGAACATGTTGGGGGGGGAGGAGACAAAGCAGAATCTTTAACCTGGGTCTGTTGTCTTCAGCAGAATACTCTAGTTGCAAAACATTTGGTTGCTTGGCAATTTTGTCTTTCTCTTCTTCTCCTCTTTCCTTCTCTGACTCCCTCAACCACAAACCCTATCTGTGAAACAATTTTCTTGAAAAATTCATGACTGACTTAACCAATTAATATGTATGTATCCCGATGTCCTCTATGCATTATTTTTTTTCCTGTCTGATCTTTTGCAAAGAACTTCCAGTTGGCTATTATGTTCAGTAAAGTGAAAACTCAGAGTTCCAAGAGACTAATTATCCATGAGTTTGTTACAATTTTAATTCTGGCAATAATAGAATTTTAAAATTCAGCTGAGGTGATATGAAAAGCAACTCTTAATAACTGTATGATCATGAAATACTGCAAAAAGTTTCTGGAGTTGATTTGCTATTGTGAGCTATGGCTTTGACAGTACTCTCTTAGTTGCTTTTCTGTTAGGAATTTAGAAGTGTGAAGTTTGGCCTAAAGCTTGAAGTTGTGGTTTTATTTCCTCAGGAACCAGTTTTAAGTAAAAGAACAGTTCCATTTAAACTTGTTTTGAATGCAAGGAAGGGACTGCATTAGGTTGCAACTTGCAAAATGACAAACATTCTTGCTTATCTTGGTTTTTCAGCACTGGTTAGCATTCACAGTTGCAGATGGGCTTGGTTGAAGATGTGAATGTCTCACAACATAAAGCCTTTTATGCTTCCTCCTTCCAATGGGCTCAGCTCTCAGCTGGTTAAATGCCATTTGAAACACCCATGGGTGCCCCTGTGCCTGCAGCTGCCACTACCAAAGGGTCTGAGTCCCCCGTGGGTCCCATGTCACATCTTCCTGACTTCTATCCAGACAGGACATCTCAAATGGCACCAGATGTCTATATTAAAGCAATAAAGTTGAACCCCAGGAAATCTAGTTTCCTGGACAGAAAGTGAGCTATAATTAAGGGCAGATCCTGCCATTATATACAGCATCTCCCTGTACTCAGTTACAACTTTTATACTGTCTATACTCCAGCCAGTTAAAAAAAGATCAACCTCTCTGCACCTGCATCTAATCAGTTTTCCCATTTTCCCGCTGCTTCTGCAGTGCCCTACCTGGACAGCTGCTGTCATGGGGTTTGCTGTGATCCAAGTTTTTATTTCAACTTCCTGAACTCCTTCTTGATTAAAGTATAATTCAGTTGCATGTGGGGGAATCACTTATTCATGTAACCCTACTGGTTACCTGCAGAGTGTCTCTTCAGGATACAGGAACAGAGAAAATCTACTTTATAGGTGAATCCTGTTGTACTCTGACAGCCAAAGGAGCGTGAAGCACAGAGCCTCAGAGGCCATAATAACCTTTGGTTTTCTCCAAGACAACAGACATACAAATGGTGCCCCTAGAAGCAACCTTGAGAGTCTCTTCAATTTTAATCTCTGCAGCAGATTAAATTTTATTAGCAGATGTCATGGTTTAATAATTAAAAAAAAAAAAAATAAAAATTGGGGCAAACTTGGAAAAATATAAACCGAAAAATGTGTTTTACTTACTTATGGTGGACCCAGATTCGGGCCTGTTCAGTGAGCTGATGATAACAAAGCCAAAGCCTTCGTTCTCCTTGCGGTGGATCACCACGTCATTGGTTTGCAGGCTGTGAGAAGCGAAGCCCTCGGGGGGTGTAGCATTGCTACTAGATGCAGCGTGATTACTGTTAGCATAAGTAGCGTAGTCACTTCTTGGAGAACTGTGGTGAGTAGACACCGAGCCTGGGCTTCTGCCATTCTCTGGGCACGGTTCTCCTACAACATAAATCACACTGGTATTACAGTGTGCCTCGCTCAGTGGCTCTGTGACTTACAGTACATTTGCTAATGCAACATGAATAGAGTTGACTGTCCATAGCCCAGACTACTGCAAGTATTCAACTAGGAGCTGTAATAGATGCAGAGAGACAGGAATCTACACAATTATGCAAAACATTCAAGGGCAATCAGATAAAGCAAGCATGAACACTCACTGCTAAGCTGTCTTAGCTTAGAGGAAAGGAAAGTAAGAAAACAGTGACTATCTGGATTGCAAAAACATTAGCAAGCGCTATTCCCTTGTCTGCTGGTTGATCTGTCATCAAGAGGAAAACGTGACCGTCTAATCCAATATGAAATTATTTGTGTCTGGATTAAAAGAATTCAAGCAGGCAGCTAACATACAGCAATTAGGATTAGCTGCATAATGTTCTTCTTATAAGTTGATTAGCACACTCAAAAGCTGTTCATGGAACAGAGCAGTGATACAATGAAAAATAATCACAAATAGTTCTTCTGTGGGTGTCGTGACAAAAGCAGTGGTCGTTTAAAGGCTTTGAAGATGCTCTTGTGAGGTGAGTTTGAAAGGGCAGAAGTGAAAATGGAGTCCATCCACACTTCTGTATCGCTTTGAAATAACAAGAACAGGGAATAAGTTAAATCCTGAGGGTTTATACACTTTTTTAGGAGAAACGTTTTGGCAACTGAAACCAGTAAAGTTATGCTTTCAGATGGAAAAAAAAATTACATTCTTCACAGATCTACGTTATTTACACAAATCAGCATTTATTGATAGTTTTAATACAGAACTTTCAGATGAATGTCAGTAATATGTTTTATGTTCAGAGCAATGAGAGTGGCAGAGTCATTCTACTGAACATGTGAAGAGTTTATGCAGACACACATACATCCTAGGAAGAAAGCTTGCAAATTAGACCTTCAGTGTGTATATATTAATAAAATAAACATCATCCAAGGACAAGCTGTTGTTTTCTCAGTCAGGTGTGTCCTTTAGCAGTCCTTCTGCAACTATGAAATAAAGTGATTAGAGAGAATAAAGAGGAAGAAAAACAATTATTATATTCCTGCATTAGAATTGAAAATCTCCAAGAGTTATTGAACCAAATCTGCAACTAAATGCCATAGTCAGTGACAAGAGAGATCTCATTTTCTGGCTGTCATGTTTCAGAAGGCTGAATAGTGTTTATGTTGGTGTGGCTGCAACAGAAAGGAAATTATCTTACCCTGCAGAATGACCAAGAGCTGGCTTGGCCACAAAAGAATGCAACTGGATGCTATTAAGTGTAGGAAAAGAAAGACAAAGGAGGGAAAGTTTAAATGGCTATTCGATTGTCAGCTGTGAAATAGGTATTTATCAGGAAAAATCCATTTTGCTTCTGCCTGTGAAAAAATGGCATTTTAATCCTTATTGTTCTGAATACCCCATTTTCCTAATCAAATTGTTTTCCAGAGCATGCGAACAGTGATTTTCTGTTCCAGATCTGGGTAAACATCTGTGCAGAAAGGTGATTCCAGTCAAGGGCTAAGTTAGGTACGATGGCTGTTGGGCAGGTAAGGAACGCCCCAGATCCCCCTGTTGTATACATTCGCGCTAGCGAGAAATTCATATGAAATCAAGTGGCCTGATGTGTTAGTACAGCGTTTCTCAGTCGTGCCCAACACCAGTGATTTTAAAATTTTTCCACAAAGCTTATGTTGTAACATGCCAAATTAAAATCCCGTTCAGCTCCCGAAATGCTTAAACATTAACGAGTTACACACTATACTCTCCGGTGCGGCACTCTCAAGGCCCAAGAATAACTCCAGGTGTTTCACCAGCTTGCCTCATCTTCTGTGCCAGGAGACCAGACTCTCTAATAGACCCTTTTATTTAATATTCAACAAGCAGCAGTGAAGGCTGGCATCCGCTCTGTGCTAACCCTCTTGCTAATTTTGCCTGCAGTCTGTACAGCCGCCTGACCCAGGAAAGGTGCTAACCGCAAGCACTCGGCGGATTACCTTGGTTATTGGCCATTTTCCTAGCGCTGGGGGAGCTGCGAGGGGGCGTCGCGCCGGACGGAGGGGGACCTTTCTGGCTGGAGGACTCTGGAGTCAGTAACAGAAGAAAGTCAGTCCCGCGAGAGCGCGGCTGGCAGGGAGCTGCGGCGCCGCAGTGGGAGGGGGACTGCGAAGACGAAGGTGAGTGGGAGGGCGGCTTTTTGGCAGGGGAGCGAAGGGGAACGGTGCAGGCAATGACAGCGGATCTAGGGCACGGGGAGGCAGGAGACAGGACAGGCTGGGAATGTGGGGTTTTTTTGCTCATTTCTGGTGCCTCAGTGAAGTGTCGTCGCCACAAACATTGTGAAAGTTCTTAAATAAACTTCTTGCCTCGAGTAAGCCGAGGTTGCAATGGAACGGCAGCAAATTCTCCCAGTAAAGCTTCAGCAGATGCTGCCACACGTTTTTTCCAGTGTTTTTTGATAATTGAGACCGAGCTAGTTTAAAGGTTTAATTTATTTCAAAATCTTCATATTGTTTTAGGTTTATTTTCTGAATGTAGCTGCTTGAAGGGAGGACCCGGCCCTGCTCCTAGGAGCCACCTGTGCCATACGGAAGGTTTTCAGCTAGCTTGTGCTGCTCTTGGAGGGGGAAACTCCAGGTGACACCAGTGAGACCAGAAATGGGCTTTGAACACATATGAGAGTGAAATGAGTTCCTGCACTAAACAGTTAACAGTCTTTTTGGCCTTTCTCTGATTGCTTATTGACACAGTGAGCTTGAACAGCTTTAACTTAGGTGAATGCTTTGTCCCAAAAGAGAACAAGAGGAGAACAAGCACAGACCAAGACAGCATGGAACAAATCCAGAGCACTCATGAACACCACACCGGCATTGCCAGTATTGTTTCCACTTCCAAAGGAAACAACAGTCAGCTATAGTGTTTTTGTCACAGAAACATGGGACACACATTTACAATTATTCTTGCTTCAGAACAACACAAACATTCACTTTGATTTTAATTTTCTCTATTTTTTTTTTTTTAAAGAGCACCTCTTTGTGCTGCCAGCGCCGAGATCTGATTTTCCTTTCACCTTTCCCAGCCTTCACTCACCTGTGGGTAGCACCTTTCTCCTCACAGTAAGATTCACTTGCCCGTTTCGGGCAGCATTATGCATAAGGTCAATCACATATCGGTGGGTTTTGCCGGCCACTGGAATCCCATCTACATACACCAGCTCATCACCAGGATGGAGACGACCATCTCGGTCTGCTGAGCCCATGGCAATTACTGCTCCGATGAGAATCTAGGCAGCAAAGAAACAAAATCCTGTCATATATAATTAAGCTTCCAATTTAGTGCCGTGAATGTTGCAGTGATTTTCCCTTTCTTTGGAAATTAAGCTAGTGATTCAGTGCAGGTTAAGAGATCTGTGTGTGTCTGAAAGCTGTGCTCCTCCTCTGTAGGCATGGTGGAAGATGCTTCCTTGCCTTTTGTAAGAAGGTGTTTCCTACCTGTGTAGAGTGATACACCCGAGAATCCTGACTTAAGGATGATCTACATGATACCTTCAAATCAAGACAATAGGTCTATAATGAGTGTTGAATTTATATAGACTATGTTACGCAGGAGATCAAAGCAGATTAATTCCACCTAAGGGTCCTTTCGACTTAAAATTAGTCAGTCTGCATATTTCTTATCAAAGGTTCTTCACTGCTGTGTGATTTAAGCACCTGGAGTAATACACTTGAGGTCAGTAGTGGAAGTGACTGAACTATGCAGAGTTTACTTTGGGACTCTTTAGGGGAAAAGAAATACTATTAAATATTAATATAATATTTATATATAATTATTTATAATTTATTAATTATTTATAATAATTAATATAAATATTAAATGCTGTTATTAATAATTAATAATTGCTCAGGTAGTGGTTGATTAACAATATGGAAAAAAGAGGGAAAATGTCAGCTTACTCTGGGCAGATGTTGTTTTCCCAAATCAACATTTAAATGTGATTTGTATGGGACATAAGCTGGTAAAAAATCTGTTCAAAACCTTTTAATGACTTTCTCCACTTTCTATGCACATAAATTCACATAATTTATTAGAAGAAGACATATATATTTTCCCTGTGGAATAACTGGTAGAAGAGTTGAGATTGATTCAAACAAAACCTGCTTTCTTTGAAAGAATATTAAAGCATTCACAAAGCATGTTCCAAATTTTCCTTTCTCTTGTTCAGAGTGAGAGTGAGCACAGAATGATGGATATGACACGCCATGTGACAGTCTGCTTTAAATAATAAAGGATAAAAGCTATCAAGTATTTCTTTTCATGAGGAACTGCAAAGGCTAGATGTAGTAGTCATGCAGGTGGTCTGGTGGGTTTTTGTGGACTTAGCTGCAGAGCTGCAAGTATCCCAGCAGCGTGTTTAAATGAAACCCCATGTGAAGCCTGGAGAATTTTGCGCAGTTTCTAGCCTCCCTTTGGCTCATGATTGCTTTCAAAACTTAGCAAAGAGAGAACACGATGCAGTGTTTTCCTGCTTCCTGGTGTTCCTGGGATCCTGTTAAGCAGTGTCAGGCTGAGTTGCCAGAGAGACTTTCAGGTTCTCTCCATTCTGTTCATCAAATAGTGAAAGAATATACCTCAAAGCTTTGGAAAATACTTTGTGCAAAATCCAACTATGAAATATGTATTTATGCTTCTTTACTGGGCAGGAAAAAAGCTGTTCAAAGCTACATTTAGCTAGAATTGCACAAAGTATTTTCAAAACTTTTACATTTGGGCATCTCATACGAGGAACATTTTTTTCCTAGAAGAGATGGGTGACGGCCCTCTGCAGCTTGGAAGGTTGTAGGGACTGCCTTCCTCCTTTGGTTTTATTGAGCATTTGAAGTTTCTGGATAACTGGCTGTCAGAGAATTGAACAATTTGTGCATCTTTAACCATTTTGGAGAAACACAAATGCAGATCACAGCCTGACAGGTCATCAGTATCTACTGCAAAGTGAAAAAACTCCTTCTAGTTTTTGAGTAATTAAGTAATTATTGCTGGCATTTCACGTGTCCACAGCAGTGTGATTGCATTATTCATCTCAGTGGTGGAACTGACTGCTAAAAGAAGCAGCAGAGTCCTACTTTAAATACTTTAGGTAGGTGTGTTTGTCAAGATAATGGCCACCATATCTATTATTTGGTATATTTAATAGCAAGAATAACTTAATTTCCCTTCTTTTTAATTTTCTCTGTCTGAACTTGTTTCTCATACTGTATCTGCTCTCATCTTATGGCTGAGTAGTTTCTATAATAGTTATAAATTCTACAAGCAAAACACAATTTAGAAAAATATTTACCAGAATTATATTACTTCTGTAATGGAGTTTCATACTGGCATGAGATTGCTTTGAATGTGTGAGAAAATGGTAAAGTGTAGGCAATACAGAGTGTGTTGCAGAGAAAAGGGAATGTTTCACCTACTGTTTGAGATTAAACATGAGAAATGTTGGGATTAAGAATATTGTGACAGAGGATAATCTGAAATTGAAGCCTGAGTCTACTAGCTCATACATGTTAATTTGTTCTGATACTGAGTTTCTTTGTGTTTCTTGGTAATTGTTTGACTTTGTGTTTCCGTTTCTCTGAAGCTGTTCTCAGTGGCTTCACAGGCACATAGTAAAATTTAAATAATACACATAAAAGGCATGACTCATCTCACCTAATTTTAAGTGCCTGTGATGTCTAAATCCAGGGCAACCATCTGAACTGTTCTAATCTCTGCTAAAAATAGGAGTTCCTAAGGTGTGGTCTGCATTATCCTGATGTTCTGCTCTACAGACATCTGTTATGTCTTAGAAATGTTTGTTTCTTGGCACCAATCATAAAAGGAATATAGGCATACATCTTGCAGGCATTTTTGAGGAGAATCCCAGTCAATCTATGTTGAAAAGGTGAAACTCTTAGTGTAATTATGCATATGTTCCTGTGATTTTGAGTTTGAGCTGCAAAAATGTATCCAAAATACTTCACTTTGGGACAGCAATTTGCAACTTCAATGAAGTTCCAATTTACATATATTTGCAACCTTTCAGTGATATTATAATTCACTGTAGTAGCATCAGATTCTCTCTAACTCCTCAAGTTACTGGGAGATGTGATAAATACCTGTGGTGGTATGATCTCATGAGATTTGAGAGATGATTGGAACTGGCACAACCCCCAGTCTTGATATTTGAGATTGCTCAATAAATTTAAGCCTTTCCTTTGGAAAGCATCCTTATGCTTACAAATATGGAAAGTGGAGTAGTCCAGCAGCACTTTCCCCGTCTAAGGTGCCAGGTAGCTGATATAACTGGAAAGGAACTAAGCTGCAGTCCCCCTATGGTATTACCCTTCCAAAAAATCTTTGTGTGGATTCCGCTTCTTTGCACAACTCATCGCCTTATGCTGAAGAATCCATACTCCTTTTTCGAAATCGAACCACAAAGACAAAAGGCAAAGAAAGCTTCCTTTTGTTCTGCATTACCTGACTGCACCGCGGGAGAGCTGAAACAAACATTTCAAAGCACCTCAGTTCTTGCTTGATAGGGAATGCAGGGGTTTGGAGGACAGGCAGAGACTGCCTCTCCTTTTCTGGAGGTGAAAGGAATGGGAAGCTGCAGGTGGGCTGTCCATGGGGGAGCAGGGAAGCAGTGGAGAGAAAACAGAATTAAGAAATCTTGCATTCTGAATACAAAACAGATGGAAACTAAAGAAAGTGGAGTACATCTGTCATCTTTATCGCTGATGAATTTGACCAAGTAAATCAAGTAGATGGGCAACAAAGAGGGAGTGAGACTTGAGAAGTTCAGCAACACCTGCTCTAAGGAGGTACCTTTTTGCCTTGTAGGATCCTCAGCCTCAAGCTAGGATCTTATTAATTCCTGAGGACTTTGAGACGTGGTTTGTGGGGCGACATAAAACCTGTTAGATTGAGAGGTCTGGGGGAAAAACGTTTTTGTAGTTGCAAGTCCTGAAACAGATATAGCAACCTTGAGGCTGAGTGCAGGCTGAGAGCAATTGTTCAGCAAGACAGTGAAGTGCCTTAGAAGGTGGTTCAGAGGAGGCAGCATTTTTGGTCCTGCTCTCCAAAAATAGCAAGGTGCTTATTTCTGCACTTGGTATCCAGCAATGACTCTTTGACTTTGGACAGCAAAGCCAGGTCAGTCCTTTGCTAAAAAGAAACTAGAAAGAGCTGCTTTTTTTTATAACAGTTCAGTGCATAATGCATGTAGCTGGGAGGCAAAAGACACGTTTCCAAATTCCCACTCTACTGGATTGTTGAGCAGTGACATAAATTCAGGTCTCCCTCAACTCCAGCATGTATTCTTAACCATCAGAATATCAGATATTCTAAACCAGTTTTCTCACAGTCCTTTAGGTTAAAATAATTCAATTTTTTATAAATAATAATCTTTTAGATGAGGCACTTGAGTTGTACTTTGCCTCATGAGAATGCTGTAAACCTCCAAACCACAGAGCCAATCAGACACTCACTCTGTGTCTACTTAATTATCCATTTGTAATGAAAAAAGCACTAAAGGAGACACCAAGACAGACTTCCCCAGAATACTGAGCAGCCTTGTAGCCAGGGACACTTTCCTGGGAGGTGGTAAATGCCACTAGATGCTAGAGGGATATTTCCAAATCTTCCACTAGTGCCAATCCTTTGCAGGATAAAATGATAAAATGGGACATTTCCTCTAGCTCCTAACAGATTTCCTTTTTGGCTTCACCCAGTAGGTGAGCTTTGAGAACCCATACTGGCTGGGTGATCCAGAAAGGACAGGAAAAATGCTTAGTTGGAGAATGTGCAGATGATGGCTCAGTGGCCTCTTTTTACGTGTGCTGGGGCCTGCTCTGTGGAAGACAATTAGGTGCCAGAGGGGTTTCAATCACACTGAAACTGTAGATGATGAAACAGTGTTGTTTTGGAGTCCTTCTGTGCAGCTATATCTTATTTAGCTTTGAAAATCCATTCCAGAACACCCTCAAACAGGGTCTCTGCATTTTGATCAGCACTTCAAGCACCGTTTTTAGAATACAGTGCATTTGTTTCTTTTTGCAAGAGGCATCAGTAAACTATTGATATTTATCAGTACTTTGACAGATGTTGACAGTTTTAAAATAGAGGACTCTGCTTCTCAGAGCCATGCACTGGTTAATGTTAATGCTTGAATGACGAGTACACTGTTCTGTATGAACTGAGTATGGAATGTACAAATCTATCAACTAGATATACATTATCTCAGGACTCAAGCTCAGATTATGCATAAGGTTGTGATTATAAAATGTTATCATTATTGACGTGGGATTAGTCCTCACTGATAAACCATAGTTACATCATTAAAGTTATTCTGAAGGAGTACTAGTTCTGACTGCTGTCTCAAAATTACAGTATTTATATAGACCACTAATTTACAATTACCAATTTTTATAAAATGTGTAAGTTTCCTTTAAAAATTGTGTATGTGTTTTATTTTATATTTTATGTCACCTGCAATGTATCTACACTGGTTTTGTTACCTGCTACTTGATTACAGGAATGCCTCCATCCTAATGGTATAAAGCTACCTTCTTTGTGCCTGACGCATCACATGATGTTGTCTTCTAACCTGGAACATGGACTACAGTTCCCTGGTGGGGCCTTCTGTGTTTCTGGAAATACACTGCATTGCCAATGGTATCTTTTGACCTTATGCGCATCTATATCTATATCTATATCTATATCTATATCTATATCTAT
>JAVJGJ010000057.1:75439354-75461499 GCA_035590215.1 Microhierax caerulescens | reverse complement strand
TATATCTATATCTATATCTATATCTATATCTATATCTATATCTATATCTATATCTATATCTATATCTATATCTATATGGTCTGCCTACATTGAACACAGTTATACAGCCTTACATAATCTGTTTTTTAAAATCTTCTGCTTAAACTCGGTTTTGAAAAGTCAAGACTAAAAGATGCCAGGTAACGATCTGCTGTAAAGGGCTGAGTGATGCACTGTTTCTAACTTAATTCCTTCTGATTCTCACGTAATGTACTGCAACATCTTTTAGATGCAGATAACCTGGGAGTTCTGTCTTTTTCTATGGATGAATAAAAAAGACGTTTTACTTACAGGTTTAATATGGTGTACATTTGGGTCCGGCTAGGTAGCAATATTTTTCTGACTTTTACACACATTTTAGAGTTATAAAAAGGAAAGTCAGGAAGAAATAACTCACAGGCTGCCCAGGCTCATCTCCTCCCAGGATCCTGAAGCCAAACCCAGACTCCATTCTCCGAAGGTGAACATCCAGCTCCTTGTAATCGGGACCTGGTTTAAAGGGAAATCCCACTGAGCAAAGCATTTTGTGTTTGTCTCGAAAATTTTTACCATCTTCCCTCCCACCTAATGGCATCCTGGTTAGAGCTGGTGAAAACAAATGGGATAAAATGTGTTGTACACAGACAAGGAGACTTGAAAATGTAGGTATCCCTTGGAGGATGGTTATGTTCAGTAGAACACACTAAGCCAAGCTAGAACACATTCACAGGAGAACAGTACTGGAAAAGTCAGTCCAAAATAGAGGTTATGAAGGTGTCTTCTTCCTACAACTGACTGCTTAATATACTGCTGTTCATCCACCTCTGGTATTTAATTTGTTTCCTTGCAGTTCATTAAAACCTAAAGAGAATGAACTGAAATGGGAGATAGAGACACAGAAAAATGATCAGTCCAACTTACAAAAGATGAATAATCATTACAGGCCATTTTAGTTCCACGTACAGATAGAAAGCAGTATGTCTTTTTATGTAATGTAGCTTTTAATTACTCCACTTTCAGGTAATACTCTCAATAGTTTTGACGAAAGCTATCATTATAAGCCTCTGAGTCCTAGGGTTTAAATTGAAAGCTAACATCATTAACTCGAACTCCTTAATGCTACTCAATTAAAGTCTCAACAGCTTTATGAATCATTAAGATTGTGCTTCCATATGCCTGCGTAATTTGCCTCTAAACATATATTCTGCCCTGGAATATATCAGCTGAGGAACGTAGTGATTTTTAAAAGTCAGTTTCTTATCAAGGTGTTTTTAGCTTCATTTGAAAAAGCCCGTTGCTTTGGGTCTTGATGCCCTCAAAATACAAAAAAGAAATTTTGAATAAAATTTCAAATCGTATAAAGTGAAACCACAAGCAGTTAGAGGACTAAGAAGTTGCCTGTTTTGACTACCGCTTTGATGTTCCGAGATGCCTTAGGCTCATCACCTATAGCAGGGCAGCGTTCACAGGAATGATCTTTTGTACAGCTCGCACTCTGGTCTATAAATTGTGACAGCTTTTGGCCCCTGTCGGCTTGTCACCAACCCCAACAGACAGAAAGGGGTGAGCAGGCTCCCTTTGGCAAACTGCTCACAGTGTCTCCAGTCATGCCTTGTTTCCTCAGGAGGGGAGGGACTACAGACGGCTGAAACACAGTACTTCTGTGAACAGATTCCCTCCCCAGAGCCATCAGTGGGCACCTCACAAACTGCGGAGTGGGGCAGATCCCAGCCTCAGTCCGGGATTAAAGCCGATCCAGTTTCAGTCAGGTTTTGCGAAGGCAGAGACACAGAGTGCAGCGGCTCTGTACTATGCCCGTGCAATAAACCCCCTCTCCAGACAGCAGCACGGTACGCTATTTCAGCAAGGTATGTTGGTATGAGTGAGACTGAATCACAAATATTTAAATGAGTAAAATAAAAGTATTACCTTCCCCTACCAGCTTGCTTCTCATATATTTAGAAGTCAAACCCAAACAGATCCTAACAGTTCATTATCCTGACTTTTTTCAAGACATTTGATAAGTGCCTCAACAGCGAATAAAAGAACAAATGCAGTTTGCACAGGTACAGTGTGTTAACTTAAGGCAAAGGTTGTTTCAAAGCTGTGAGAGGCAAAGGAATTTGAAGATGAAAGCAATACCTTATCTTCAGCTTATCTGCTGTGCCTAAGTGTAACGAGGATGGGGCTTAATACTAGGGAGAGGGCTTTGCAGACAGACACAGTAGGATCATCATTTACAGCCCAGGTCCAGCAGTCAAAGGCGCCGTTTCCAGCAGTCTGTCCTGAACCAGGCACTACCTTTATTTGTGCACACATGAATGAATATGCACAGTTGGGAATACATTAAGGAAGTGTAGGAATGTCAGGTTGTGAAGAACACATGCTCTGGCACACTGAGATGAAAACGTCCCTCTAACACATACATTGACAAAGCTCATCCAAACTGATGTCAGCACCAGACTCCAAAATAAGTGGTACCATTTTATTTTATTTTTTAAGAAGCTGTTTTTCTACCCATTTAGAATGGAATAGGTAAGACAGGTTGACCATGAAAAGGTTTAGGCTAAAAATACTGTATATGGGCATACTTTTCTATGAATTCTAACACAGTTTGGAAGCCTTTGGATTAACTGATGATGCCATCACGCTTCCTTAGAAGATCCTTCTTTCCTAAATAGCTGGAAGACCACAGAGCCCATTCTCTGCCAACTGTTATCAGGCTCACTGAAAACTACTTTTCAAAAATAATGTTCTTTTCTGTCCCACCAAGCAAACAAAACATGGGACTGGGAAGGATCCCTGGGTCATTTAGTCCAGCTCCCTGTTACCAGAAGACTCTGCAAGCAAACGGCACACAGACCTTGCCAGTAAAGACAGGCAAAGAAGATACTGGTACCCGAGCTTGTTTGTGGTCTTTGTCACTAGGTCACCTACCTCATTCAGAACTTTCACTGACTGAATGCACCCCATGATTTTACTTTTTCACAGTAATATCATACTATCTCCAGTAACTGAGCAGTACTCTTAAGTGTTTCTTCCGCTACCGTTGCTGGTTGTTTCAGCTTTCAGGCCCGGTACGATACACCTCCGTTGGCTGCACTGACCAGCTCCCCATTGCTCTGGGGATAACTACACCAAAGACACCCGAAGTTACATGTCTGAATGTGGACCTGGCTTCTACCCTTAGTTATTGTGCTTAGGTCATTTATGAAAATAACACAGAAGGCTTACTGCAAGGCTCTCCACTGATATTACCCTTCCAGTCCAGAAGCTGTTCTTTTAGTAGAATTGCTTCTCTGCTTTCTAGCCGTTCCTTTTTGCATGGTGCGCTAAGTACTGCATTCTGCAGGCTAACGTGGAAGCGCTTCAATTGTAACTGTCATTTTGTAAAATGTCTAGTTGCAGTCTATATAGAATTAAGCATGCATCACTTGTTTGATGTAACGAATCAGCTACCAGGTGAATTGGACACAATCAGCTGTTGGCAAACTTCACATTAGATCTCAGTTTACCTCCATATTGGCAGTTAGTCTTAAAGTACAAATATGTTGTAAAGTTTTGCTGCTGCTGCTCTGATCCTTTTTTTCCTGTTTCTGAAAGACTGGTAAGTTGTTCACTACTATGTTGTTGTTTTTTTTTTTTTTTACTGCAGGAGCTCATGCTTGTTAGATTTACTGAAAGCTTCTACTATTTTGTGTCAGCAGTTTCAATATTCCTGAATGTACATTGATCAAGCATTCTTACCCATGTAAGTGATGACATTTCATCTGATATTTCTTCAGTGCTTGCTTCTCTAGGATTCTGGTACTCTTTTTTTCCTTATGAAGGATTGTTAGATAAACTAAATTTTGCCTTTCCTTGCTAGAGCAGATTTTTGAGTTGATTAGACAAAGAAAATTACTTATACTTACAGAAAAATGACACTCCTGTGCCTTGCAATGTATTGCAAACTGTTGGTTAATATATCTTTGTTACGGAAAATGTACCTTTTTTTCTCTTTTGGTAAACTGTATTACTACCTTTTGGTTTATGCCACGTAAGAAGAAATGAATCGGTTTGCAGACACGGGAGTTAAGCCAAGGCTGAATTAGTGTGGTCTTTTGCAGTTTGCTTATCCTGAATGCTGATACATCTGAATGTCCCATCTCCTACCAATTTCACTTAAGAGTTCCAGCTTAAAGCCAATATTTCTGATTGTGTAAAATGGGTATCCTGTGCAAGAATGACTATGTTCCCTGTGGTCCCTGGCCTCTCTGTGAATTTATATTAGAAAAAGAACTTTAGATTTTCTTGCTAGTAACTTCACTGGTTTTTTTTTGGCGGGGTTTAGTTATAGCAAATATTTGGAGTTTTTTCTTTTTGTGTAAAGGAAAACTTAACTGGTCATTTGGCCTAGGAGAGGAAAAAAGTAATATTCATGCTAGCTTATAAAACCAGCTTGCTCCCCCATGAATTTGAGAATGGTATTGGACAAGCTGTGATCTGATCATTGCTGCACAGCAAGGACAGTAAAGAGCATTGGGAAATTCTGTTTTCTGGTTCCTGGATTACCAAGAATTTGCTTTAAATGTAAAGGTACAAAATAAATTGTTACTGACCAATAGTGAGATGTCATAGGTGAAGATGTGATTATCAGCTCTCAGCTACATTTCTGTACTGTATTCGAATCGCTAGGTGAATTACACGTTGATAGGCATACATGCAATTGTTTCTTAAGACTATGTAGAGAAAATATATCCTTGAAAATGATTAATTCACCTTCTGTATGAGTCAGGTTGTATAAGTGCTATGTAATTTTTATAGTGATAAACCTGGTATTTGGGATGATGCTGTAAATGTTGAGATGGATTTTTTTTTAATTAAATCTCTTCCATATTGCAATTAAAACAAGGACAAAGAGCTTTGTTGTAATAATTTTACAGTCTTTCTGGGTGTATTCAACTTCCCTGCTAAATATAAAACATAATTTGGATTCCTTTGCTGAAGATGCTGAAGATTTTTGTTCCATATAAATCATTACTATGAATTATGAATGGTGATTGTCACAAATCTACAATAACTTTTTATCTGAGTTTCAGATGCTCTTGAAATAGGTGAAAAACTTGAAAACATCATGGGTCTGCTGATCTCCAACATGAGTAGCTTTTTAAAACACATACATATTTCTTCTTGGTATTTATATAGAGAAAAAGCTGATAAATAAAGACTGCAGTATAAAAACCAGCAAAGCACACAAACAAACAAAAAAAGAATTTAACAGAATTTTTCAATGTATAAACCCTACTGGTGTATGCAAAACTAGTCCAATATCATATTAAATTTAGGATGTCTGTCTGACCTATGTAGGATTAGAAAAGACTTTAATAGGATTGTCAAAACAGCCTTTTTTTGTATGGGATGCCTGTTTTAACTATCTGCTTAACATGATCACATTGGGAAACCAGATATTGCTGAGTTTTAAACAAGTCCATTGCCACTTTACAAGACCAGTAACACCTGGAAAAGCTTCTATTTTCCAAAAGTTTTTGCTTTTAGATTTTTATGGAACAAGATGTATGTATGGGAGCAAGGAATGGGTGCATCTACATAATACAGCAGTTCTAGTCTTTTGCAGATCAAGATATAATTAATTTCAGTTCTATGTAAAATATTGCTTAAGCTTAGATTTGGCCATGAACTACAGAGATACGTTCCAAAGTTAAAGAGTGAGCACTGATGTATGAAAGTACACATAAAACATTGTAAAACATACACAGAGACTAGCTGAGGAAAAAGAAATACTTCTCCTTGCTCAAAATGCAAATCTATTATAAAAAGTTTTAGAGTTAGCAGTCTACAACCCCACAAAAGCTCATACAAAAATAAAATGGTGACTGGGCAGTCGTGACCGGCCGTTATCTAGAGAAATGATTAACAAAAGAAGAATAACTAAAACATAAAATGAATGACAACTAGTTTACAGAATAATGAATGCTGAAGAATACTTGCCAGAGGAATCCACTCGAAAACCAGTCCTGGGCAGCACTTGTTCTGAATAGGAAAATGGGGAGTTAAAGATGAAATACATTTCTCAATTTACTTAAAGATGCAGCATCAATTTCTCTGTTGTGTTTTGAATTACTGAAGTGCAATTTCTACTTTTTACTGCAGTTTGTTTTTTGATCCTCCCCTCCTTCCTGACTTCTTAGGTAATACATGTACATATTCCTGCTAGACTTAGACCTCCCTGTCCATTTCTTTGCCAAGTGAAACAGATGATAAGATGATAATGTTCCTTTAACATCACACAGGTTATGATGAAGATAAAATTGTTTAAAATCGTGAAAGTTAGTGACAGTATTTGTGCTTATTCAATACAGCAATAAAAGGGAAGGTTTAATGTCTGTGTTTAGATGATTTGACCACTGCTTTAATTCAACTCAATTGTAAAATGTCTTTTATCATAAGAAGAGCAAGATTTTGCTAGATGGTTATATATTGCCAGTAACAACAACTGGTTGTACATGAAAGCAATTGAAGGCAAACCGATTTAATGTACTTTCCACACAGGTACTTTCAAAGTATTTGCATTTCACTAAGTGAAATGCAGCAAATAAATATTTTTTTTTTTTTCATATACAGCTACTTTGCTGGCATTAGAGGGAACTGGAACAAGCCCATAGCTGAATTCACTGTCATGCTTCCTTTACTGATTTTGAAATGTTCTGACTAAGAATTTATGTTTTATTATCTCTGCAGCATCCAGAGTGAATTACAAAACATCCTAAACCAGAGGTGATTTCTAATGGCCTACCAACAACAAAAAGGTAAATAAAGCAACAACACATTAATGAGACTCTAAATTAGAATATCATACCAAACATATATCATGGTATAAGTGGGGTAAGGTCTGCCACATCAGCATCTGTAGGGCAGTGATGCAACATGAGTATGTATTATCTTCCTGAGCCAGTAGGAAGACAGAAGTGGATTTAATACCGTAAGTAGGTAGTTTCAGGCAGAAAGAAGCCAGAGAACGCACTGGAGGCCAGTAATTTTGGCTAACCCATCTGAAAATATGTGGATGTGTTGACAGAAGTGAGAAGACTATTTCCTCTGTGAGCAGCTCCTTACCAGTTTGGAAGAGTTTGGACTAAAGCTACCTGCCTTCTGGTGGACTGCTTCCTAGAGGCAGCATGGACTGTAATGGTAGCAGCTGAGTAATTAGCAGCTCACTTGAGTCAATGCTGAACTAATGCTCTAGGGCAAAGGTGTTTTCCCAAAAATGGAGATGGAGGCCACAGAATGACTTATGACTTTTTTTTTTTTTTTTTTTTTTTTTAAGAGGATTTATGTAACAGCCATGACCTGCTCAAATTCAGGTGACAGCTACCCTGCTTACCTAAAATACAGTCTAGAGATTCCACTGGATGGGACTAGCCCTTTGGATTTGATGTTCTTCTATTTGTGCTCACTGGCTGTGCTAAGCGTTGTGTCATGTGGGCTATGGTGTTTTATTTACAGGTGGCTGCACATCTTTGGTGGTTAAAGGAGGTAATACAACTTCAGATTTTGTACAATGATTTGGGATCCTTCAAGATAAGAGGTGCTATCTAAATGTAAATTATTCCGCCAGCACAACTGAAAAACAAAACCTTTGAAACTGATGCTGCTGCACCGCAAACTTGGAGACATTATTTCTTTGCTCACATCCTTTCAAGATTTTAATGGAATTCTTAAAAGAGACAGAATGATTTTAATGCACAGAAAGCAATTTCATCTTCATGGTCTCAATAAGCTTTTAGGCTTAAAAGGACACAAGCCTTTTCTCTTGGTCATCCAGCTCTTTGGAGCTGCTGTAAGATTGGTTCATTCTGTGTTTCCATTTCTGTTTGCAGTCACCCTGATACTCCCCAGAACTGGCCTCAAGCAGCAAAATGAAAGAAGCACAACCATGCTCAATCTGTGACAAATTAGGGAGCAACTTGCAATGTTAAGATAGCCATATATTTTAAATAAGTTAGCAGTATCTTTTTTGTAAACTATTGTTTGTGGTCAAGCAAAAGCGCCTGTCAACGAAGTAGTTTCCTTCAAAGCTAATCTCATTAAGTCTGATCAGACTTTTGTTCCTGAACGGGTTTCTTTTCTTTGTGTCACAGAAGAGTCACATAGAGTCTCATGGTGTTAATTATCATCTTGTAATCAACCATTCTGCATCTAGCATTTGTTTTCTTTAGGAAATTTTAGTCTAGGAATTCACATGCATGAAACTTGGAACTGTGCTGTGCTGAAGGTGTTGAGTCACGCCTTAAAGTTCTTAAACAGATGATCACCAGGAAGATAAACCCAAGTGCAGACTTGCATTTTTGGTAACTAGAACAAAGCAATAGTCATTTTAGGAAGAACACAGCCAGAATTCTGGGTCTGTGTGCAGTACAGGGTATTTGTAATTATGTCTCTGACACATTAAAAAATAGAATATAACCTGTAAATATGGGTGCTCATGTGACAGGCAAACTGTTAGCAACTAGTAGAAAACTTCAAAAGAGGAAAGATCTGTGAAGAACATCTAATGTATAAGAAGGGACTTTATTGGCAATGTCTCCCCAAGTCAAATGCAATGATATCAGTAGTTTTTTTCAAAGCTCACATAGTTCTGGGCTCAAAGACCCTACAGAATGGCAGCTTCCAAGTGAAGATGAAGGACTGCTGGGACTGGCCATCAGCCAAGCAGAATGCATGTCATTCGTGCACATCCTGGTGCCTTGTATCTGCTAAGAACAAACTGATTGAACCGGTAATTAATTTAAAAAAAACAACCAAGAGACTAGCAAGATTTGTTTTATCAAATTGTTGATTAGTTTTTACTAACCTGTATTCAAATTGCACAAGGCAATTTGAAACTTCCCATTTGATTACTATTAAATTCACTTTGACATTTTCTAAACTCCTGTGTCCACCTCTTAGGAAATGAGGCAGCCGAAGGCACGTTTGGAGAGACCAGGACAAAGAGACCAGGCTACGCAACACTGCTGCCATGAACAGGCGTTCAAAGCACGGAAAGTTTTGAAAAGTTGACATAAGGTTACTCTATTCCCCACGTGAAGTCTTTTTGGTTGAACTTCTGCAGCTGCATTGCCATGAGCAGTTGTAGTCTTTTACACAAAATAGGAATGAAATAATTACAAAGTAGAACTCGAATGAATAATCAAATACTCGGCAAATTTGCTGCATTAATTTTTTTACTTCTGTTAGCCTGTCCTAGAAACAAGAATCGGGAAGGTAAAACTACGAATCCTTCCTCTGAACTGCTACTTGGATGCAACTGATGGAAATAAATCTCCACGATGGGGATTACCCCATGTGCTCTGCAGAATGAGAACGCAGCTGTGCATTTTGAAGAGTCTTGCCATACATCAAGATTCCTTCGATATCAGATGAACAGAAAGCCAAGGTTAATTTTGCTGTTAGAAGATAGAATAGTAAGAAGCTTGCACATCCAGCTTCATGTTTAATCTAAAATAAATGACACTCATTTGAGTGTTTTGAAACTGAAAGCTGCAAAATACTTGTGAAAACAGATAAATAAAGATGATCTGGGACACAATCCTGACTTAACTGAAACCAATGCTGAAAGCACCAGACTTCTTTGCTGTCAAGACACAGCCCTAGGAGCACAGTTCACCCACAACATGACTCAGCATTATTCTCATTTGCACTGGTGGAGCCAGTATTTTCTAGAGGAACAACTATGCTAATGAAAGACAGGGAAGATAATATTTATTGTCCATACGGCATTATTTTCTGGATCGTACTTTGTGGAATGCTAAATACATGGAACAAAACTAGGAAACATTTATATTTCAGCATCTCAATCCTAGCCATCCTTTAGGTAGATTGGATTTTTTCAAGTGGGCAAAAGTCAGGCTGCAATGTCCCTTCCAAAGCTGGGCAAGCAGTTTGAAACAGCACACAGGCAATGCAGTTGCCATCAGTCTCATGCACTTACGACCAATTCCCCAATGCTTACAAGTCAGTTTTCTTAAATTATTACTTTGACTTAAGTACACCCTACCACTTTGCAGATGAAAATCTATTTGTATACCTTTTAGTAAAGTGTAAATCATTCAAGGGGAAGGAATACTGCATCTTTAATACCACCATCAGTTGTAAAACTGACAATTTATATTAGCATAGGTCATTTGGGACCTACTTTGCAATCCAGCAATCAAAATCACTTTACATCCATAGTACTGTGATGATGATATTCTCATAATTCCATTTGAAAATGCTTTTGGTTTCACTGTCAGTTCTTATAACTAACAAATCCATTTTGTAATGGTGAGTAACTCTTTCTGCAGCGATGAACAACACAAAATTATTTTACTTTGGTCTGCCAAATTTCCTCTCCTTTTGCTATTTATTGTCTCTTATAAAAAAAAAAAAAAAGGTTTACATTCACTTAGTAATATAAGTTCTTAAACCTTCTCTGTGCTGTTGCTTGGGGTAGCAGTAGACACAAGGCAAGCAACAACCTGCAATCTTTGGAAATTACTTCGAGAAATTACCGTCCTATAACTTAGTTGCTCATACTCTAGGTCAAAGAATAGTTTGATGATAATACGTAATAATTAGTAATTTCCCAATAATCTTTTATTTACTAATTGAAGGCAGTCTTACTGATATAAGGGGCAGTAACGGGTCAACAGAAATACTGAAAGATATGCCAAACTGAGTTCAAGGAAAACTTGAAACTAGAACATAATTTTCTGTATTTATAGTACCAGAGCCTTTGCCTGTACACTGCCCGCCCCCCACCTTTTATATTTATAAAAAACTTCAGAATACTATGTATTTCATGCTATCATAATGCTGCTTATATATATACATATGCTCACATATGTATCTATCTTTTTAAACTACCATAACAAAAATGTGGGGTTTTTTTAGACTAGAGATGAGCATAAATGGGAAAAATAGTTACAGGGTAAATTTTTGTCAGGAAAATTCTGCCTGAAAAAATTGCAATAATAATTATATGAAAAAGATCCTTTAATTTTTAAGACTGCAACTATATAGGTCTTCAGCCAACAAGCACTGACAAGAAAATTCTGCTTGGCTGTAGACTGTGCTGTAGACCCCTGCAGGTGATAATAATTCAATTCTGTACACCTAATTTTTTTTTTTTTTTTAATGTTCCATGAGTATTGGATTTAGGAAATCTGGATGGCCTTAGTGTTTTTCTGCAAGAATGACAGTTTCAAAGTTACACATTATGAGTTTGTATAATGCTGTCTGACAAATCTTTGCTGTTGCTGATACTGATACACAGATATGAAACACATATCTGCTGAATTCCTGCAGTGACATTCCAGAGGAAAGGTAGCCTCTGAATATGTATTTAAATGCTTGTCTGTGACCCTTAGAGAAAGGCATTCATAAGTCTGCAGAAGGAAACACCCTTATTTTATGAAGGCTAATAATGCATTATGCTAATACATTTTCTTTTTACATATTTCACAGCTGTTGGTGAACTTTACTTCTTGGTTCTTTTCCAATTTGTCTAATTCTCTGGCAGCCAAAAAAAAAAAAATTACAGTGCAAAAGACAGCTGACGGATTTAAAAGGAACTTGGGAAAAGCATGATACTGTGGTCAAGGAGAAAATAACAGGACATTTTGAAGGAAGGAACCTTTGTCCTTCCAATAAAAGGTGGAACTATAATTGTTCAGGTTTCAGTTTTAATGAGAGCTTATCACAGACTTATCTCATTCTTCCTACTGGCATTTCTGTGTCACATCACCAGCCTTGGACTACCACACTAACTGAAGGACAAATGTAAACCTAATTGCTTAAAAAAAAAAAAAAAAAGAAAAAAAAAGTTTTATTTTACTGCTTTCTTTAGAGCAATATAAACTCAAACTTCTATTATACGTTTTATAACTAGAGAAATATTATAGCATTTTGATTCCCAACAGCTTTTTGTGTCCTGCTTGACTGATGTCTGCCTTACGTAAGCCTCTGGATAAAATTTGTGATAAACTACTTACAATAAACAGAGTTCAATATAAATTATAAGAGAATTTATAAAGGCAAAAATGTTAAATTCAGGAGAATGAGCTCTCCCAATGACAACTGCGGAGCTCTGGTTACAGCTGTAATGACTGGTGCATATCAAGTATTGTAATTTTCTCCATGAATAGGAAATTCTTGATCTGATGTTCCATTTCCTAGCTTCTGTACCTAACTTCCAAGGTTATCAGCAGAGTCATGCTGTCACTTATACTCCAAGATTTTTCATAAGGAGAAAGGAGTTAAAGGACTTGGCTGAAATCAATAGTTGGATGGAAAAATGAAAAAGTATCCAGTTATCTGAGCAGCTTTTCTCCTCCATTTCTGAATTCTGCTAACAGCAGAAAGCTAGGCAGGTTCTATTCACCAGGGAGAAGAAATAAGAGGGGTGGGGGTGGGTTGTGTGTGAAAGAAAAAGAAGAAAACAATCTCCCTTCTTTTGCTTTTGCTTTTAGGCAGCTGGTTTGGATGATTTGGTGATCTCCATCAGTCTTTGGAAACACTTTCTGCTCTTTTTTGGTTACTCGGAGCTGTTGAGCTCAGTTGATAGGTGACAGCAGAGGCAGCGACAGCTAACAGGTAAGAGCTGACAGGTAACAGCTAACTCATGACAAACGACTTTCCAAGGAGCTATGCCTCACAAAATCGAGTTGTACTCTGCTTTTGTACTCATGCATCATTTGATTTGCCTCCAAGCCGTATTGGTATAACTGCCTCTACGAAATTGTTCCCAGTGTGGAAGCAGCTGTCCTTTGTAATTTGTACGTGATCATTAAAAACTGAGATCCCCCTATCACACAGCTCATGCAGGCCCTTCACGTTCCTAAGGTGGGAAAACATTCCTGTATAATGAAAATCATGCTTTTTCATGGAGACTTCCTTCCTGAAGCCCCTTTCTTGCTATCATTAAGTAGGGATGAGCATACGTAGCAAGCTGGAGCAGAAGCTTGTGAATCAGGCTCCTTGGGTGTAGTTTTTGCTTTGCTTCGAGTCACATCACTTGTGCTCCTCAAAGAACTACGCTGTGATGCATAACTTGCTCAGCTTCCTGGTAGGGAAGCAGGAGGCTTTGATGAGGTCCTGGTGAGTGCTGACTGCGGTAAGATCCTCTGATAAAAGGATCTATAGAAATTCAGAGCTACAGCGGCACAAAAATGAACTGTTTAGTAACAGAGTCTCACTGAGAAAGAAACAGAAATCTAGCACGCTCTCTTTCTTTTCTGAGTTTTCCAGGTCATGATTGTTCGCTTCTTTGCACTATTTTTAGAAGATGAGTCTCCTTCTTTTGTGGTCTTCCCAGGAGATAAGGCAAACTTGCTTTGAGATAGGAAGGACTTAACAAAACCCAAAGTAGCTGAACTTTTCCTGTGCACTTTAAGGGTATGTCTTTACCAAAGATAACCAGCCTGACACAGCCATATGGCAGGAAACTGTGTACCTTGAAACACTCGTTTCTTCATACTCAATTTAGATGACTATTTCCTGACTCAGTAATGGATTTCCTGCCTGTTCCTTCTCCCTTCAGGAACACTAGCACGATGCAGAGAATAAAAGCAATCGAAGAGTTGACAATTGAATTTGCTAAAATGTGTGCTTATGGCATTCATGAAACAAAAACATCAGGGAGAACAGTGATGTTTGGAGGAAGTTATTTATGACCAAGGAATATGCATGAATGCAGAAGAAAGCGGGTTGGGGAACTGTGGAATCAAGGCTCAGAGAATATATTCAAAGGATACTAGCATCAGAGGAGGAGAAATTAAAGCTTTCAGGATTAGCTGGAAGATCAGGACACTGCTGGAAAACTGGGATGGGTGGTTACTGCAGTCTTGCTTTTCATACCTCACTTTCTTGTTTTGGTGCAAGCAGCTTCATGATTTTTAGTTCTTATTTTGTCCAGGTAGCTGGCTGAAAAAGGCTTGTATGCAATTTCCAGTTGACTTTTGGACAGAACTCAAATGCAGTGGAACCATTTAAACTTTAGGCTTTAGCGTAAGTCCAACCTACTAATTATCAGCTCTTCCCCTGGTGTAGCATATGCTCTTGAACACAGTAGAGTACATCAGTAAAAGATTGGAGTCTGTGTTGGTCAAGAAAGTACGCAGAAAACTCCTAGAAGGCAGCCACGAAAAACAATGATTCACTTTGTTCTTTTATTGAATGGAGTAATATCTGTTTTGGTGTAATCTGTCATCTTTTGGGGTGCAAACCAATCTTTGTAGTTGCCAACAGATTTATATTCCCACAGATTTATGAAGGACAAACATGTATTGAGCCTATTTGCTTTCATTATTATTTAGGGCAACTCTGTAAATATAGAACTCTTCATACTGGGGATGAAGATGAAAGATGCCATATAAATGTGTATCCCATATATGCATATGACATATGTAACTTTTTCTTAATTGCCTTACAAAGATATTTGTTTCAGTGCAGGAAGCCTGCACTTACCTACCTCCACCCCCCCGCCTTGGCTTGATGGCTTTAGGCACAGAGGATGGTTCTGACAGCTGAATGGAAAGTGCAGATTTTTTCTAAAATACTTCACCTATAGAAACTACTCATATGGGAAACAATTATTTGCAAAGAGTTTCCCTTTCCTTAAAGCAAGTACATGAAGTCAAGACTGTTTTCATTAGAGGTGCTGAACTAGATAAACTCTTTGTTAACTATGGAATTGTTTCCTTTAATTTCCCTTTATAGTCCCAAATCCCAGCACTTTGGGGAGCAACATTTTAGCTCTGGCAAAACTTTTTATTTATTTCTCACTCTAGCTCTTATTTCTCACTCTAGCTCTTATGGCACAAGGGAAAGAGAAAGAGAAAGATAGAGGGGATTTGTCTGAAAATTATTTTCAAGCTTTGTCCAAAACTAGTCCTACTTCTCTCAAACCTTTTTGCCCTACTCCACACTGTATCCTGATCCATATTTCAAGAGTTCTAAAATTTCAAAAATTATAGCCTCTGTTTGCACATTGTCTTGAGTACCCTGTCCAATCAAGAATAACAGCTGGAACAGAGGAAGATGCTACATTAGTAAATAATATTTATTATATTAAAGTACCAGCCAGCATGGGCTACATGGTGTTTGTAAATACACCGGAAAGCTTAGTTCCTAGGCTTAACAGTTTATAATTAAAGGTCAAATACTTTTCATAGGGGTCTAAAGTACGTTCTTAAGTCTGTATTTAGGATGAATAAAATACTTGGTACTGTTTAAAAATGCCAGCAATTTATTTATGTACTTAGATTTAAACTTGGGATCTTAATTTCAGGCACCTATTAAATAAATAATAATTAAAAAACCCAACCCCAAACAAAAATGTCCCCAAAAGATCTGGAACTATTGAAAGTGAGTTTTATGGTGACAATCTCTACTAAAAGATGTTCCACTAAATGGACCAGGGTGGCAGAAGACGGTGGCACTGGTCACAATGGCAAAGAATTGAGGAATCTGAGATGCAGTTTAGAGACAAGATTACAGTTAACTTAAGAGCTGATGTAAAACAAACCCTGTTGTTCCTCCAGCATATCCGTGCTGCTGGGGACTGAAAATAGCAGCACCATCCAGGAGATGCTGATGCTGTAACTACATTGTAAGGGCCAAAGCAGGTAAGAGCAGCACCAACACAAACAGCGTTTGGGACAATAATGTGTTTCCTTTAGACTGTATCTTTGCATGCTGGTGAAATTTACACATTCCTAATCATGGATTGTGATAGTTTAGGTTTATCTCTATGTCTCTGGGCCCAACTAATATTAACAGGCTAGTCTGGATCTGCAGCAGAGCAATATTTTATGTGTAATTTATGAAGAAACTTGATCTATAGTCTAAAGTAATGAAAGGCAGCATGTGCAAATAATAACTGCTATGAGAAAGCTTTCAGTAAAAAACAACTGTTTTGAATATTTGATCTTAGCAAGTGCAAGAGCTCTGGACAATTTAGAATAATATTTTTGGCTAAAATGTTCTCTATGATAAGGAATAAATAAGTTTGACCCTTATACCCTTGTGAGAAACATGTGGTATATCCCCCCAAAACACAAGAAACAGAATCAAGATGGGAATCCTGATGTCTCGATACTGTCTTGTACAGCTCTTCAAAAAGTACTTAGGGCGATGGATTTCTTTCTAATTACCAAGGACAATGTGAAAACTTGTCATTTTTGTAAAAACAAATAAATTTGAAATTTCCTTAATAAATTTCACTTTAAAGTGAAAGTAAGTGAAATGATTTTTTATTAAGATATTCACATCCTCCTATTAGTTAACTATGAAGCAAAATAGCACAGGAAAATGCAGTGGCACATATACTGTTCTTCACTAAGGATTTAAAGTTCAAAATGAGGAGAGCAAAAATATCAGGAAAAAATCCATGAAAGTCAAATTTCAGAATCTATGGAGAATCTAGGAGAACATTTAAGTGTAGGATTTTTGAATAATTTATAATGCCCTCTATTAACTGGGATTATAGTTGCTTTCTTTAAATTACTGAAGATAATTACGGAAAAATATGTCAGCAATGACACATTCATCGGTAAAAGCTTAAAGTATTAACTGGTCAGCAGGGTG
Organism: Microhierax caerulescens; assembly: GCA_035590215.1. Classification (NCBI taxonomy): domain Eukaryota; kingdom Metazoa; phylum Chordata; class Aves; order Falconiformes; family Falconidae; genus Microhierax; species Microhierax caerulescens. Next base: position 75,444,855 of record JAVJGJ010000057.1, on the reverse strand, counting down.
AACAGGACTTTCACTTACGCCTACTTTCATAAATAGCTCTTGATTTCTCATACAGCTCGTATGGGTCAGGTTTTCGTGGATCAAAGGCCTCTGTTGAATCAGGAAATGAACTCCTGTGGAGAGTGGGTGGATAGGGAATATTCTGTGGCATAGCTGGAGCAGACAGGCTTGTTTGAGGGCTGCCTTGATTCTCCCATCGTTCCATCATCTGGAATAAAAACATACAGAGAATAAAGATGACAATTTCCAAAACCTGTGACTTCCACAATGAGACCAAAGACAGCAATTTCAGCTGAAGATCTGTTTTGCAAATTCAGCAAACCCCTTTGCTGCCTTTTGAGATAAAAGGTGTGTTGTGTGTTGTCATTTATAAAATGACTTGCTTGAATTTACTTGTTAATTTCTTGCTCATGGGAAGATGTGATCTTTTTCACCTAATACGATCCCACGTGGATTAGGGACCAGTGTTACCTCTGAAGCATGCTGAGTGCCTTGCACAGAATGTGCTGAGCTAGTGGAAGTTATTCTGCTAAAGGTGGAATCTGTGGGTCCGTGAAGATACAATTATCAGATTCATCAAAATACATGACCAAACATAGCACTTACAAAGAAGCGGCCAGACGGGGTAGCAATTCAGTGATCTTAATGCTGTATCTTTTGAGAATGCATGAAAATAGCTAGTTGCCCAGGGAGAAGCATATTACTGTAGCTGTGAGCAGAATTTACAGCTTCAACTGAAGAAAAAAAAAAAACCACCACAACACAAAAGGAAAATTATTACAGCAGGTATTTGAGTATCTGGTGATAGTCGAATGTTCAATGATAAAATACAGAAAGTGGTGAAAGAAAAGTGGGCATTAGTCTGACAGACTCTTTTTCATTCCTTCCCGTTTCTTTCTTACACAAAAAAAATACATTGGCATCATCCAACCAAACTCCCAAGCACAGGATAAGCTTTTCAACTCTTCCAGATAACTTACGGGAAAGAAGCACAGAGCAGTGTATTTTCTATGGGTGAAAGCCATCTCAGCCCATGTTTTCTCCAAGGCTGCCTTTGCTCTCACATCAAGCCAAAAGGGTGACAATATGATAGACTGTGCAAAAGAAGACTTGGGAATTGGCATTTTATTTCTTGAAGGAGTTGGCTACTAATTAAATTGCATTAGCAGATCTATTTGAAGAAGCGAAGTTAAACAAAACCCAAATGTTTATCCCAGGAAACAAATATTTGGCTTTTCCTGTGACCCCTGAAGCAAAGGGTGGTAAAGCCTCCAGAACAGTGCGTTCTCACACATAACCCAACAATCACTTAATTACACAAAAAATGACTCTTGGAAACAAACTGCATTGTAATTAAATACCACTGACTTCTAGCAGTGTACCAGCAGTGCCTTATCAAAGATGATTGCAGGCTTGCTCTACAAATTCTGTGATTATCATTTGCCTTTACTTCCTTGGTTTCAGAAGGTGTTTGGCTCAGCAGGCAGGCTTTGCGCTCTGTTCTGATGATTAACAACATCAGGCTTTTTCCACACTCAGTATGTGGACTACAGGTATTTTAGAGTCCTTCTGGTGAACACGCTGAGTAACTCTCACTCTGCACAGATCCCAGGTGATCTGACACCCTTAGCTTCATACTTCCAAATAAACAGAATATCAATATTGACCATTTTAAGTTGTTGAGGACCTCATTCTTTGTATAAAGTGGTTATAATTCAAGCTGTGCTTCTGTCAGAATTTCAGCAGCAAGTAGGGCTGGTCCGTTAGAATCAATGATGAAAAGAAAGATCTAGGTATCTCAGTCAGGCACAGGTTGACTCTCATGCACTAGTATGCATCAGGTATCATATTTAAGTTGAGAAAGGAAAGTATTAATGCAGTGAAATGCCGATGATGAGGATGTGAAATACTATATTGGACATTCACCAATGCTGTTCAAAAAAGAGGCATATATTTTGGGTCAGATAAAAAAGATGGCAATGAGGATGTGATATAAGAGGGCACTATAGGTATGTAGATCTGCAATACAGTGACATATGGAGATGCCCGAGTTGTTATCTAAATAGCTTAGGTACTGGAAACTACATAGGGTAGCATCAGGTACCCTTTATACCAAGAGGAATTTATCTTCTGTTTTGGGTAAATTAGCCTACGTGGTAAGTCACATGAAAGTCACAGTAATTCATCTGAGAGCTCTTTTAACTCTAAAGGAATTACCTCGGATATATATAAAGTGTATCACTCTATCATAGGAGTGTAAATTCAAAGGTTTCCAGAATCAAATCTGACTATGACCCCTATATCTAAATAGGAAAGGAGAACTAGGCTCAATACAAACTCCTTATGACCAAGGAAAGCAATGGAGAATTATGCTTAGGTTTCACTTTCAGTGAGGAATCTAAAAAAGAATACAAAGAATACAAAAAAATCAGTGAACACAAATGATCTATCTTATCACTATGAAGCAGAAATACATGTGGAACCCTGTCCATCTAGAAATGAAAGTTTCCTGATCTCTTGGACAGTGCCAGAGAAACAGAACACTTACCTCTTTCAAAATGTGAAACTGAATAAAATTAAAATATTTACAGAAGGCTTTAAAAGAGAAAGGAAAATATAATTGTGTTTAATGAGCAAATTTCTCCATTGAGGAAGGACAAGAAACTGGAGTTCGATTGGCAAAACCATACTGGGTACCATATGTCTACTTCTTGCTTGCTGATTAGTCCTAAATCTTCAAGTGTGAAGTTAAAACCTGAGCAAAACATTCTTATTGTGGGTAATACTGCGAACGTAAATAGCTACATAAACAGATAAAGACAAGGGGAATTATGCCTCCCAAATTCATATCAATTAGTTAAATAGTCACATAGTGGTTTGCGATGTGAGTTACCATAATGCTAGCTCACAGATTAAGGCACTCTCGGAAATGAGTGAGCGTGGTATGAGTGCAGCACATCAAATCTAAGTTGGGATAATGGTGACATTGCTCAAGTTCATTTTGCACTAATCAAATTGTATTACGTACAATATATATAGATAATGTACGCACTATATACATAGAAATCAGAAGAAATACTGTCAGTCCAGGTTACCCTGGGATGTTGAGCACACTGAGATGCAGTGCATGCCATCCCTAAGCCTCTGCCTCAGGGAGAGGATCTGGTCTCTTCCCTTCCAGCAACGGCCCACGGTTCCCTTTTTCCTTTAAAGGGTGGTGGGTGCTTCTCCCCTGTGCGGCCAGAGGGGCGAGGGGGCAGCAGCAGTCACCAAAAAAGAAAAGAAACATGAGTTTGGGCCATCTACAGTTTTTCTTTCCTGTTAAAAATCTACAGAGCTGTGCTGTGGTGTTGGGAAGGCTTTCTTATTGCTTCAGACTGCCTGCAGACACGCAGCGCTTCAGGGACACTTGGCTTCAATCTTATCTTCACGTCTTGAGCACTAGAAATCTACATCTGACTATTACTCTAGTTAAAGTGATGACACAATGCACAGTACCTTAACCTGGTTGATCATTTGTAAATTCTCTTGCTGGGACTACCCTAACACAGAGTAGCTGTGACCGGTTCGCCTGCACAGTCCCTGCCCACAGTGCTGTTATATCACTCTGTGAGCCCTGGTTTCCTCGAGACCATTGCACGGAAAACTGCATCACTCAGGTTGTTTCTCTGTGTTCTAATTATTGGCAAATGCTACTTGAACACAAACTGCTATACTGTTTGTATAACAAAACTGCAGGCGATCATCTGTAATATGGTGGTATTTATATATTTGGTATGTAAGTACAGAGGGTGAGCGCTGGCAATGGGAGGTCTTTGAATGTGGAACTTTAACAAGTAAGTTCCGAGGGTTTTATTTCATCCCTTTTTACCTGAGATTAAAAGCGGATCGCCCCAGTCAGACAGGAACCTTAAACTGGGGACAAGCTAGCCCTTAGTAGACAGATTTATTTTCAGAAATGTCCTGCTACTTAGATGAATAAATCATAAACTTATGCAATACTTCATCCAATTAATTGCATCCACCCTCTAGCCTTTACATCAAAAACACCCACAAGCTGAAGCAGTCTGATGAAGTTGCATCAGCTAATTAATTAATTGCTATTGGTACTTGACAGGCTACAAAAATTATATCGGTATGCATTAAACATGCCAGGATCCAATAAGAGAGGATGTGAAGTTGTCTAGATTCAAGATACAGCCCCTTCTGCACCGTCCCCCCCCCCAAAAAAAAAAAAAAAGAAAAAAAGAAAAGCTACAAATCCTTTAAAAAATATTGCTAATTTTATTTCTTTTGCTCTTAGAATTGTTCAGGCAGAGTCAGGGCTTTTTTTCCTCTACTCACTTTTGATGACCCATAAGCACTACTTTAAGGTCTTTACAATCTAAATAAAAAAGCCAAACTAAAACAAACAAACAAACAAACAAACCCAAAACAAACCAGACCACCAAACCCAGTAGCCTATAATTTCTTTATATATTGTCAATTCTGTCACAACTTCAAAAAATTATGTAGCGTAGTATCAACAGAATAAATACAGTCATTGCTTACAGTCTTGCAGGAGGAAAGGTCTTCATACCTTGATATTTAATATCAAAATCATAGAAAGACAGAAATGTTGGTTAGAAGACACCTCAGTAAGTTACTTAGTCCAAGTTCTCACTTGAAGTGTGACTATTTCCAGCTCTGCTAGATCTACTAACGCAAGGAAGAACGGCAATCACTTTAAGGATGTGAAGCTCAAGGTATTTGTAAACCAGAAAAAGTGCATGTTCTCTATTTCACAGAGATTGCCAGCTAGAAGGCCAACTAGGCTGATCTCTGTTGGGATCTTCTGCTGTCTTCTCCTCCAGACCCCTCAGTTTTGAGCTACTGCACTTCTCGTTCTTGGTACCCATCTTAACAATGAGATGTTTGCTTCTCCAGAGTGCTGCTGGCAGACTCCATGTCAACAGATCTGCAGAGCTTATCACTGAGGCCACCCCTGACGTGGTCTCACCTGGCTGGGGCACTGCTGAGAGGTGTCTCGTGAGCTGGGAACAGGAAGGTTAGATGGAAATCTACAGAAACTTGCTTTCAGTGATACTCTGTAGATATATCTGAATATATAGATATTCATATCTATATCTATATCTATATGATATCTGAATATATACAATGTGTATAAATTTGAAAGGGAACTTACAGGCTTTGGAGTTTTCCATGGAGAAAAGAAACCTGAAATAAACAAAAAATAACATTAGCAGATTTTTCTGATGTGTAAAGAGTGGAGGCTAAGTGGTGTCTACGGTCCCATTTTCATTCAGGTCTGCAGATAATACTGATATATATGAAAATTCTCTACACAGAAGGGGTGAAAACACAAACCACAGGGGATAATTTCTAAGAAAAAAATATATGCAAAGATATATATATATATATATATATATATATATGTGAATATATATATATATATGAAAGTGGAGACACTGAGATCATTGCCATAATTTACAAACAGAATG